>JAYDZK010000268.1:53436275-53465212 GCA_034509185.1 Euphonia xanthogaster | reverse complement strand
AGCAGCAGTGACAGCAGCAGTGGCAGCAGTGGCAGCAGCAGTGACAGCAGTGGCAGCAGCAGTGGCAGCAGCAGTGGTAGCAGCAGTGACAGCAGTGGCAGCAGCAGTGACAGCAGCAGTAGCCGGCTCGTGGCAGCAGAGGGAGACGCAAGCCCGGCCGCGGGCTGGGGCTCCGCTCCTCCCGCTCGCTCCTAAGCCGCAAACCAGCGGCAGCAGCACGGGGTGTGAAGATGTGGCTGATTTTTCAGGCGTGAGCTGCCTCTGTCCGCAGTGCCAAGCAGCAGGAACGCGGGACTTTTACCAGCTGGGGAAACGCAACGGTAACATGGTTATGTACAGTTTTGAAATTCCCATCTCCGTGGGAGACGAATTCTGAGGCAGAGGAGATTTCCTGCGTGCTGTTTCCAGGAGAGAGATAGAGAGAGGAAGAAAAAAAAACAAAGGGAAAAAAAAAGAAAAAGAAAGGAAAAAAAATTTAGAGAAAAGTAGCATCAATAAGCCAGTAGCTGCTGGATAGGGACCACAGCACAACTGAGAAAGCACAGCCTTGCAGGGCTGGCTTTGGACTCAGGCAGGAACAGGGTGCCTTGGTGCTTTCTGCCTACTCCCCTGTCCCCTGGAGAGAGTTGTGTAGCTGCTCCAAGGCTCCAGCCCGCAGGTGCATGCTGCTGCAGGTGGGGTAGCCCTTGTCCCTGGAGCATGCTGCTGGTGTGAGGTGGAGTGAAGCTGGAACCGTTGTCAGCCCACAGGCAATCCCAGAGAAATGTGGGCTCTCTGCAGTAATGGGGGATATTACTTTAAATGGCTCAATAACACTACAGCTCTGCTATCTTCTACGCCTTAATATATAAACTCTTTTATGGAACTAGATGGAATTTCTTTGACATTTCCTCAAATTGCATTGTTTTAAGGTACCTTTGCATTTTTATTGGCAACCCAGTTGTAATAGATGGAATCCATATAGCATGGACGCTGCTTTCCAGGACATGCCTGGTAGCTGTGAAATATAAACAAGGCCTTGGACTATAGCTTAATCTTATCAGCAGAATTCAGGTAGTGTGGGACTGAAATTGTGCTACTAACAAGTGTTTCCAGCCATCACTGCTATGATGAAATGGGATGGAAAAATCAGGAAATGGAGCTGTGTCTGGATCCACACAGCTCCTGAGTGCAGCAGCACAGAGAAAGGAGCTGGCTGTGCCTGGCAGCAGCCTTGTGATTAAAATAAACAGTTCTGTGCTGCAACCCCAACCCTGCCTCTGTGAGTCTCCCAAGCCAGGAGACATAAATCCTCTTCAACTACAGAGACAAACTGCAAGTGATCACAAGAAAATGTGGATAGTGTACTGGTATTTTTAGGAACTCCTCTCTGTCTAGGTTAAGAATGAAGTGAAGGCTGTCAGTGCCTTGGGGTTTGCTGTGGGTATAAGCCAGCACCTCAATTTATTTCAGTTCCTCTAGGAGCAGAGATGCATCATTGTAGCTGCTGGGATCTTGATCTGGATGTGCAAAATCCACCCTAAAGGCTTGCCAATATAATCTCTTAATGCCACCATCTCTCCTGCCTAATGTTGTACCCCATGGTGCTGTGTTATTATAAGGCAGCTTATACAGTGTAGGTTAAACTGGAAAACCCTCTGTTTCTTTGCAATTTATAGCCCCCAATTATTGGGGTCTTAAGGTCACACAAGCCTATGTGCATAAGCTACCTTTTTGGTGGCTGCTTGGAAATTACTGCATTTAGCTCAGAAATTTAGCTCAGAAAGGACAGCAGGGAGATATTTAAAGGAGACAATGCTTGAAGCAGGGCAGGTGGAAAAACTTAAGATGTATGTAGCCCCCTTGCTTCCTCTGATCTTTCGAGAGCTGAGCTGTGTTCACTCCACTTGTCTGGCTCTAAACAGCTGCCATAATAGTCATGCCCATGGCCTGATACCCATGCTAAGGGAAGCCAAATCTGCTGGTTTTCAGTACCTAAAGGGCTTTGCCTTCTTGCCTAACACTGGTGCATTTTTAACCCTAAGCTTTCCTCACATCCCAGTCCTGTACAGCTGGGCTGCAGCAGTTCTTCAGTTCCAAATCCAGCAAGCAGGGAGGCAGTGCAGACATGTGCAAAAATGGTCTCCCAGATATTGGCTCCAGACCTCTTGTCAAAGTCTTTTTGTGCTGCACTGCTGTTGAGCCAACATCCCTGCTGTCCAGATGTACGTGCCATGGCACTGCTCCTCTCCTCCTCTGCTCCTCACGTGGTCCTGGAGCTGTGAGATGAGGTCAGCAGTGTCACTGGGGCACTTGTACATCCCTTGCATCAGTATTTGTTCCCAAGGACTGTTCTCTAACTGTTTAATTAGTCCCTTCAGTAATGAACCATATACCATTTGTTCTCTTTCAGCTGATATTCACCCTGTAGGAATCAGGGGCTCCTGAGAGCTGTCGCACATCAGAGTGTCATGGGGACCCTGGGGAGAGGAATCACGTGTGGGCTTTGGTAATGACCCAGACAAGCAGGGCAATAAACCAGTCCCAAATGCTCGCTTTTAATGACTGAGGGAGGGACACTGGAGCTGGTCTATGACACTGGAGCTGGTCTATGATTGTGCTTTTTAGCTGGTGCTCCTCTCCCCCTCTCCAGTGATGCCGGGACCTGTGCATGCAGCTCCCCTCAGCTGTCACAGCTGCAGGCTGCCAGGCAAAGCACAGCAAGAGCTGTGTGCCAAAACCTCTCCAGCCAGAGGCAGCAGGAGGGTGGAGAGAAGCAATGCCTCCCTGTGCAGCAGCTGAGGCTGGGCTGCAGCACATGTGTGGCTCTTGGGGTGATGGGCTGTTCTCAGCAGCCTGAATTTCCCAGTCAGGTATTTCTGGGATGAGAAGGCCTTGAATTTTTTGATGGCTTGCCAGAAATTAATAGCAAACTAACCCCTATGGAGGTGCTCCTTTGATGTTTTTATTGCTTGAAATTCAGAAGCTTGCTGTGGCCTCAGTCCTTGAATTTTCCTCTGACCCATGCATTGGAGCAAGTGAAGCACCACCCTCACCCTCACTGACCAATGTGAGGGTGGATGCAGGGGCATCCTTCAGATGCAGGGGCTTCCTTCAAAAGAACAATATAAAAGTGATTTTTCTGCTCAGGTGCTGCATGCTGCTCTCAACTTGTAGCATTACATATCTAAAGAAATGCTGGTTCTTGCAGACTGATGGATTTGAACATGCCAGCATTGCTAAACACTCTGTTTAGGATTTTTAAACGTTTAATTTGTAGTGATGGAGACTAAATTGAGAATTAAAACTATGCACATCAGTCCCAAGGGAGTTTCCCTCTTCCCTCCCACTCCATCTGGAATGAAGAGGAGTTGGAATTATACATGAATTAATGAATAAGTAATAGAGAGTCACACAAATAAATTACAGATGCAAGGATTTTTTTTAAATCATCCACAAGTTAATATTTATTTATGTAACTTGCAGAATTCCAGCCAATGGCTGCATAAATATTAATTACTAATTAAATTTTAATAGCAAAGCAAAACCCCTGTATTTGCTAAATGTGTGTATTAAAGCCATCATTATTTGCTTGGACAATTAGGTTTGTTTGTGACTTTGGTCAAGCGGTGACAAGAATACAATTTTAGAGCAGGGGACATCCTGGATTAATCACGCTTTTTCCTTTGATTGCAATTGCTCAAAGAGAGGATGAATTGATTATTTTTCTTACATCCCATGAGGAGATTATAACAAATTTTAAAAGAGCCCTCAGCAAAACAGGGGCATTGCTGGACTCCCAGTTGTGCATCCCTGGTACATATTTGACAGATTTCCAATACAAAGAGGAGGAGGAGGAGGAGGAGGAGGAGGAGGAGGAGGAGGATGGCTTCTCAGCCATCACCCTGCAGTGGCTGTCCTCATTTAGAGCAGCTGATTGTCTGGTCTGTGGTGGCACTTTTCCATTTATGTTTCTCCTGGCAGCCCAGAGGCTCCCCTGCAATTGCTGCTTTTGCAGGTTATTGTGAGCCATTTTCCATTAATGTCCCTGTGTTTCACTTTTTGATGCACATTGCTAAACCCACCTGGGAAGGAAGTTCTCTGAGGTGAGCTTCCTTTTCTGCAAAACAAGGGAGGATGGAAAGCTGGTCAGTCCATGGCTCAGATCTGAGGCTGCCCTGTGTTTTCTCACACTGCTTCACTGGTTGCTCCATTTCTGCTGTTTTCTCTGTGCGTTGTCCTGCTGCTCTGGGGACCTTCTGAGGGTTTCTCAATGCTGTGGTTAGACCAGGCACTGTTCCCTATGATCCAGGCTGGCTGAAACCTTCCTGGTTCCCAAGTGGGTCTTGTTGATGCCTTGCCATGGTTTGGGGCCCCCGGGCTGTGACAGGCTCAGGAGAGGCAAGCAGGTGAAGGCAGTGTGAGTGCCAGAGACATGAGACTGAAGAGCTTGGCTGGTGGTACAGCTGGCAAAGGGGTGGTTTTGCTCAGCTGTGGCTTCAGCAGCACTTGAGCTCAGGTGGTGCAACATGAGGTCAAAGTTCCACATGGTGCCACAAACACCTAAGGGGTAAATTGTCTGAAGAGACTCTGAGAACTGAACACATCTATGGGTAAAAGATGATTTATTGTTTTTTTAAAAGGAAAAGAAAATATTCCAGCCAAAATGGGACCACTGCTGTGTAATCTCATGCAAAGAGCTGGTGCTACTGCCTGTGGTGCATCCCTGCTCTGGGGGAGTCAGGGAGGTGCAGTTGCCCTGTGGTTTGGCTTTGGATTTGTGCTTTGCAGCTTTCTTCTTTTAAGTCCGTAATTATGGACTTAAGCTGGTGAGACAAACCTGGAGTAAAGCAAATCAATCAGTTTCATCCTGGTGGGGAGTCACCGTCTGCCTCCCAGTTCTATCCCACTGTGATTCACCAGCCTATGGTCTGTTGTAAGTAAGGAAGTCAAAAAGATGAGACCCAGCGCTCCCTGGGACATACCTGGAAAATCTTTTGAAGGCTCAGGGCTTTAATAAGGATGGAGAGCAGATAAAACATTTGTTGCAGTGCTTTATAATTTGGCCTCATTTAATTACAGGGACACTACTGGTTAAAGAATTTATTAAGCAATTTTCTTACCCACTTTGAGATTGATGGAGCATACAAAGACATGAATTGATTAAACCCAGCCAGGTTTCACCCAGCTTTCTGAAATTAGTAATCTCCAAGTACATGACTCAGGGCTCTGTGCAACAGCTCCAGGTACCTCCCCAGTGAACTCTCTTGGATCCTGTGTTTGGTTCAATAATAGTGGATGGCCGTTGAGCATGTCCATTTTAAGTGGAAGGAAGAAACAGAGATAGGAAATAAATGAAGCTGGTTACAAGCACAATAAAACAACGTGCACAAATTTAAATGTAAAACACTGAAAATGTACCAGAAGTAATAAAGACAAACCAGTGATAGGAGTCCAAACTGAAGCCCTGGCTAATTCTGTACCGCAAAGATATAAAAGAAAATCAGTATTAAAAAAAAGGGACCTTTTTCACAGTACCGGTTAAATGGTGTATGCAACAATTTAAAAGAAATTACTTGGGAGCTAGAAGTGCAGCAAAGAAACATCTAAATAATTGACATTTAAAGAATTAACATAAAATTATTCCAAGATAGCGAGGGAAATAGTCAAGCACTTTTCTAATGCTCATGTGGAACCAGGCAGCTTTTATAGTGCACCCTCAACCTTGAATACATCTGCTTAACCATTAGCCTCATGTCCCAGCTCTCTATAGGCAATATTAGCATTCACTAATGCATGGACCAGCCTGTTTAGATCAGGGTTTTTTGTCTTGTCCTTGACCTCACTATTAGGTGATGAAATGACAAGCCAACATGGGGCTGGCTCCATCTCTGCTCCTCCTGAGACCATGGGCAAAATTCCTGATGGACAGAGAATTAAATCAGCATCCCCTGAGTAAGCCACTGCTCCTTTGGAAAATGGATTTCTCTGTCAGTGGTTGACATCGACAAATACAAGATGTGGTGTTGCCATGCATCCTTCATTGATCAAATGTTTATTTCAGTATGGTGCTCCCCTTTTAATGGGATGTTGCAGATGCTCATTAAACAAATATTCATTATTTAAACAAGACGAAGTCTGTCCTTAATTTCTTCTGTTAACTCTTCTTTCTACAGCCACTGCAGGTAAAAGTCAGGAGACTATACGGATGCTGGTGCGCAAAATTCAAAATATTTTGGTGTCTTGTGTTGTATTTTGGGCTCCCCAGGCAGTTTTGGACTGGCACAGCCCAGCAAGGACCTTTGAATAGACAATAAGTGAAGGTGCCCTAGTGTAATGCAACACTGATAGCCAGGCTGGTGCCTGTGCAGCCTGGCCAGCTGGCAGCTGGTGCTCACAGACCAAGCCCTCAGTCCTTCAGGCAGTGGGATTAAGGCTCTCTCTTTGCTGTGTGACTCCCAGCAAGGCTCAGAGCAATGGCAGCACTGCCAGCTTCTGCTGTCTCCTTTCCTGCCTGCTTGAGGCTCTGGCTGACACTGGCAGTGGGAACATCTTTTAGTTGCTTTGAGCTGTGTGAAAGAAGTTTTGTCCCTCTCTCAGATGGAGATTCCCAAGTGGCTGAGGCTTAACATCCATGAGATCTTCTCTCTCTTTAATAAAAATATACACACACACCTAGATCCTGTCTAGGTGTTTTGTTGTGTAGCTGTGCAGGCAGCACAATGTCTGAGCATGGAGCATACCCAAGAATCAGCTCCTGACATTTGGGATTCAGGCTATTTGCAAACTCTGGCATGCCTCAAGGACTCTTTCACACAGGCTGCCCATTCCCAGAGTTGTCTTCAGAATTCATGGGGTGTCACTAGCCAGGGGATGGGGATTTATTACAGACCTGTGGAGCAAGGCTGAAAGCTGATTGCCACGAGCCCAGCACCCAGTCAGATTCCCTCTCTCACATGGGTTATGTGGCTTCTCCATGAGCTCAGACTTCAGCCTTTGACTTCATCACCTCCCTTGCCTTTGCTTCTCCTTGTATTTTCCATGACAATTGCAGGAACTTGCATTTTTTTTTTTTTGAGATCTTACAGCTCTATGAAATGTAAACTTGGCTCCTGGGTTTGGAGGCTCCCAGAACACCTGTATGCAGTGGTAGGATTGCAGATGCCCTTTTTCTGGGAGGAGCTAGGCTAAAAAAGAGGTCAGGAGCAGAGTGATCCCTCGAGGAGTCAGGAAAAGTCCCACGGTTTTGCTTATGTGTGGAAGAGTGTTGAAGCCTGGAGAGAGCCACAGGCTGGAGCCTGGATGTGTGCCCTGCTGTGAGCTGGGGCTGCCCTGGAAGGAGCAAAGCCCGGACACAGTCCTGGTGTGAGGAGTGGGGCTGGAAAATCCCAAACCATGAGCACTCTACTCCATTTTCCATTTCTTAGAACTCAGATAACATATTCAAAGAGGTTCATACCAATATTTTTGTCCACTTCCACTTCCTTTTTTTTCCCCCATGTATGATTATGATACATATTCAGAGTATTTTTTTCCCTGGTATGAGTTTTTTCTCCCCTCTTTTTCCTTTTTAGAAGTACAGTCTCTCCAATGATATTTTAAAACAAGATGGATTTATCCATGTCTTCAGCTTTACTCCATTTTACTTGAAGTTTTGTGAGTGCTAGTTCTCTCTTTAACAGAATAGCTAACTTGGGGGCTGGGATGTGTTAATTATTCAATGATTTAAATGAAATATCAAAGGAGTTTTTATTGATTTGCATATAAAAGTTATGAAACGAAATATATGGCACAACAGACAAATTAGTAGGCCATAAAAAGCATGAGTGAATTAGTGTTTTATTAAAGCTTTAAGATAACATGCTGCAGTATCTGAAAAGAAAGGTCAAAAGGAAAAAAAAAAGGAAAATTTAAATGTGTGCACATTAATGGACTGGGGAATGTGACTTTACTAATAACTTCTGTGCATAAAAATTTATATTTTTCAACACAGCAATCATTTCTTTCACAGTGTTGGGTATTTTAAATGTGCTCCTGTGTATATAATATTAATTTAGTCATAAAATAAAAGGCAGTAATTCAGACAGTAGCCCATGTGAGCAATTAAATTCAAAGTACCGTGTGAAGTATTTGTGGTTATGGTTCCTCGCAGTTCTGTGTGAGACACAAACAAATTCCTGACAAGATGAAAGTGTTTGCTTTCAGCATACCTGCCTGTGCTCAGTTTGGGTTCCTGTGCTTCCTTATTGAGACCTGACACCATCTCTGATTAGTTTGGGTATAAATATAAGAATGTTCCTTGGGAAAAAAAAAAAAGGCACAAAATGAGAATTTCTCCAATAGAGAAGCTTTTAAAAGGGGATTGTACATTCTGTGAGTCTATCTCAACTAGCCAATGTTACAGTTCACTTCTTTTTATGCCTGATCATCGAGCTTTGCTGCCTTAGGAGGTGAAAAGATGTTTTTTCTTGTCCTGCTCATTCACTAATGTGGGGCTGAAAGTGAACCAGCAGCAAATGGGGCTTGACTGTGAGGCTGGTGAGCTGTGTGAAGCATTTCTGTGCTGTCTCTGAAAAGCTCAAAGCAAATATTCCATCCACTGCAGAAGCAAATGAGTACATGGCAATTAATCAAAATTCTTCTCACTTGGTTTCCCTGTGCATGTGCTCTTGCATTATGCCTTGGAGTGCCTGGTTGCTCTCCTGTTAAATGTGTCTGTGCTGAGCCACAGCACATGCACTTCTCAGCAAGAGGAAATTAAGCCCAGACCCGGATGAATCCTTCAGAGGCTTGGCTCAGTGCCTGCAGCTCAGCTCATGTGTCAGTGTCCACCCTTAATGGCAGTGGTACAAACACTCAGACTCCCAGTAAAACCATCCCTATGGATTCTCTCTATGTCAGGATATATCACAATGAAGCATTTCAAAGCTATCTCTCACCTCTTAATACGAGTGGCTTGGAGAGAGATCTCATCCTTGCCTCCCCTCCCACCTCTCTTTACAGAGAACCCAAATCTGCTGCTGGGAACAGCCCCTGGTATGGTGGAGGCTGTAAGGAGAAGAGGATTTCCATGGATCCTGCTTCCTGCAGCACACCCAGCCCAGAGGCCACCCAGCACAGTGTCCTCTAAAGCCGTGTCCAGACACAGTGCAGTCCTGTGGGGCAGAGAGTGAGGCACAGCAGCAGCTGCTTACACAGCACCTCAGGTCCACAGCTGCCCAAAATAACTGTGTGGCATAAATCAAAGCCAGTAAAGCATAAGAATTACTTCCCCTTGGCATCTAAGGGCAGTTGGTGAGCTCAGGGCAGGCTCTGCATGGCTGATGCCTAACCAAGGCACAGCTGTGCAAAGAGGTTGGTGGCACCTCCTCGCTTCCCACCCTGCTCTCTGCTGGCTGCAGGGGATGCCTGGGCTCCTGCAGGTGCCACAGCAGGATGGATGAGGGGTGACCTTTCTGGTAGCTTCAGAAAAAGCCCGGCCAGGTGTCTCAGTCTTACCACAGCTGTAGCCTGCGCTGGTGGCTTGGCCCAGGCTCGTTGTGGTGTTGCCAGCCCAGCTGGAACTCCTCTGCAGTGCCCCAGGCTTACCCTGGGAGCCTCTGCTCTGTGCTGCCTGGGGGCCTTGGGGACCCCTGCACCAGCCTGTATCTGACCCCACAGCTGTCTTCAGTGTCCCTTGCACCTCAGTGACATCCCCCAGGATACCAAATGGTCTTGCAGGGTGTGAGAGATGCTTCCATCCAAATTCATCCCTCCTGAAAATCAGAGAGTGGAAGGATGACCAAACTCTGGGATTCCTCAGCCAGCAGTCTTCCCAGACAATGCATCCTGTTTGTCCTGGGATTACCATCCTGCAGAGAAGCATGGGAGAGCCATTACCAGCATGCTGTAGGTGGTCTGAGGGCAGTTGTTTTAGGTATTTATCGACTTCAGAGAGGAAGAGATCACAGCTGGGCAGGGGAAATAGCTGCAGGCCACCCCCACACCTTAAATGAAGGGTTAATTTGCCACCAGGAGAGAGGAGATGTGTGTGGGCAGGTACAGCATCCCCACATCTGTGGTGAGTCAGACACCCCAGAGAGTCACTGGCAGAAGGGAGAAGTAGGTCAGGGCAGACAGAGACCCCGAGGGTTCCATCTGCCGGATCAGAGGCGGCAGCGAGGAGGGGAGGGGACCTGACCTCCTGCTCTTCATTGCAGAGCAGGGGGAGAGAATTCATCAATTCAGCATCCCCAGCCTGGCACAGGGGTGGTGTTCAGGACTGGCAGCTGGAAAGGCAGGTACTCAGTGAGAGGCAGGCACTGGCGGGGCTGCACCTGCACAAACAGCCAGGAAAGGCTGCAAAGCCACGGGGAGTCCTTTAATTACCATGTGCTGCATCAATTAGTAAAGAGAGTGGCACTGGGCTGTCTAGTGTAATTGGCAGGGCCAGGGAGGAGGGCAGCTGACATGGGCACGCTCAGCCTCTCTGGGGACAGGGCAAACCCAAATGACCCAGAGTCCCAGGAGGAGAGACACAGCACAGCTTCTGCTTCCCCACTGCTGCCTGGCTGCACTGGGCAGCAGCTCCTGCCCTGGCAGCAGGTGAGCTCCATGCAGGCCTTGGCCATGAGCTCTGGAAAGGCTCACCTGAAGCTGGGGAATATGCACAGGGTGAAATATGGGATTTAGAAACCAAGGCTTCAGAAGGGAATGGTCAGTCTTTTAAATAAAATGCACTTCCCTTTCCCCCACAATGTTAATGCAAGTGCAGGTTGTTGAATCACTGATTTGTTTATTTTCTTTGCCTTTTTGGCAGATTTAGGGTATTCCAAGCCTCAAATAATGACATACTTCCCCCTACCTCTCAACCTGACCTTTATTTCCCAACCTGTTCAAGTGCTAACCTCCAGTGATGGTCCTAAAGGTTGTGTCTGGTTGTGATGGCTGCATCTGGCTCAAAGTGGATTTGAGGGAGACTGATAAGAACCCAATAGCCAAGGACTATTTTGAGCAATGCATTCACCTAATTACAGTGCTGGTCCAACTCAAGCCAAGCTTGGAAGAAACTGACATCTGTAGTTTGTATGCAAATATGACTTTGACTCCATTATCTTACTCCACAAATAGTGACAGCCCAGGGCCTGTTGAGCTCTCCTGCACAGGAGCAGAGTGTGTACCAGGATTTCCCTTGAGTAGGAACATCTTTCAAGGTGCCTTCTTGAGGCTGAGAGGTTCCTTATCACATCAGACTCAGTAAATGAATTGTGAATGTGTGCACTGAAAGTTTGAAATGATACAAAGGATTGATTGTGCCTATATAATGCTTTAGACATAAATTGTTGATGAAGCATGGATCTATCTGCACACAAACTCTCATTTGAGAAGCTGTTTGCAACACAAGGGGGTCCTTTCTGAACCTCATGATGTGATGCGAGACAGCTTTGTCTGACCCTCTCCTCTATGCAGTAAATGATCAACTGTACCTTGCCATCAAATTTTGTTAAACTCCTGTTGCATTTACCATTGAACTTTATTTATATCAATAAAATACATTTTTGCTTCTCTCCTGAGAGTAAAGTGCATGATTCCACCCACAACAAAAAGGAAGCAGATACTTCTTTGTGGAGGATGCAGCCTCTGGGCTTTGTCAGTGCTCAGCAAAGTGAAGATGAGTCAGGCCTGAAACAGGTGCACATCATTTCAGGCACATTATGTTCCTGTGGAGATGTTCTCAGTCAGGCTCTAAGTGACATATTTCCTTGCCACTTCACTTTCTTCACAGGATTAAAATAATTCCTGCTGTGGATCTGTCATGATCCTTCTGGCTGCCCTCAGAGCTGTTGCTTTAAGTGTCAGGAGGAAGGTCTGGTTGCTTTAGGCATGTCTGAGCCTGTACCTTCAGCAAGTTCCCAGACAGCCTGGGAGTGTTGTATAATTAGAACCTCCTCTCTGGGGTGTGCAAAAATCTGCCAGGGGCATTTGAAGCTGGTCCCAAAGGCAGGATGGGTGGGAGCCTGGTGCAGGAGTCAGGATGGCTGAAGAGCCAGGAGGAAAGCAGGGGCTGTTTGAGGGGCTGCCTGTCAGACAGAGCTGCCCAGACAGAGCAGGGGGGTCAAGCGGCACTCTTGGCATCAAGGTGCAGATAAGTGTCAGGACATCATGCCAGAAAAGTGACAAATATGGGAGTGTGTCTTTCAGAGCCCCTGCCTACATGGAAAGGGAATTAAATCAGAGAGCAAGGAGGTGCTAGCCTTGTCTTGTGTCCAGAGGGGAAGGGAAGATGAGACCGGGAGGTTAGGAAGGAGACCAAGATAATTCCTTTATCCCTGGATCATGAAGTTTAACTAGAAATCCTGTAAAAACATTTTTCAGAGTTCAAGTCCACTGTTGATTTCTACCTCTTCTGTGAAACTCTCACTCTGTAACTTCGGGCAAATTACCATAAAAAGATCATGTTGGTGGAAAATTTCAGCCCATGTAGAGATGCTCACCAGTAAAGAAGAATGAGAAATCTGATTTCCAGTATTGATCAATGTGCACCTAAAGTTTTTCAAATCCCTGATGAGTCTGTCCACCCATATCTCGTCTGACAGTGGACTTTTGGCAACAATAACTGTTTGTCTTGATTCTGTGACTTCATTTTGTGTACATTATATTTGATAGTACCAGAGCAAACAGAGTGTAAAATGCATCTTTTCCCACCTCAGAAGCTCTAGTCACCCATTTAGTGTAGATTTAAAATGATGGTGTGCAATCAGCACAGTGAAGAATGCTCTGAAAACCCATCAGCCCAATAAGTGGATATCTTTAAGTAAGAGAATGAAAGAAAAAGAGTATTTTCTAAGTGCTGAGACCTCTCAGGAGAGCAAATAGGAGGAGTGGTGGATGGAATTCAGCTCATTTCAACAGGAGTGGAGCAAGGTTTGGTGTCTGGTGCTCTAAAAAATCCTGACCAAAGGTGGGAATATCAACATACCCCCCTGCAGCAGCAGGAACCAGGGTGTCTCCAGTATAGACACCCCTGCAGAATAGAGAAAGGAGCAGTTTTGCTGAGGATGCTGGATTTATGGCTCCAGAAGGGGATGTTGATTTTCTTGGGGCTGGGTTGTGGTGCCCATTCATGTTCACTCTGTGTGCACCAGCACAGCAGCCCCCAGCTGGGGTTGATGGGAGCTGATGGACTTCTCAGCATGTCCATGCACAAAAAAGAATGACACAGCTCTGCAGGGATGCCAGAGGAGCCATAGATGAAGTGTCCCTTTCCTATCCCTCCCCTAGGTACTGAGCTTGCTGTTTACTGCACAAAAATTTTTAAAAGTGCCAAAATTTGCCAGTGGTTGCATAAACTTCCCAGCTCTTCTTGGAGCCAACTCATCCAATCCATTGTGCTGTGGGGCTTTTTCTGGGGGTGCTCAGCTGCTGGGGTGACAAGTGCTGTCTCTGGGGTTGGCTGGAGGGCTGGGAGCAGCAGAGCAGAGCCTGTCATGCCATTTGCAGCTCTTGGGTAACCACATCACACAGCCCCATCTCACATCTGCATAATCCATCACTTTTAAAGACGTTTCCTTATATGGGTTAATATAAAATGTTGCTCGTTGTGTCAGCCAGCAGGAGGTTTCATAGGTCCTTTAGGCAACTTAAACAGCAATTAATCAAAAAAAAGCCTCCACCTTCTTCGTGCTGTTAATGTTGTTGTTAGGTTGCAGGCAGCATAATTTATGGCATTTTCTGATCCTGTTAGCTAGGATGTCTGATTAATTTTGGCTCTGGGATTAAGTCAGCAAAAGAAATTTGACTTCCACAAGCAAGTGATATATATCATCCACCCGAGTGTGGGAGGGACACAACACTATCTTTCTGCCAGCACTTTTATAGTGTCCTCAACTATAGCCAGGAGGTGGCATTATGTACTCATTTTATTACTGCTGCTGGCTGGGGGCTAAATAGATTTTAAAGTCCAGGACATGGTCAGCTTCCTGATCTTGATAAGGAAGGGAGAGCACTACCAAGAGATGATGGAGACCCTGCCCCTGCTCCCAACATGGACCACAATGTGCAAACTGGCATGTTTCTCATCTTTCTCCTCCTGGATTATTCAGAAAATGACATATCAATGACTTAATTATTAGCCAGAATTTTGCTTTTCACACATTTTACATTCTTGGTACTCAGGCGCCTTTCTGATGCTTGTTTCATTTTGATTTATGTCTTCATTTTGTCTGCTTATATCTTGTTTGTTCTTCTTGGGGCTAGAGAGCAAAGTTGGGGGATAATACAAAATATTGTTTATCTCTGCTTTTCCTTGATATAGAGAGTTTTTCTTTCGTTTTTTTTCCTTATTATGGAACCCTTTATCAAGAAGGCATAAGATCCTTTAGTAGCTCTGGGAATTTGTCAGCTGATGAAAGAATCTTGTCTAGGTGGGTTTCTATGAGGTTATTTAAGCCACCCTCAAGTACAGATATAGCAGGAGTGTCTTCATTTAGGAGCATTTGGTCTCGTTAGTGGGATCCTTGCCTGGGAGGACTGGCAGCAGCCATGCTGCTCTCCATGGGTGCAATCAAGGCATGGAAATTAAAAACACCACCTTTCTTCTCCTTTCCATGCCAGTCACCTCCATTCCTTCACTTTGGGTAGCAATGTAAGGTTCATAGATAAAGATCTCTTCTTCATTTCTGCAAGATGAAACAAAGGGGGAAAGTCAGACAAACCTCAGTTTGCTGCAGGTGTTTCAGCTTTTTGATGGAAAGTTCAAGAAGATATCTCTGCCCCACCTTGGCCTGGCAGTCCCTAAGGAAAGGCAATTCCACATCACAGCTGGGGATGTGGCTGCAGCCTGGAAAAAAGCAGCAGAGATCTGGGTCTGGAACTGTCAGGAGGTCACTATTGAGAGGTGACTGTAACCCTAAACTGCTGCAGTTTATATTCTTGCTCCATTAACTCTGACAACAGACTTCAGAGACCAGAGTCTTCTCAACCTGGTTTATAAATCATGCTGGTAAAATTGCACTGGGATTTACTTGTGCATAGCAGGGAGCTCTGCAAGTAAAATTAACCCTTTGAACAAGGACTAGGGTGGGTGTGAAGCAGATGCTTGGCACCTATGTGAGGCTGCTCAAGTTTTGGGCTGGGTTTGTGGAAGCCCAAGAGTGGATACTGTACACCTTGAGCTTCAGATGTTCATCTTATCCCCAGCCAGACCCAGAGAGCTGAGAGGGCAGAGCTGGTGGGATGAGACCAGCCCTGGCCTGGAAGCTGTTACAGGCATATCCTGTAACAGGATGGTCCAGTGCTGGGCCATCCCCTTTGCTTCCCAGCAACCAGTGATGTGCAGCAGCTTCCAAGCCTCAGGCTGGGTTTACACCAACCTGCTCAGAGTGGTGGAGCTTAGTAGTTTTTGTACCCAAAGATTTCCTCTGCCCTTGGAAAGATCTGCTTTCCAGAACCTACCAAAACCTCTTCAGATTTTGTGACAATACAAGCCTTTAAAAATAGCTCAACTGCTCACCCAGGAAGAGACCCTTGAAATCATGAGCTGTTTTTCAAAGCCTTGACCTTAATCTCTGAAAGGCTGCTGCCTTCTGCATGACCCAGGCAGTCCTGCCAGGTCTGTGGGGCTCGAAGCTGTGCCTGTGCACGCAAGCTGTGCGTGGCACTGTGTGACAGGGTCACAGTGGCTCTGCACGAGTGAACTGGGTCACTCCTCACTCATGCATCAGCAGCAAAACTGGGAGCTCAGGGTTGGTGGCAGGACCTTTATGAGCAGTGATGAATGGCAGAGGGGATTTTCATCTCTTTGATTAATTTTGCTGGGCTGACAGAAAGATCACATCTCGGCTCCTGCGCCAGGAGATTGAGTGAGAGAAGGGCTGGATGAGCTAACTTTACCTCTGCAATCCCAAAACCTTGAGCCCTCACAGCTCCTGAATGCCCGAGGGGGGAAGTGCTGGTGGGCTTGGGGGAGCAACACTCGTGCTGTCAGGCTGGGAAGAGAAACAGTGATGGGTCTGAAGTCATTGTGTTTGTAAAGGAAGCACTGAGGCAGGAACAGTTTTGCTTACAGGAAGAATATCCCTTCCTTCTGTGGATGTTTGTTTGGAAAATAAAGGCAGGATGAATTTGATCTCTGTTTTGTTTGATATTTACTGATTTGAGAGATGGAGGTTTGCAATCCAGGGCTGCTGTGGCTGTTCTGTGGCTGGGGAGGAGGGAGTTGGACTGCAGCAGCTGGAGAGTGTCACGAGGGCCACAGGGGGCATGAACGTTCCTGGCCAGAGGCTCAGGGTGAGCCTTTTGAGCAGCTGGAGCTTTTCCTTTGCTCATCACCTCCTCCCTTCTGCCATGGTTCATTCATTCTCCTCACCTCTCCCTCAACACTGCTTCTGAGCATCTCTGTCCTCAGTGACCTGGGTCACCTACAGAGGGCAATTCCTTGGTTTCCTTCTGTCAAAACCAGTTATTCCTTACTCAGCTGATTCCTCTCTCACCCTCATGCCCTCCTATACAGCCACAATAAGGATCTGGATACCTCCTCTTGAGATAGCTACCGACAGTCTGAGTCTGAACATTTTCCTATTAGGGCAATGCAAATCTAATGTTGCTTCACTGCTCAAGAGAAAGCTTGTTACTACCTCCCCTTACAGCACTGTGATCTACTTCCTCATGCTCCAAGGGCATAATATGTGATATTTCAGCTGTGAACATGAACTCAACAGATGAAGGGCCCTCCAGAAGTTCCAAAAACCACAGAATATTTTTCTCCACATTACTGTTACAAACAGTGTAGCATGATAACCAAAAGGATGGAATATGCTGATTTTTCCCCCAGTCCCATGGGAGGCTATAGCCTCTCTATGGGTCTTCAGAAACAGAGTGATCTTGCACTTAATCTGTTATTAGTCTGTGGAGTCCCAGGCACAAATCCTAAAGAGGGCAGCAGAATCAAACCCAGACCTTTGCCTATGGCTGGCCAAAGCAGTGCTGGTGCTGCTGAAGCGATGCTGCTGCTGCTAATTGAACGTGCTTTATGTGCAGGGGCAGTTCAGCTCACACCCAGAGCAGGCTGCACATCCTTAGGTGATGTACAAACCGACTGGGACAATTTACAATGGTGATTTTTCCACTGACGGGTAAATGAATGCTCTCTATTATAGGCATTTAATCAATGCCAGCTCCCTGAGTCTCTGAGCAGGCCACCAAGATGGAAGATTGATTGGGCTGAATGCATCATATATAAAACAGGGATACTTCATAAGAGCATAAATGAGGTGTTTGTTTCCCAAAGCCACAAAGACAGCTCTGTGGTGGGGAGTGCTGACAGCCACTTGCTGAGACACAGTGAAGGGACAAGACCTGAGTTTCATGTGGGGCTTTTGTCTTGGTTTTGTCTTGGGTTTTTTCAAGGCAAGGCTGAAATTACCTAGAGATGGGGAGGAAGATCCTTCCAGCTCTGCACACAGGCAAGGCTGTTTGCTTGGAGGGGATCCTGGTGATCCCTGCACTGTCTGTGTGGCTTATGGAGCTGCTGCTCCCAGATGCTGCTGACCTTTGCAGCAAAATTTGCAGTTAATTTTGCTGACCTTTGCAGCAAAATTTGCAGTTAATCACAAAGCACTGAAATTTGGCTTCATATTTACACAAGTGGACAAAACTTCAGAGGAGTTGGTCCCCCATCCCCTTTTCCATGTCATTTTTCATTTTTTTTCAGAACAATATAATGACTTCTTAGCTCAGCCAGGAGGCTTAGCCTCATTTCCAAGCTGTGGTTTGGATACCCAGCGATGTGGAAAGGATACTGCTGGGACCATGGGAATCCAGGGTCTGTCTGAGTGTGTCAGTGCTCTTAACTGGGACAAATCTCAAATAAAATACATGAACACAGGTCTCCCTGAAAGATGTATTAAGTGTCCGATTGTATCTCACATGAGAAATGGGTTAAAGCACGCAGAGGGTCAGTTTGCATTACTTCTGACCTTTGCAAAGTCATCAAGCTGAAGTACTAAGCACTGATTTGATTTGGAAACTGAGACTCATCCTAAATCAACGGGATAAAGTATGCCTTTTATTAATATGGCTAAACAGACCCCTAATTGCATAAGTTAAAGGGGAACACATGAAGTGATGGTCACTCTCAGGATCCTGAACCCCAACTGCCTGTGAAAGCCAGTGAGGCTGGGGGGGCTCAGACACTTAAACCTTAATCATGCTTAAAATGGGATTTAACTGTCCATGTGCCTTAAAATTACATTTCCTTTGGCTTCTGTCAGGTCTGTGAGACTGTGATTAGAAAATCAGTCTAACTTCACAGCTGGAAAGATTGTCACCATATTCCTCCCAAGTGGATGGCCAGGGCCACTCAATTTCTGATGGAAAGACAGTTCAATAAATAAAATCTGGCATATTGAAACTTCATGACTTTACTTCCAGAGTATTTTGGGTATACCTCTGAAAAAAAAGCATAAAACAGGAGTTTGTGGTAATGTTTCTGGGGCAGCAGGGAAGCAGTAACATCCTTTTAATACATTCTGACTCTTTGTGCTCCAGAGTTCAGTCCAGGGATCAGTGCAAGTTTTTTACCCTTAGTCCTGAAAAGTTCTGCTTGGTGAGCTGGTTTATCTTCTCAGTAAGACACACAAGGGTATAATTTAAAGCCCAATAAATTCGTACTTCCCACATTCAGTGGCACATGGTCTTTAGGTCCCTGCTAAGAATTCACAAGCATGAGGTGCTGTGCTGTAAGTCACACTCTTTCACAGCTCCTGAATCAATTAAAAAGCACTAAAAATGTGAAATAACAAAAAAGAAAAACTATAATAAACTAATGAAGAGAAATATGTTTTGCTGAAATTAAAAAAGTCACTGTCCAGGCTGAGAAATCCAAACATTAACCTGTGTGGGGGGACTAATTACAGTGTGGGGTATGTGATGGTAATGATGACTCCTGCTGTACTGCTCTGCTTCTGAGGTCACATCTTAATTGTATGAGGAATAAAGAAATCCTTATGTTTGCATAACACTTCCAACAGGTTTATTTGTCCCTGTGAAATCTGAAATCCCCCACTGCTGTGGGACATTAGCCCAGTTGGATGGGACTTCAGTGGCCCCTGTGGATCCCTTCCATCTCAAAATATTCTAAAGTGTTAGGATTTTATGATTCTGTTTACAGTGAGCCAGACCTGGGAAGCAGCAGAGACTACAGGGAAACTCTCCTGTTGTGTGGGGAGAGGATCCAGTGGAAGGCACAAAGATGCTGAAGGGACTGGAGCACTTCTCTTATGGGGAAAGGCTGAGGGAGCTGGGCTGAGGGAGCTCCTCTCCTCCTTGAGAGGAGATGGCTGAGAGGGAACCTCATCAGTGTCTGTCAGTACCTGAAGGGAGGTGCCAGAGCATGGGCCAGGCTCTGCTCCATGGTGCCTGGGAACAGGGCAAGGCAAGGGGCAGAAACTGATGCACAGGAACTCCCACCTGAATATGAGGAAGAACTTTCCTACACAGGTGGCTGTGGATGGGAACAGGCTCCCCAAAGAGGGTGTGGAGTCTCCTTCACTGGAGAGATCCCAGGAGTGTCAGGGCACAATCCTGTGCCATGCGCTCTGGGATGACCCTGCCTGAGCAGAGAGGCTGGACTAGATGACCTCCTGTAGTCCCCTCCAACCTGATCCAGGCTGTGATTCTGTGATTCTGCATCACCACTCCAACACTCCCAGCTGTCTCATCGTGTTCTGTTGTGTTCTTGGAGCAAGCCATGTGCTGGGAGATCTTTGGATCTGAGCTCTGCAGTGATGGTGACCATGGGGCACCGTGTGGGGCCATTCCCCAAGTCACTTGTAGCACGTGTTGCACATGTCATCTCTGTCACTGTAAGGCCACAGGAGGAGCTCCGTGCAGAGAGCCACCATCCACCTTGCAAGGGCCTTCTCCTGCAGCAGCCACGTGGAGCTTGTGAGCTGGTCAGTGCTGCCATTGCCATTACATGAACACAAATGGGAAATATTCAGGTGTGTTGGAGACAGTGGTGATTTCTATATGAGAACCATGAAATGTAGTTTCCTTCTATCTTTCAGTCCTTTGTTTTGTGAAGGAGACACCTATATGAGCTGTTTTGTTCCACACCTTATACCCCTCCAAAGGCTGAGTTGGCAAAAGGAGGAAATGGAAAATATGCCTGTGTATGCAACTACATCATGGACACCCAGACACCTGAAATGCCTTTATTTGTTCGGGGTTTTTGATTTATTTTACTTTTTGTTTGTTTGCGTTTGTTGCTATTGTTTTCATTTTATTTGGGTTTTTTTTTGTTTTGTCTGTGAAAAACAGGCTTTAATACATCAGTCTCATGCATTTTACTTCTAAAAATCAGTGTTTAAACTTCTGAAATTTCCACCTGTTGGAGCAACAAAATATTATGCTTGGTGTCTCTTCTGCATCCATTGGATGTATTATAAATGTCACAAGGACAGCGGTTTTCACTGATAATGCAGTCAGGCAGAGTCAGATTTGCCTTGTTGACAGGAGCTAATGTGTTTGGGGAAACAAAGCCACCAGCTGACAGGGCACTGGCCATCTCCATGCAAGAGGTGTGTCCTGAGGAAACATAAACTGGATCTGTAACATACAAATCCCGTCTTTAAAACCACATTTAGAAGTGCCTGTGGCATAAACCTGTTTGTTAAAATTGCATTTCGAGCAATATCCCCATGGCTCCCCAGTAAAAAATCCAAAATTTACAGCACTGTGGAAATAGGCAGCTCTACAGGACTGTGGCCTTAACTGGCAAAACACCAAGAGCAGAAATAGTGCCATTTTCTGCCCTCTGACAGACCCATGCAACAGTGCTTGGTAATTTTTAATACTGCTCTTCATGGATATTAAACTTTTTTTCCATAGGATTTTTGTGTTTTTAAGTGTCATGTGATCTCAGTTGTCAGGGCCCAGTTCATCCACCACAGAGGGAACTTGTGCTTTTCCCTTGGTGTTACCTGGCTATAAAATGGCATCTGGGCATGGCAGCTACTCACTCATCTGTGAAACCAAGAATGAGAATTGTGTTTAATGGGCCTGTTCAGTAATGCCTGCAGTCAGAATTTCAGTGTCTGGGGTTGCTGCTGACTGTGGGCTGCCATGCAGAGAACTGTGATTTGCTGAGGTGCCCAATTGTTGTTAGGATTGGCTCTTGCTATTATTCTTGTTTGTAAACATACATTTACAGTAAGAGCAGGCATTTTAATTGGCATTTTAAAATGCCAATTAAGGGAAAAGCTTCAGAGTTTTGCCCTGCTCTCATTCTTCACCACTGAAGTTAAAAAAAGTTATAGTCACCAATTTCTATACCAGGTTTCAGCACAGGACTGGGTTGATGAGAAAGCAAGTGTCTGACAGCACTAATGCCCTGGTAAACTCCATGAGCACATCTCTGCTAAACCTGGGCTGGGGGGAGCAGAATTACATCTTCTTCACACAGCCCTGTGTCTGGTTTCCATCCCTGCTCACATGCACCCTCTGAGTGCCTGCAACAGTGGGTGTTCACTGCAAAATAAATCTGGCTGTGGGCTTGTGCTTAATTCCACTGTCCCTTACAGTCTGGGCATGGGTTCATTGAGGAGAGAGCACATTGACTTATTCCCACCCAAGTTACCCAGGACTCAGCGAAAGGAAAGATTTTGTAAATATTCTGAGGCTTTTGTGGAGTCTCCACATCAATCACATGTCTTTCTCGGGTTTACTTTGGCAGAAGTCTTCAACCTGGATCCTCTCTGAAGCTTCCAATAGAATAAAACCATGGAGTATGAAAAAACACCCCTTGGGCACCAAAAGTGCCTCTCCTTATATCCTAGAATCTTAAAATGGTGTGGGTTGAAGGGAGGTTGAAGGTTTTAATTCCAGCCCACTCTGCCATGTCCAGGGACACCTCATACCTCACCAGGTTCCTCAAAGCCCCATCCAGCCTGACCTTGAATATTTACAGGAATGAGGCATCCAAAGCTTCTCTAGGAAAAATCTGCCACTTTCTCACCACCCTTACAGCAAAGAATTTTTTTCCTACTGTCAAATCTAAATCTACTGTCTTTCAGTTTAAAACCATTACCTCTTGTCCTATCACTCCATGTCCTTGCCAAAAGTCTGTCTCTGGTTGTTTTTTTAGGCCCTCTAGGTATGGGAAGTCTGCTAGAAGTGTCACCTTGCAGGAGGCAGCCCTGGTGCAGATGTGTCCAGCTGTGTGTTCTCAGGGAGGTGCTGAAGGAGATGTCCACGTGTAGCTGGCAGCATTTGCCCAAAGCTGCATATTGTCCTTTAGGGTCATGTTAGAGGCTGGGACTTGCCCTTGCACAGATAAAAAGAAAATTCATGTTTAGGATTATCAGATTTCCAGCTACTCTGCAGAAACAGCTGTCAGCAAGTCTGTGGCAGCAGATGCTGGGATGTTTTTCAGTGTGCTGTGGGCTAATCTGCTGCTCTGCCCTCCCCAATTACTGCCATTTTTTGCTATCACAGGAGGAAGCTTGTAGACAAATACTGTGATAAGAATGTGCACCAAAGTTGCCTGGGTCCTTCCAGAGTGAGGAGCCTGAGGCAGATACTCACTTTTCCAGTCAATTGACTTTATTTAAAGAGTTCTGTCAAGATAATCCACGCTTTGCTTTCCCACTATTCCATGGGCATTGTCAGGGTGGATTGCCTCAAAAGAGCAGGAAAGAAACCTGCGGGGGGGACAGAAACTGCTTAGAGGTGACAGCAAGAGGAACACACAGCCTGAACCGCACTCCAGTAATCTTCAGCTACCTGGGCCTCCAACTTGCTGGGAGATTGGTGTAAATTGTGGCATAACTTGCAAATACCATCTTTTTGTATGTGCATTATGCCTTTGGGTACATGAGAAAGGATCTGCCAGCCCATCCACAGGGCTAGCTGCTCCTGGAATCCTTTGGCATCCCAGCTGGAATTTTAAATACAGCAAGTGTGAATGCTCAGCCACTAAAACTCAGACGCAGAAGAAGCTCCTAATGGAGTCCAGTTTTCTGTGGCTTTCTCAGCAGCAGTGCTGCTTGGAGTAGATCTCCCATTCCAGGCTTTGGAAGTTAAAAAGTCACCATTTGTAAGGGCATCTTCTCTCCTTGTCTGGAAATATACAGAGCTGGTCTTGCTGAGAGAAACTCACAGGTGATCTTTGGGACTAATGCCCCCTTGGACATGATGCCCCTTTGTTTCTCTGTGAGATGAATATAATTCCTGACTGAAATCATGCAAGGACAAACCCAACACAATTTCTGCTTGCTGACCTGTAACCGCAGCGTTGGCACAGTCTGAATTTGAGAACAAACCACCTTAGAAACCTCAGATTATTTTTATGTCTGCATTTTTTGAATAAAAGCCAAAATGAGGGGAAAGAAAAGTAGTTATGTATTTCTACTCAAATTAATGTCCTGTATTGTGGGAAACCCAGACATTAGAGAACTGACATGACAGATGTGAAATCAGAAGCAAAAATGAAGCTGGTTCCTGGATTTTCTCTGTCCAGTAAAGACTCTTAGAAAAAGTTGCCTGACACCTGGTGTGTAATGCCTGAATCCTCTTCAGAGCTCCTCATGCAAAGCCACAGTGAATGGAAAGAAGATATTGAAGACATATGTTCATATAATCTATTTCAGAACAAGATAAGTGATGTCTTAAAAATGTTTCTGTGCCTGTAGACAGAGTCAAAGTTACTTGCTTAGGTACAACATTCACATTGCTGACTTTTTTTGGCAAGAAAAATCCTGTTTGTGGTGATGATGTAACTGGATTTAGAAAAATATTGTAGCAAAACACAAAACAGAAGGAAAGGTTGTGTTTATATTGCACTGCATTTTGTGGTCGGTTATTATTAAAGGCAAATGCACATTTTGAAAAGCAGTTCAGGTCTCTCAAAAGAATCATCTGTGTGAGCTGACAGGAAAGGTTTACAGAGCAGCATTTCATCATGTTTTCATTGTGTCTGGTGAGGATGCTGTGCAAATTCATTGTTTGCCTTGATCTGGAAAGACCTGCCCCTGGAGAGGAAGAGGAGGAAGCAAGACACAATAACTATGGTTTCTGAGAAACTTTGCAAGGAAATTAAGCAATAACAGAGTAGAGGATCAACAGTTCTAGGTAAAAAAAATGTCAATATGTTGATTTTACACGTATGGGAATTTTCATCTCTATATTATTAAGGTCCCACAGCTAATGCTGTGATTGTTTTCTCCTTTCAAATCAAGGTAAAGATTAGCTGCAGTGTCTGTGGAAGGGATTGATCAGAACTCCCATATTAAATACAAAAATATGATTCTTATGGTGACAATCTGGATAGAAAGTTAATTTCTTTTCAATTTCCATGTGCAAACATGCCAGCATGTTTCTTTTGTTTTAGCAACACTTGGGATAAGTCTATGCCACAGAGCAAAGTTGTTGGCTACTCCTTTGCTTTTTGGTGTTAACTACTGCACTTCTGCTGACTCTTGTGGTTTTTCCCCACATTCATTCATGTTTTTCTTGATTCAAAAAGTTTTCAGCTTGAGTGGAAAACAAAAAATCCATAGTTTCAGTTTCTACCCCCTTCCTGCCTTGTGATCACCACGGCCAAAATGGTGATTTCCTGCTTGGTTTCTACCCTGGTAGAATTTAGGACTGGAAAAATAGTTTTGCTGAGGCCATAAACAGATGTTGCTCTGCTGCAGCAGGGTTATGGTCCTGACCACCTCCTGTTTCAGAGATGGGCATCGAGTTGCAATCCCATCCCTTTAGGATAAGATGTGAGCCTCCAACAAATGATCATCCCAGCTCACGAATGCACAGAGTGCTCATAAAATCAGAGCTGGAATCTGTAAATTGGCCACAGGTGGTCCCCAGACTGTTGCAATGTGCTGGTCTGTCTGCTGTCATGGATGCACTCTCTAAACCTCTCTCTCCCCCCTGGCCAGAAAAACACTTCTTCCAGGATCCACAGAGCAGCACATCCACTGAAATTTATTCTATTTAATTCTGTTAAACTCACTCAATGCTCTCTCTTGCACAGAATGCAAGATTACCCTGAAGAATAAAATAAAGGAATTAATTGACATTTTAATTAATTGCAAGTTTTAATTAATATTCACCAGAGTGACAAGTGTTCTGGAATGCAAAACAGGAGTAATTTTTGAGGAAAAGGGGAAAAGGCCCAGCAGTTTTTGTTCAGGTTAAATGAAGACCTTGTAGCTGAATATATATCAGGGATCTGCTGACTCCATTCAACACCTGAAGTTTCACTCATTTTGAAACAGCACAGACAGATCTTTGTTAACAATACCAGGGGCTGTGAGCCGGGCTCAGGGATGGAGGATGCTGTGTAGAAAGAACAATCTGTAACTTTGTTACAGCTCCATGTTTAATGCTCTTGGTTGAGCTCAGGCACCACAGAGAGTGAGGTCAGGGAATGGACATGGCAGATGTCAGGTCCATTTCCTGTTTTCTCCCACTTTTTGCAGCCTGCCTTCTCCCATGGGCTGAAGTTGTTCCATGTAGGAGCCCACAGGAGACCTGGAGCCTGTCAATGACTCTGCAGGAGCTGAGGCTGTCATAAAGTGTTGCATGGATGTGCTGGGTTTTATATGCATATTGAGGGTCCCTTTCCTGAATTGCTAGAAAAACTGGCCTGTAATTTTCTCCCAGGCATGAACTATAGCCTTTGGCAAACCTGTGAAAGATGGGCTCCTTTTATTCACTGTTGGTAAAGAGCGGGGAATGGAAATTATCCCTCTATACAATTTAACATTCATTTTGTAATGCAGTTTTTATGTCAGCAATACCCCCCTGATTTCAAGGGATTTTGTGCCTACAGCCTGTGACCTTAAAGGATGGGATAGGGGTGTACTACAGGCAGGATCAAATGTTTGACAAAAAAAAGAAAAAAAAAAAAATTTTTTTTTTTCCCCCAGATTTTAAGCTGGGGAATTCAGCTGTAGATCTTCCTGGAAAGAGATTGACTAAGAGCAGCGAAGAGTTCCCTGTTCTGCCTTTGCAGCACAAATATCTGTACCTTTTACAGAAATAATAGAGTAATCCCCAAAATTATCTTACTGCTAAAACACAGTTCTTCTCTCATTTGGCTTCACAGTAGATTTGAAATCATGAAGGTGGAAAAGACTTTGCATTCCTTGGCTGTTCTCTGAAACAGAAATTTCCCTTCCCCAATGGAAGGCATGATCACACATCACATCAAGCTGGCCCAATTATTAATTTTCATTAATAAAAGACCTCTCCCTCCCTCCTCTCCTTTTCCTCCTCACACCTACCTGCAGCCCAGCAGCAGACCTGGTCTGCCAGCCTGACCCTTGCAGGAGCCACTGCAACTTTTTTGTTGCATTAAGTTTATTCCAGGATGGTGAGTTCACTCAGTCCAACAAGGAAATTCACCCCAGTCACAAAGAAGAGGAACACATAGCTGGGAGAATGGGAAAAAGAAGACAGGTAGGATGCAATGACCATTAGAATCAGACTGTGATACTGTAACATTTTATCTGGAAAAACTCTCCTGGGTTACAAATGATCTGTTGCAGCACCAGAGCAGTCCTGGATGTCCTGACAGAGGATGAGCCTGCTCCTTTGGAGGGCTGAACCTGCTCCTTTATTCATTCATGCTCTCTCATTGATGGTGGTGACAGCTTCCACGATGCCAGGGAATTGTCCCAATCCTCTGGTGACCTCTGGGTGATAAGAACCCTCTGTTTTGAGTTAGCCTACACTCAAGTGCTTTGGAAGCTGCTTGGAGGAACCTGGGGACCATCCTTGAGTTTCTCTGTTGTTGGTTGTGTGTTGTTACAGGAGAGAAGGAGCAGCAGGAGCTGAACTTCTCTGTCCATCTGGCAGCTAAGCTGTAGGTTACACTCTGAGGCAAAGAAGATTTCTTGACTCTCCCACCATGAGGAAAAGATTAAGCTGAAATCACTGAGTAGAAGAACAAGGAAAACAGTCTCCAAACCTGATCTTTTGGCCACTACAGCACTCCAGAAATCAAGAAAACCAACTGACGTCAGGATGAATGTGCAGTTCCTTCTCTGCATCATCCATGCAAAACCAGACCCTAAATGGCAGAAGAATTTACTGTAATCCCATCTTTGCCAATTAAATGTCTTCTGCTTCTGAATGGAAAGAAACTTCAATGTTAATTTTAAAATATTGCTGGCATTTAACATAGTAATTACTTTAGCCATGTAAAACTCCAGACACCATAAATACTGTTGATACCATAGATGAAATGCTCCCAAGGCACGAGTTACTGGTGCTACAAAATGCACAAGGAGGCAAGGATATTCTCCAAGCTCAGCATTTGTTGGGCTCTTGCAAAGCCATTTGAGCACACAGTTGCCTCATCAGATTTCTGAAAATAACTGATGTTCCTTGTCAGAAGCCATCCATCTTTATCAGTGACTGTATTTTGGAGGAGCACACCTGGGCAAACACATTCACGAGCTCTGATATGAACACATGCTTCACTGCAATTACATTTTCCAATCAGTAACTTTTAAAGATGGGAAAAGTTTATTTCAGGGACACTGAATTGCCATGATCTTCACTTTCCAAATTCTCAGACTCTAAAAACCAGAACTCTTTGATCTCTTATAGATATTGTGGATATATAACCCATAAACGAATCATTCTGAATTACAAATCAGCTTAGGAAATGTCCATCCTAATCAACTGCTGTGGACCTCTGCACCCAAAAACAGTGAATGGTATCTGTGTAGGTAGGAAAACACAGAGTCTTTATCAGACACATTTTGCCATTGAGCAGGCTTGGAAAGCTGGAGAGGGTGAGAATTCAGGGATATCAGCAATCAGCTGGAATCTGGTATCAAATCAAACTGTGAGGTACTTGAAAACAGAAATTGGCCAAGTTTACAGAGGTAAAGTGTGACTATTTTTGTAATAATCTGATATGAATATTATTTTATAACACTACTGATTATAGGCACACCTGACAGGGAAAGCTTTGCTGCCTTGTGGTCTCTCTCTGTAGAGACCCTGCCCCTTCACCTGGTGATGGCACTGACAAAAGGGCTTTGGGTTTATGCTTTCAGCAGGTTTTCCTGCTGACAGGAGGAGGCTGAGTGGAGCCTGCATGAAGCAGGAGCTGGCTGAGCCCTTGGAAGCAGCAAGAAACATGCACAGTGATGTGGATTGAGTAAAATATACATTTATCACTCCATTGCTTTTTATTAATAGGAGGAAAGATACTAAAACATAACTCAACCCCAAGACACAGAATGGAGATAAAGCTGTTTTATAGCAGCTGAAAGCATGTGGAAAAATTGTTGCGTAGCTGGGACTTATTTGGCACTAGGGAAAATATTTGTTGAGCTGCCAGTAAAACTGTAGAAGAGGAAATGCTTATAAGAAGGCATCCAAACAAGCACTGAGCTTCCTTCCCATGAAAAGCATGGTCATATAGAGCATTTGAAATCATTAGAAACACGTGAAAAAACAGCTCATATTGTCACTGGGAATGACACAGACAACAATTGGAAGTACAATGTGTTTGTTGTGGTAATCATGTTTGTAAGGACCAAAAAACTTTCTGCAACCCATGGAACATGTGGGAGCCCAGGAAATTCCTCTGGCTGCCCTGGAGGGCTTGAGACCCTGCCCAGGGGGCTCAGAGGCCTTGGCACGGAGCCCAAGACCCCTGTGCCTTTGATTTAGCCCTTGTAAAAACAATTACTAACCTTA
Organism: Euphonia xanthogaster; assembly: GCA_034509185.1. Taxonomy (NCBI): domain Eukaryota; kingdom Metazoa; phylum Chordata; class Aves; order Passeriformes; family Fringillidae; genus Euphonia; species Euphonia xanthogaster. Next base: position 53,436,532 of record JAYDZK010000268.1, on the reverse strand, counting down.
GATGAAGATCTGTAAGCCACAAAAAATTAAGTAGAATGATAGTGAATTTAGCACAGGGTGAAAAAGTAGATTTTGGGGTTTCTAGAATGGAGGACCGGGGGGCAAGATGGGAGGATTTGGGTGTGTCCTGCCCTTCTCCTTCTTCTTCTTGGCCTCCATCTTCTGCTGTGATATTGGCAGTTTTAGATTGGTTTAGAGTAGAAGCTCACTGTCTAACATAGGTGATAGGTATTGGAAAGTAATTGTAAACATTGTAT
>JAYDZK010000268.1:53361069-53436175 GCA_034509185.1 Euphonia xanthogaster | reverse complement strand
GCACAGGGTGAAAAAGTAGATTTTGGGGTTTCTAGAATGGGGGTTCAGGGGTCAAGATGGAGGGATCTGGGTGTGTCCAGCCTTTCTCCTTCTTCTTGGCCTCCATCTTCTGCTGCGATGTTGGCACTTTTGGATTGGTTTAGAGTAGAAGCTCACTGTCTAACATAGGTGATAGGCATTGCAAAGTAATTGTAAACATTGTACACGTAGTTTTTAGTATAAAGACATAACACCGGCCCAGGGGCGGGCAGAGTGCCTCAGACTGTTGTGCTGAGCTGACCTCGGCAGGACAGGAGAAAGAATTTTATAGATAAGATATATAATGACCAACCGTGAGACTGAGAAATGGAGAGCTCTGACTCCTTCTTTGACCACCAGGCTGGGAGAAGAGACTTTCTAACTTATCTCGGGGTCACTCTGACTGACTAGAGACCCCAACAGGAACTGCTCAAGATTTATTTCTTGAGTATTCTGATTGTCATAGCTTGGGCAGAGTTCCCAAAATTCAGCTTGTGTGGCCTGAAGGGTGAGCTCTGCCTGCAGTACTGTCACTCTTGCTCATGTTTAGCCCAAGGGGAGATTTCCTTGCCCATCACCCTCCATCCAGGAGATGTGGCAGCATGCTCTGGCACAGACCTGGCCAGCTTCTGCAATGCAGGGCATTGGAAGACTCTATGGCTAATCTGACTGCTTTAAAGGATGCATCTTCTGCTGAAGAAAACTGCATCCAGTTTGCTTTCATATGGAAGCATTGGCTCAACATAAGCACTTTGTGTCCTGTGGCTGCAGTGCTTTTTTCCTGAATATAACATACAAACCCAGCTGCTTAGAACATTGATATAGAAACTATTCAGTGGCAGTAAGAAATCCCTGGCAGTCAGTGCACTAGAAAGTTTAGTGTTGTAGGCTGCTTTTGATTTTCACTAGAGTTACATTGGGTTTTTTTCAGATGACAAGCTGACTTCAGGAATAGAAAAAATGCTCTATTTTGGCATTATTTGAAACCTTCTTTTATTTTGTATTGCATTTCATACAAGAGAAATAAGGGGTTTCTTTGTTATTTTCAAAGCAAAATACGCATTTTGCTCTGTTTCCATGGGCTCTAAGTAAGAGTCTTCTGTGATCATCTTTTGCAGCCAGTGTGTTGCTGGTTTTTTAAGAACTTGTGGTCATTATGGAAGATAAATGACAGTCCTTGGAGCCCATGGCTGAAGCACACATTAGTCACTAGTAAATGATGTATAAAAAATATTCAGCTTGCAAAAAGATAATGGTGGTTCCTATTTGAAAATGCAGAAAAATGCACATATCTGGAGCACAAAAGTGTCTCATCAATATCTCTGTGGGTAGAAAACTAACCTGTCAAGAAGAAAATGTTGAAAAGATGGGGATATTTATGCACTTGCAGCACAGATCGTAATGATCTAAAGGACTATTAAAGCAAACTTAAAACATTAGATACTGGAAGTAGACCACATAATTGTTTTTTTTTCCATGCAGCCTAAGAATGCTCTAAAAAAATTCAGTAAGGAATTGCTCATTCCACATCTTTGACCTCCAGTGATCCTGCCTTTCTCCATTTCATTGTTATCTGTAAATTTAATAGCCCTTCCTGATTTGACCTTTTACTAACAGCAAAGTCCTTCACCCCCTCCAGTGCTGGAGCTCAGGACTGGGACAGGGAGGGAGCCCAGGTGTCAGAAGCCTGTCTTGGTGGCCCCTGGCCAGAGCTGTAGCAGCAGCCACAATGCAGGGCTGTGGTGGCCTCATGGCTGCACTGTTCCCTGGCCCTTTCCCCCAGACAGCAGCTTCCAGGTGAGCCATCAGCTCTGCATCACACAGAAAACCTCATTGCTTTCCCAGAAGAGGGCAATTCTGCCTTTTCCCCTGGTGGGGAAGTTTGGTGCAGTTTTCCCACTGCAGGGCTCCAGCCCCCAGGCTGGGCTTGGCACCAGGCTGGGTTGAGTGAGTCACAGGGCCAGGAGGCTGGGGTGTGGTGGAAGAGGGACCTGCCTGCCAAGAGGGGGGAATCCACTTTTAGCCAGTGCTTTAAATCCTTGTGCACCTGTTTTTCTCACCTTCCACTCCTGTCTCTGTAAACCAACCTAAGGGAGAACCTTTTCTCTGGGGGTTACCAGCAGGGTTGAACTGGCTTGCTGTTGTTGCTGTTGCTGCTGCTGGCAGACTCAAATCCTACTTGATCCACTCATCTAAAAAGCCCCAAATATTGATGTATATCCATAAATTACCCAGCTTGATTTTCTGCTGGTTGTGTGGGATCAGCAAGAGAACCTCCCCGGAGCTCAGGCAGCAGGAGAATGGGAGGAAAGGAGTCAGGGGATGGACACTGCAGGACCACCCCTTCCCAAGTCAGTGACCCACTGATGCAGCCCATCTGTGCTTTTGAGCTATTGCTTACCCACTTGGAGGGCTGGGACTCAGACCTAGATGGAAAAGTCAATCAATCAGGTTATTTTTCATTTTCTTTTTCATTAGTAACTACAGAATCTGCAGAAAATGAGAAAAATGGCAATACAACCTCCTCCACAAGAGGCCTTTCTGCATGTGCAATTGTCTCTTGTCACTCTGTGCCTCTACTGACTGAGCTCAGAGATAAATATTCACCTTCAGTTCCTTCCTGGCACTCTCTGCTGTGAAGGGGGTGATACAACACCACAACCTGGAGGGTTATATATGCATCCTTTTACAGCAAAAGCCTGTAGGGTGCAAAAGAAAAGTAGTTCTGTGGCTCTGGACATCAGTAAATGAGGTGTGTCAGTCAGGTGCTGCCCAACTGTGCAGAACAGGACCTGGGGTCTCTCAGCTGTGCTGGAGGAGTCTGTCACAGCTGTCCTGCTGCAGCAGAGATAACACTGACTCTGAGTGCTTCTCTTCATCCCTTAGAGCTGGAGAGGCTCCCAGAGCTTTGAAATTTTGATCTTCAGTCCTTTTTTCCAACTTTTATAACCCATGGAAATGAGGAGATATTTTGTGTGAAGGGGAGCTTGCAGAATTCATCTTTCTCCTGCCAAAGGTGCCCTGTGTGGTCTGCACTGGGGGGAGTTGAAGGTTTAACTCTCAGCAGAGCTGGAAGAAGCTCTTTGGCACTGCACAGCAAAACAACAAACTGAACCTGCCCACCCTCTGACCTGCTCAGCTCTGCTGGAATGAGAAGCAGTCAAATTCAGCAGGCTGCAACTTTATTATCAGAAAACAGAAAGAAATCTCTTTAGCAACACATTATTTACTTCAGAAATAACCTTGAGTTGTCAGCTGGAGAGAAATATGCTCCTTTTCTGTATCCACTTCACATTTCCCTGGCTTCCAAGGTTCAAATCTGAGGCAGTTTCTGCTGCTGTGGGAGAAACAATAGCCTGTGCTGTGCACCTGGTAAAGGTATTTATAGGTGTACATTTAGAGTCAAAGAAAGTGCTGTAGCATTATGTTTTCTAGACACAAAGAACAGTTCCATCTTTTCAGCTAAAACTGTTTTTATTTGAAATGAAGACAGCATCATAAAAAGTACAAAATCCAACTCACACTGAGGAAGCTTGCAGAGCATTTTTCTTGTGAACTCTGCTGCAGGAACAATGACAGCAAAATTGTTTCTTTGCCAGGAGTAAAGGAAGACACTTTAGGAACTCAGTCCCCAACTAGCAAAGGTAGTGAGGTCACGGCTGCTTATTAGAGCAGGCTGGAAAAGCTACTTGCTGTCATCCATGACATTTCTATTTTGAAAGAGTGGGTAACAAAATACCCTGAAGTTTTCACTGAAAATGGGGAAGGCGGGAGGGATTCTGGAAGTGCCATCCTCTTGTTCACATCTCTTCCCCTCCTCTGTCTCCCTGCTGCCATACTGCTGGGGTATCTGGGGTGGAAACAACCTTCCAGGCTGTCTTACTTTGCATGAAAGGTTTTATATTTGTGCCCTGCATCCTACAGAGTAAGGAAGATTTACACAAAGAAAAGGAGAGTAGAAAAGCAACTAAATAGACTGGAACCTGCCTGGATTACCATGTGTAAAACAAAAACCCCATATGTGTCAATTGGGAACATTCTAAATTTAATACATCCTTGTGGTTTGAGTAAAGTCAACACAAGCAGTTGACTGTTGAGATTAAAAAAACTTATAAACCACAAACCTCAGCCAGCAGAAATCATCACAAAATTATTTTAAATGTTTCATATGTGGGGCAGAAGTGCAGCCATGTACTGTTATGGAGAAAATAAAAACACAGTGAGGCAGGATGCTAGGGGAAGCCTAGTGAGGTTTTATGACTTCTCTCTATGGCCAATATGATTTTATGAGCAAATTTTCTATTGCACATCTCAACAAGTTGCCCCTTAGCCACTGACAGTCCTTGTAGCTTATATATTTTTCTCTCCTTCCACTTCCTTCCCCTCTAAGGGAGAGAAAAAGTGACTTCTGCACAGTTTAGTTGAGAACACAACTTTTGGGATGCTGGGAGGAAGCCTCGTGATGGAGTTGTTTTGATGGCCAAGGAAATGCACTGGGAGAAGAGACTTTACTGAGCCTTGTGGCCCTTTCCAGTCCTGGTGAATCTCTCCTGGAAGCGCTTGGAAGGGAAGAACAAACTGTGCCCTAAAGGAACTGTATGGGACCAATCTGCCCAGTCTTCACTAGATACACTGGGGGAAAGTCAAAATTTCTGAGGTCAGGCAAATGGCTTCTAGCCTATGATCATTGCCTGGAAATTAAAAGGTTACAAGACAAACAGTGGCTTCTGGAAAGTAATGTCCTGTAAAATACTAAAAATTTGGGCTAATTAAAGCTACACCATCCTTTGGGAATGGGTCATTTGTATGTTTGTTCCAAGACTAAATTTGGATTTTGGTGGATGCTTGCCAGCAGTGATGAGTAGGTTATAGGTTTGTTTCAAAACATCTCCAGGATTTCAGCTTACAAATGGAAATGGAGAAAAGAGGCAGATTTTACTGGAATAAATAAAACCCTGTGGTCTAATGTGTCGTTTGAATAAATTACATTAATTACATAATATCTTGGAAATTTTTTGTGCTGGGTTTTGACAGGGTTGGCCTCCAAATTATAAACTACACTGGAGAAGTTTTCACTAGATTGAAGACCCTGAGTCACATCAGCAAAGCAGCACTACCAGCATGACATTTCTGTTAATTTGTGGTGCAAAGTCAAACAAAGTAGTAGAAATGCAGCATGGCAGGGGAAAGAAAGGCAATGGGAAGAGCTTCTGCAGTACTCACAGTGTCCTTTTAGAAAAATACCACTGGGGAGGTGAGAGGTGTTTGCCATGCCTGGTAATTCTTCCAGTGGTCAGGAACTGACACAAGAGCAATGAAGTGCAGGGTGTTTTCATCCAGTCAAAGAGCTTCTCACCCAATGCTCTCAGCTTTCAGGCATCCCATTCCTCCCTCCTCTGAGGCAACACAGACCCTGCCATGGAGCAGGTAATGCCGCTGCTGGCTGGGCATCCAACACCTCCCTCACAATGCCTGGATCCCTGGAACATTGCTCCTTTAGGTCCTTCTCTTGATTTCTTTCCAAAAAAAGTGTCCACAACCTGAAATCCTGAATCACTTCAGCAAGACAAGAAGGAAGGTGAGGCTGCCTTGGTTTGAAGCTGCTCTCCTGGTGCACTGTGAGGAGCAGATGGAAATTCATGCAGTGGCAGCATCCTCACCCACAGAGCTCTCAGAGAGCAGAGAGGCTGAATTAGAGAATCCTCATTGCAAAGTGTCATCAAATACCCACTGAGGTGGGCCTGTTTTATGCTTGCCATCTCTTCAGACTTTCCTGCCTCCATCCTGGCAGCAGAGGGGTGATGGTGCTGGGAGCTGGCATGCACTGGGACACTGACAGCCAGCTCTGGGAGGGGAGCTGGCAGCATCCTCCCTGCTCCAGGGTGACGAGACTGGAGGCCTTGGCATGGGATAAATAAAATATTCACGTGTTTGAGAGACATGTATTTCCTTCACACTTGGGCACTGCAGGTCAGAGCTTGTTCTCAGTGGTGAGGCACAAATCCCAAATAGCTGCTTTGCCTGTGAATACGTGAGTGAGATTCTTTTTGCATCAGTGTGAGAGGTATCAGGGAATCTGATGCCTTCTACAAACTGTTTGGAAGCTGTTGGTTCAGGAGGAGAACCATTTCCAGGCTTTAGGGATTGCTATTTAAACATGTATTTTAAACAGCAGTTGTTCTCGGAAAATCTGATTTAAAAATAGCATTATGCCTTTGAATTCCTCTTATTGCCAGATGAGATGCTCTGAGTTCCCAAGGATTTGTTTGGGTTTACTCCTCTCTAAGTGCCCACACTAGAAATTCAATCTCAGTTCTGAGAGCAAACTACATCCTGGTCTTCTCACATATCCTCACCAGTAATAAAAACCTAAAGATCAAAGCATGACCTTGGTGACACATCTACAACCTCTTTATTTGCCAGTGATCAGCTCTCAGTTGGAATCCTGTCAGCACTTCTGTCCTGGGTGCCTGAGGAAGGGCAGGACCCAGATTGTTCCTTGTGTTTTGTCTTCCTCGACAGCAAAAGAAAACCAAGTGCAAGACAATTTCAAAAGGACAGGGATGGGGATGTGATCACATGTGCTATCACCTCACTGTTACTGGGAGTAATATTATGTCAGTGTTGTTCACCTGCTGAGAAAGTGCTGATTTTGTCTTTAGGGAAAAATTTTGCATTTCAGTGCACCTGGACTGACAAATGCTAAAGTTGCTGTTCCCAACAATTGTCTTTTAAGCCCAGGGAGCAGAGGAAATGAACTCTGAAGCCTCCAGCCCACAGCTTCAAACCTGAGGAATTCAAACTCCAGTGACACTCCCTCAGGCTGCAATTCATTCTCTCCCCTCACGCCACTTTCCTGGCCCCAAAAGAACACCCCTGATGCTGTGGAGTCAGGGATGGGAACAAGACTCCAATCTTCAGAAGGTGAATCAGAAGGCTTTAATGAAAAGTAGCACATCTTTTTATAATGCAACTCACTAAGGTGAGACTTGATTGGTCTCAGAGTAAAAACCTCTCTCACTATTGGGGAACTGTGAATAGCACACTCTGGAGAATCATATCTCCCAACAATGGTTACAGAAAGAGAGATAATAATTGTTTTAATTCTTTTCTCTAAGTTTCCCAGGCCCGGCCTGGGAGAAATTATCTCTATTCTTCCTTCAACTGAACTGAGAATATCCACACACCCCCACAGAAAACAGGCTGAGACACCCCATTACACAGGCTGCTCAAGCAGCTCATGAGCATCTCAGACATGACATGCTCAAATTTAATAACTTATTGAAGCAGGTCCTGCGGGCATCCAGGCTGTGCTTTCTGCCCTGGAGGTGGCAGGGAGGGTTTGCAGGGCCCTGTGGCTCTGAGCCATGCCTGGAGAGCCTTGCAGCTCACAGGTCTGCCCATGCTGTGCTGGCTGCAGGTTCCAGCCCTCATCTTGCTGGCACCAAAGCTGTGCCCAGCCTTGGATGTAAATTTAATCTTGTTGGGAGCTAATGGAGTGAGGAATTTGACACACCTTTTCCTTCTCTCTGGATGGGAGCCATATGGCTCCTGACTCTTACAGCGTTCCTCAGACTGAAGATGAATGAGCATTAACATATGTTCCCTGGAGTAATTAAAAATGTGATCATAAACAGAGTCTGACTCACTGAAGGCAGAATGTTGTTATCAGGGAAAAACTGAAGTCAGGGCAGTGCTTCAGAGATGAGCACCTACCTGAGGTCCCAGGTGCAGGTAAGGGTGCAGGAGTTTGCATTCACCATTGGTAATGAGGGAAAAGGGAGGAGATGGGAAAAAGGAAGGCGATGTGTTTGATGTAAAATCCATTGGCTTAAAGCACTCTCAAGGAAATTTGAATTAAAGCATTTCTAGGGTTTGGACAGATGCAGCTGCTGCAGCTTAGCTTGGTGAGACAACTCACTGAGCCAGAGGAATTTAGTTCTGTGCCCAAGTCCCAAGAAATTCCAGTCGCTGAAAAGGGCTACATTTGAGGGATGTTTGAGAATTTCCTTGGAATGCACCTGAGGACTGCATAGCTCTGGAGACAGAGAAGCAATCTCTAAGGCTGGGGGAAGAGGTTTTATGTGTCTCTGAAAAGAGCTGTATTCCACAGCCTTGCTCTACAAGCAATAGAAACACAGAAGTATTCAAGGGAAACTCGAGTAGTCCATCATGGAAAGCTCTCTGAAAAAGGAAGAAGTTTCCTGTTTCCCATCTCTCCTGAGAGAAAGAAGTGACTGGGTGTGAGTGAGAAACCGAAATGGTTAATGGCTTTGGAGGACTTCAGAGCAGAGGACAAATTTTAGGAAACTGAACTATGAAAGGCTAATCGGAACCCAATGAGAGGTTTGGCAGTGCTGGGTTAATGGTTGGACTTAATGAATTCAGAGGTCTTTCCCAACCTAAACTGTTCTATGATTCTGTGAAGATGGTGGGAAAACTAATAATATCAAATGTAGGAGAATTTCACCTCAGGAAATACAATATTAACAAGGGTATAGGGTATTTTAAATGTTTGAAAGTGAAAATTTTCAGGTGGTGTTCATGGATATTACAAAACAGATGTTTTCAACTGATTCAAGGTTCTTCTTGCTTATGACAAGGAAATTATAGGCAAGGTGTGTTGATTTCTCCAAATTAATGAGATATATTAACAGGAAAAAAAATAAAAAAAGAAAGAAACAAGCTATTAAAACCAAGTTAACATCAATAACCCCCCATATCTCTTTGAATTCAAAGCTTGATCTGATGGCATCAGCTACTTTATTTCCTGTTTTAGAGAGCAGACATTTTTATTTAAATTACTTTTGCAGAGAATTTCCAAATGTATCATAGGTCAAAAGGCAAGCAGAATAAAAAGCAAATTTGACATAAATCATTTCTTGCAAATACTTTGCTTAGTGAATGATGAACCAGAATAACAGAATGGATTTTGATCTTCTGCCCCTCTAGGTCATGATTTATTACTGCCTGCAGGTCTTTTCCCATTCTTCACCCACTCATGTCTCCATAAAATGTCTTGAAAAAAAAGTGAGTAATATTCCAAGTCCTGTTGTCCAGGGACTGTCAAATGGGTGGAGAAAAAAATGCATCAAATGTAAATGTAAACTCCAGTCTGCAATGTAATGGTAGGGCATGATTTGCATAAATATTGTTTGCAAAGAGCAATTAGCACTTCATTTACATTCAGTGAAGTAGCAATTTGCACATTTTCAGGAAACAATTTCTTTACCCATATGTGCAAATTTTGTGCACTGCAATTGACATGCTAATAAAAAGATCTTAATAGACCAATTTTTTTTTATTTTACATCACAGTGTTCTGAAATATTGATTCACTCTCCTGAAATATTGATTCGGTGGGCTATTTGTAAAAACAGAAAAATGCAGATTTGAATTTTTAAAACTTGCTTTCTAGAAAAAAAATCAGAATTAATTTCAGATGTCTGCAATCTTCATGCTCTTTAAGTGGTATTTTAATGGGTATTTTTGTCAGAGAAATATAATAAGCATTATTAAAAAGCATTAGCAAATTCAGTCTCCTAATCTGCAATAACAATGAGTATATTTGCATATTGCAGTATGGAAATAATACAGTCCATTTCCTAGTGTCAATATCACACTCAATTCTCCATTAAATGTTAATAAAAATATTTCACATTTATATAGCATTTTCTCCAGAATGAAGAAACTTCCTAATTAAGAGACAAATTTCATGCTTACAGCAAATGCAAAGAATTTTTATAAACAACAAAAATTTACTTGGGAGCTGGACAGGAAAAGAGCAGCCCAGTGAGTTCAGCCAGCTGTTGTCAGTGGACATTTCTGGCCTTTGCAGCAGGAGAAATTGATGTTAAGTGATTTATTTAGACCTCCCGCAGATGTGTCACTAACAGTTTCTCTTTTTGTTTAGTTTCCTTCACTATTTTGTCACTTCTCCTGTGAGATGCACATTTGGGCAGAGGTGGGGATTGGGGTTCCCACAGAAGCTGGGTTGTGCTGTGCTTGGTAGCTTTTGGAGGAGAGAAATCTTTTGGGCCAAGATTGCTGATATTTGGAACACTGCATTTTTCCCTTCTCAATCTGAGTTTCCCAGAAGGGTTTATTTTTGGAGGTTGTTCAGTTGCCCATTCTGGAAGGGCAACCATAAGGACACAGCAGCAGAGGATGCAGATGTTCATGGATGTCCCTGCCAAGCAGGCTGGACACAGGCTGCCTCTGCTCTGCAAGCCTTGTACCAACATGTCCTGGATGGCAGGTCCTAGCAGGAGACCCTCAAATGGAAATATTTGCTAAATTGGCCCTAGTTATGAGTTCAGGCAGTCAAATGCTCAAAATTCTGCCTGTTGCTCTTCAGAGGCAGTGCAAGTGAAACATCGAACATCACAGGGCACCTTTGAAAACCTTCCTCATACTGTGCATTTCAATAAAAGGCATTATGTATCAATCTTTGAACAATCACAAGGAAAATGAATAGCAAATATGACAACAAACAGCAAACCCCCCACTAAATCCCAGTTTTACGTGCTTATTGAAGTAATTGTTACAATAATGATCTCGTATTCTTTGCCTTTTCATCTCTGTCACAAGAGAAGGGATCGTTATGGCTGCACCCAGGAGTGTGACATTCAGATCTATTTTGAGGTCTCATTATTGTTGGTGTTGTCTTTTTACTTCACAAATCACATATTTATATTTCATCTCTTGTGTCAGGTATTCAAAGCTTTGCTTTGATCAGTGTAAATTGCGTGTGCCCCTCACATAAGGTGGGACCTCTGTTTGAACCTACAGAGTAGTTAATTTTGAGATCACATGTGAATCTCTGAGTTACCCATCATTGGTTTACTCTATTTTTATTTAACCCTTTTTTTCCTTTTTTTTCTTTCTGCTTTTTCCTCTTTCTTCTTCTTCCTCTTCTTCTTCTTTGTCTAATTTTTATTTCTAGCATCCTACAGAGCCCCTCAGGCCTTTGGCAATATTAACCCCTAATACAGCTGTGTCCCAGCCATGCAGTAACTTCTGGGGTGCTCAGGATTTACCCCAGCAGTGGGTGTTTTCCTTCCTGTACAGACCTTTAAACTAAAAGTCCACCACATCATTTTGGACATTACAGACAAAAAACACCCTAATGAGAAGGGGAATAAATTCCTGAACCTTTGATGTTTCTATAGCCTCAGTGGGACCACATTTTGCAAATGTCTCGTAACACTACAAGAGAGGCTAATGATAAGAAAGCAGTAATGACACAAGAAATTTAGGAGTCCTCTGACCTTCAGAAAGCCCATGGGTTTATTGTTTGCAAAACAAATAGATTTATCCAATTTTCTGTTGATTAACAATAACTAAATCCAGTGACAGCAACTGATCCATGAGCAGGAACAGCTGTGGCCAGCCTGTGTAGGTAGCTGGCAGGTACTTGGGGTTTGGGCTGAAAGATGGCAAACTGATCTCTGCAAAACCCCCTGGGTTATGTGGTTTCATCTGTTGAGCTGCAAACTGAACCGAGCCAAGAATGTGATGATCTGGGGGTCTTTTTTTTTTTTCTTTTTTTTTTTTTTTTTTTTAATTCCCCTTCTTTCCCAGTAGCCTTGGGAGATGGTGTTCCAGGTCAGACCTCCTGCTGGCTGTTTCTAGGTTGGTACTGGCACCTTCAGCTGAGAAGCTGAGCTGAGGAACATCTGTCTCTATCTGACACATGAGCAACATGCCCAGTGAAGCCACAATACAAGACAGAGCTCTCTGAGGGCCACACCCATCTGATTTCCCACTAAATCTCTGTATCTGGTGTTTTACTGGGGGTGGCTCTCAGCTTTCACAGCTACCTGCCCAATGTGCATTTTGGTGGTGGGACTGAAGTTGAAAATTTTTAGGATACTGAGTGTGGGCTGTGACACGATTGTCACAGCCCAAAAGGCTGATAAAGGCTGATAAAGCAGCCACAAGGCCCTTGTAATTTACCCTTGAGCTATGGCTCCAGAATCAGTTTAAATCTAGTTTTCCCCATTACAGCTGCATTCACCCCATCTACAACCAGTAGAAAAACCACATATTAGTGCTTTGGGTTTTTTCTTGCCGCCTCATCAGAAGTAAACAGTCACCATGAAGTTCCTCCTGTCTCCACGAATTAAGGATGTGCTTCTGTACTGATTTATTCACTTTTGAGACAGAGTTTAATTTTGCAAAACGTCTCTCTCCTCAGTCTTTGCATTTAGTTTTGGCAGGAGCAGTTGCCTGCAGCACGAACACTGAAGACTGGCTCAGTGTTAATAGTTGTCAGGGAAAATGAAGAGGCTATTTCTCACAGCAGACTTTCACCCTGCATGACAAATGCTAGTATGAGCAGATTAAAAATCAGTGCATGGTACAATATGTCACACACAAAGCAGTTCCATGCTATTAATTGGCATGCTACCCATTAGCTGCCCTCAGTATGTGCCTCTGTGAGAGGAACAGGAGCTGGTGAAATCAGGTGGGTCAGAACCTCCTTTGGTATAAAGCTTTGCAGCAGTCATGGAACTAATTGAGGTATTCTGATTCATTGCACCCAGTTGCTTGGAAAAGGGTTTGAGATGCTTTCCTTCCCCCCCCTAAAATGTTATTCAAGCTGCATTTTATTATTTTATTAGAATGAACAGCAGAGATAGTCTGTGATATGTGTTCCCCTGAACCCTAAACCCTTTTTAACCACAATGGGCCATTTAAAACCATGATGTGATTTAGAGAGGTTTTTTTTTTTCTTCTTTTCTGCTGTTTTTGTGACAGATCCTTAATTATTGACCTGGAGAATTTCCTAAGGAAATTACTTAGTTTTAGGATACAAATTAGTCGCTGCACACAAAAATGGGTTTACAAAGCAAACCAAATCAGCAAAGGCTGAAGCTCATTTTTCAAGTCACATTAAGGCTGGGAATTGTTTCAGTAATCTTCAGGAGAAAACCAAAAGCTAGAAGGTAATTTTCAACAGGTTCAGAGTTGGAGTAGCAGTGTTGCAAACTCTGGGGTCAGCCTCCCTTCTGCAAAGTTTCCATCACAAGTAAAGGCCTTGGGATAAAAGAGCTTGGACGTCTTCCCTAACACTGCTCCCAGACTTCTGCGTGCTGGGAGAGTTACCCTGGTTAAAGACACTTTTCTGTGAGGGGTGTGAGAGGGGTCAGGGACAGCCCAAGGGACTCTGCAGCTGTGTGGCTGGTGAGGCGCAAACTCACCTGCTCATTCTGCTCAGTGCCTCTCAGAGCAGGCAGGGACATTGGAAAGAGGCACAGCACAGCCTTTTACCAGGAGAAGTATTGCCTTCCAGTGATTGCACTGGAAAAGAAAAGAAAAGTGCCTTCCAGTGATTGCACTGGAAAAGAAAAGGGCAGTTCAGATAGAGCAGGACGCTGTAACAAACTTTGGTGCAGCACACAGGGGGCTTTTGGGTGTGAATGTCTGCAGGTACAGAAGGCACAAGCTCTGAGGAGTTTTAAGCAGACACAGGGCTGCTCAGATACATGAGACCTCAGTGACTGCTTGACTTGTGGTTATGGTGATATTGCAGTCCTTGGCAGTCACAGGTTAGGCTGCAGATGTAAGAAGTTGCTGTCATACGTAATGACCCCATTTAATCTGAAGTGGGGCAGAGTTGTATTTACCCTCAGGCTGGGTTTTATTGCTTGGACACTGTGGGTTCCTAGTTCACTGATCTCTCTTCTGTCATCTTTTTGTTCCTCCCTTTCACTCCTTTTATTCTCTTAAGCAGTCTCCAACTCTCTCTTGCTTTTCTAACGTCTCCTTTGTGCCAGAAGAAAATTCACATTTGCTCCCGAAGCCTGTTTTTCTGGTGCACTCTTCACCTGTGCAGAACCTTACTCGAGTTTGTCCTACCCCTGTCATTACCTTTATCATCCTCAAGACAGGACAGCAGAGGCAGTTGACCAACTCATGTGCCATTTTGGAGCCACATTCCTGTCACAGCTCTCACAGGAGTCTGACATGCACAAGTCACCCAGAAATTTGCATTAATGATGCTCTGAAAATCTCAAGCACCCTTTATTATTGTTATTATTACTATTATTATATTTAATTTTTTAAATTTATGTCTTAGCCACAGCCTGGGCTTGTTCAGTTCAGAATGTGAATATGTTTGTTTTCCCTTGGCTATTAAAATAGAGAGAGGTAATTCTATCTGGACACATTCATGATATTCAGTTGTTTCCTGATAACTGCTCCATTAACACTTGTCAGCATGGCACCCTCTCTGCTCATAACCTCCTCAGAGACCAGACAGCTTTCCTAGCAGAAGGGACGTACTTACAAGAAAATAAAAGGCAAAATGTCAGCATGTTCCCAAATGAGATGCCCTGGGAGATTCATGACACAGTGGTAGCTGTGAAGAAATGCAGATGTGACAGGTGGCTGACAGTTTGGTACTTTGTCTATAATCCTTCTGAACTAGTGGCAGAGACTTTCTTAAATACAGTGATTACCATGAGAAACCTCTCCCTAAAAGTGTTGTTTACATCAACAATCGTAAGATGATAAGTGACAGGCCTGGGTCCTTTCCACTAGTTTCAGAGGACAAATACCATAGGTCAAGACTTTGGACTAATAATAATACTAATAATACTAATACTAATACTAATAATAATAGCAATGGTTTAATATAATTGTAAAAGAGACCAGCGAGCCTGAATAAAATAGAGCAGAGTCTGAATAAAACAGACTCCAAAGCCTGGGGCAAACTGCATTTGCTAAACCATTTGGTAAAATGGGCTGAGGCAGATATTTAAGCTAAAGTAAACCAGGCAGAAGTTGCCTTTGAGTGATTGAAAAACCGGCTCAAAAGCAACCATTTGGACTGCCCAGAATACAGACATATTGCTCCCTGGGCATCCTTCTGCAGAGGTACTGCTGTGGCTCTGTGCTTCTCTCCAGAATTAAGCAGTGCATTACTGGTAGCAAGGTGGTAGCCACCTTCTAGACATGCTGCTGCTATTTTTCTTGGACCACAGAAATGATGTATCCAAGGTAGAATAAATATAAAAACAAATAAAACTGCTCTCAAAAATGTTTTTGTCTGAATAATTAATTCCTCAGCAAATTTTCTCATCATAAAACATTTCCTAATGAGCTACCAGGAGGAGAGGAAATTCATCACCTACCTCACAAATATCAACTTGAGAGCACTGCTCATGTCAGATGGCATAATTAATGGCTTGAGAGGGAGCATGGAGCAGCACAGCCAAAAACACCATCCCCATCAGTCATTCCACATCAGCCCAACTCATCCATGTTACTTGATCTACAGAGGATTAGCCAGGCAGCTAGAAGGAGATATGGGGCTGAAGGGAATGAAGGCAAATGTGGTA
This sequence comes from Euphonia xanthogaster, assembly GCA_034509185.1. Lineage (NCBI taxonomy): Eukaryota > Metazoa > Chordata > Aves > Passeriformes > Fringillidae > Euphonia > Euphonia xanthogaster. The sequence goes on along the minus strand of JAYDZK010000268.1, from coordinate 53,420,811 downwards.
TATCTAATCTTGATTTATCCTGGTTGGTTTCCTGCTTATCACTGAGGTGCCATTGCAGTTGGTCTTGCATTGTGTTTTGTTTTTGTGGCTTTTCTTTTTTTTTTTTTCCCAGAGAAATAAAATTTACAAACTTTGATCTTTACCCTCCCTGATGCTGAGCAAGCCATCCTCAGCCCCATGTCAGAACACGGTCCTCTTGGGGGTTCAGTTCCTGTGCAGCAGGCCTGGGTGGCTGCACAGAGCAGCTGAGACCTCTCTGAGCTGTGGTGACAGGGGATGCTCATGGGGGGCTGCAGCAGGAGCACATCTGACCTGTTCTTCCTGTGGTGGCACCACCAGGGCTGGGGGAATGTGCAGCCTCCTCTCATCACATGTCCATCTCTTCTCTCAGTGCTCTGCAGCTGCAAGAACTGCCCCAGTGCTTCCTGCATGTGTCTGCTCTGGGGGCAAGTCCCTCCTGAGGACATTCACAGGAGCCAAGGCACGGGGATGGTTTGGAGGGACAGCTCTCCCCACTTGGATGGGAAAGCTGAGACACCAGGCTGGTGCTGCCAGTGTTGTAAGGAGAGCCTGAAATGGCCAAAGGGGGTCAGACCAAAGGGTGATCTCCCTGGGGATCCCATCTCCAAGGCTGCCAGGAGTAGGTGCTTGCTTTAGGGAAGAATAGAGGATTCTGGAGATGTAGAGGGATCATTTTGTGACTCCACCTTCCCAGCAACCTGCTGTGAGGGGATCCTGAGCTGAAGGTTACTTCCCCAGCTCTGCATTTCTCACATCCTTATGGAACTCTTTTTACCATTAATTTATCTAGTATCTTTTGGCACCAGCATTTATTTTTGCCCTCTGCATTGTCCCGTGATGTGTGCCACAGAACAATCATGTGAAGTGAGAAAAATGTGCATCTTTTCCTGCGTTTCAGAGTTTCTGCCTGGCCAGTATATCTAATGCTCTCCATTCCCTGTGATGAAAGAATGAATGAATCATCATCCACCTTGCCTTTCTCCCTCAGTTTCACCACATTGAGAAAAGTAACCCTATCAAATTTACTCCACTGAAATAACTCCATGTTTCTGAAACCAATCCCAGCCTAGCAGGATTTTTTTTTTAGGATTTACATGAGAGAAGAGCATGAGAAATCCAGGCAGCTCCAAAGTGACGGCTGACAGGTTTTATCTCCATCCCTTTGCTCACTCCAGTGTGTGCTCACTGCTTAAGACCAAGTCCTGTGCTCCAGTAGCTGTCAGCCTGCTAAGCACAGCTGTTTTGTGTGTCTGCTCACATTTGTAAATGCCTGGCTGTGCTTTCTGAAACTCTCCAACAAATGCTCTCTTGAGTCCGTTCATCAGCAATGACAACTTTATCTGCTCTGTGAGTGACCCCACGTTCCCCTGTGCAAACACCCTCGTGCAGCAGAGCCCTGTGGTTGCTGCTGGCAAGATCTGAGCACTGGGCTTGCCCCAGGCAAAGAGCCCTTGGCATCTGCTGGCCCCTTCTGTGGGCTCTGGTGCAAGCAATAACTGGGCTTTTATGTTGGTGCTGACCTCCCAAGAAAATATTATCTGGAAAATCTGATGTGTCAGATTTCAAAGAAAAGAGTTTTCCACCTCAATCCAGGTCTGATTTCTTTACAGGTAAAGGATAAAACCCTTTGGGAACCAAGAACTTCTTGGAAGCAAGGTTGAGAGCAATAAACTTTCCACCTTACCAATAGATTGAAATGCCAGCAAAGTCTTTTCTGTTAGGAGCACACATCTATCCCCACAGGGTCAGGTCAGTGCTCTATAACTCATCTTACAAAACTGAAATACAATTTTTGATGATCAGAGCTGGGTAAGGATCAGAAAACTGGCCTGACACATTTCATTTGCACTGAAAAAAGTTTTTATTGAAGAGATGTGGCATTTACAAAGAAATCCTTCCCCTGAACAGATAGAGTGAGACTTCAAGATAATATGCATTGCAAATTATTTGTAATGAAAATGTGAATTAATGTCTTCTCTGAGAATCCCCCCAGTGCCCTCCTTGGGACTGTATCTGTAACCTCTGACCAGCCCACAGAAATAATTGTTTGGCTGCCCAATGGAAACACCAGCCTGAATTCCCATGTGCACTATGTTTGGGGTCTCTGTCCCTCATCTGCTCCTCTAAACACTGCCTGGGAAGTGGCACAGTGATAAAATGAGTGTAAACAGCCCTGGGATTAAAAAGGGATTTGAGACCTGCAGCTGATCTCAGACTGGATGTGGCTAGGAAATTAGATTAGGAAATTACTTTACCTGGAACTGGACATTAATTGTGGTGCCTTGTGCTGGAGACAGAATTCATGCCGAGATGGAAAAATGAAATTGGGATTGTGGGGAAACTATAACTTGAGGTCCGTTGAATTTGGATTTTTGTGCCAGAGTGATCTGAGCACAACTCACATTCCCCTTTTGGATGCCTTTTGCTTTCTGGCATCCTGGCCTTGCAGTTTTGGGCCCAACAGCAGAGGGGGTGCTCTGGTGTCTTCCCAAGCATGGTCTGGGGCAGGGAGCTGCTCACCCCTGGGAATAAAATGCCATCTGTTCCTGCCATGTATGTCCCACTGCAGTGCTGCTCTGTTCTCAGCTTGATGTCCAGCAGGAACTTGCTTAAGGTTCTTTTCTTTCAGCCCTGCTCCACCTTCTAGCCAGGGGATAACGGAGCTGATCCCAAACCCAGGCAGCCCCTAAATAGCACCAAGGCTCAGGAAAAGTTATTCCAGTTCTGGTGGGCCTTTGCTCCCCTTGCAATAGCTTGGTGACCACCTGGGCTAGGAACAAAACCGCTGGGTCTGTAGGGGCCGGGGTGGCTGTGCACTCTGTTATTGCCACCGCCTGAAGCTGCTGCCAGATTTTAGAAACTTGGGTCAAAATTTCCTGGGATTCAGCAGCTCGAATGAGGCCAGTCAGCTGGTTTTGGGTGTTTGTGTGTGTGTGCGTGTGTGTGTGATGGCAATCAACAGGGGTGGCATCAGTGTCCTGTGTCGTTAGGGGGATCCCCCACCGGCGGTCCTCAGTCCTGCTGGAGACGCACGGACTGATTCAACCCCCTGGGCGCCAGAGGGTAGTGGCAGCCAGATTTTCCCGAAGAGAATACACAACAGCTCTTCCTCTCTCCTCTCCCCTCTTCCCCTACAAGCCCTGAAACCACTCACAGGGGCAGCTCGGGCTGCGGGAGGAGGCATCGGACCGCACTGCATTGCATTGCCTTGCACTGCGCATCCTCCCTCCCTCCTTCCCTCCCCACCGCCTACTGCTGCAGCCTGCCTTCCTCCCTCCATCCATTCATCCTCCCCTCGTCCCACCTCACATCGCTCCCCTGCGTCTCTCCCTCCTACATCCATCCCTCCTGCATCCCTCCTCCCGCACCCCTCCTCCCGCATCCCTCCTGCATCCCTCCCTCCTGCATCCCTCTCTCCACCCCTCCCTCCGTCCCTCCCTCCCTCTGCTTGCGCAGAGCCGCGGACATGGCGCTCAGCAATTTCCTCTTCGCTCAGTGCATCTGCTATTTCCTGGCCTTTCTCTTCAGCTTCATCGTGGTGGTGCCACTCTCCGAGAATGGCAACGACTTCCACGGCCGGTGCCTGCTCTTCACCGAGGGCATGTGGCTCAACGCCAACCTGACGGTGGAGCGGCAGCGCTTCACGGTGCAGGAGTGGGGCCCCGAGGCCGCTTGCCGCTTTAGCATCTTCACCGGGCTCCTCTCCCTGCTGCTGGCCACAGTGCAGGCCTGGAGGACCCTCTTCTTCCTCTGCAAAGGGCACGAGGAGTAAGTATCCCTGGGGATGAGCCCATCCCTCCCACAGGCTGGGGCAGTCTGGGGGTGAAGCTCTGGGCTTTGCACCATCCGGGTCACCGGGCTCCCCAGAGGGGTTTGGGGAGAGGTGGTCACCCGTGTCTGTCTGTCTGTCTGTCACACACCAGGCACTCTCCCAGCTGTGTCCAGGGCCCTCTCCAGAGGATGCTCCTGTGGGGTGGGGGGTCAGATCCACTGCTGTGCCCCCACTGCCCTTTGGCAGTCCTGGTGCAGCGTGTGGGCACTCAGCTGCAGTGGGCATGGAAGGGTCTGGGGGCTGTGGGGTGATGCTGGAGGCTGGGCCTCACAGGTGCCTCTTGACCACGGTCCCACTACACATCTGTGCCAAAGGAGGCCCTCCCAGGGCCTGGGTGTGGGAAAAGCCTTGAAACAGCATGCTTGTGCCTGGGGGGCCAGAAGGGAGAAGTTGGTGCCTCCCCTCTCTTTTTGGTGCTGCTTTTGCTGTGCACATGGCAGCTACTGCAGACGACATCTCTTGCTTGGTTACGACATGAGAGCAATGCTGAGCATTCCTGCAGCAGCTCAGGGTGGCACTGACTGCTGCCTCCTGAGCTCACACAAGCCAAGGGGCAATCCCACCCCAGCAGGGGTGGCTGGAGGCTTGGTGGGCCAGGCAACAGCTCAGGAGCACTCTGATATTCTGTGCTTGCCTCTCTGGTGGCCTGAGAGGGCAGAGACCCTGGTGCAGGTAACCCAGGTGCTACTGGGCCGGGGCTGGACAATGCACTGGTGCCTGTCTAAACTAGGAAATATTTTTCCCACGGTTTAGGATCCATGTCAAGGGTAAATCACTCCTGTCCAGGTCTATTTGGACTAGAGGTTTCTTGAGTAGGGGGCTATTACATCTGGGCTTGATAATCCTGAAGACTGGGTAGCAGTCTTGTCTTTCTGGCTCTTTCCAACCACTCTCAACCTGTCTAATAAACATGCTGCAGTAAGTGAGGACCAGAAACTTATTCCACATTAAAACATACCTTACTAAATACAACCACATAGTTCTTAATATCTTTGAATTCAGCTTCCTCAGGTGATCCAATATATGCAGAGGGTTAATTGAATCTCAATGCTTTGCACTTTAGAGCTAGCTAATTTTTAGAAGAAACAACTGGTAAAAACCCTGTAATGGTGACATTTGGATTAGATGTTTGGCCTGCTTCCAAAAGTGGCTGTTAACTACAAAACTGTTGGGCAGGCCCCTGAAAAGTGTCCCTTTAGGAGCTCCTTCAGGCTCCTTTGGGAGTTGTATAACTCTGTAGCTGCTCCAGGCAAGTAAGGCAGAGGGCTGTGGGATGATGGGGTGCAAAGACAAAGCAAGTTGGGATGGTGAGATACCCACAGAAGACCACAGGAGGGTACAACATGGCAAGATGCCTGGGAACAGCAGTTTCTTGGTAAGGAGGAAAGTCTGTCCTATTCCCTATCGGCTGCCATATGAAAAGCAAGCAGGGCTCACCCTGTCCTGATTTTATACAGCCGTTTGTTAACAGTGCAAAAACATTTCTGTTTGGATAGAGAGATAAATGTGAGCTCCTCATCACACATGAGAATTGTCTCTTCTGATTAGAGGTAGTTGAGAAAGAGCCAGAATGTCATAACTGATGGTCCTATTGAGGAGGATCTCTGCTACTGGGCCAGCTCCAGGGTGAGCCAGCCAAGGCAGTCAGGGTTAGTTAGCACCCTTTGCATCTTTCATGTGCAATGGCTTTGAATGATTGCTGACAGATTATTTTCTAGCAGTTATGACTGCTAAAAAACCTTAAAAGGGTCTCAGCACCCTTTGCCTCAGTAGCCTGGGGCTCTTCAGCTCAGCTGAAGGGTAGAGGTGGAGTTCAGATACTTCATTGCTAGGATTGCAAAGCAACTTCAGGTGTAAACATTCATTATTAAAGGGCACTCACTCAATCTGCAATGCATAGCTTGAAGTTCTAATCTAGGGAGGAAAAATCAGGTAATCTAGAGATCCAAATAAGCAGATTTCTGTCAGGATGGCCTGGCAGTGGTGATGATTTCTCTTGCCAGATGCAAATCAGGTGCAAGGCTGAGCCCTGCTTTGTTAGTAGAAAAGTCAGACCCTGGGCCATGGAACCTCTCTTGCTGCAGGGTAGGAAATAGAGGGAGAACTGCAGATCCTGGGCTATGATGACCCTCTGAATAGTCCTGGTGGCTGCTCCTTTTCTAGAGCTGTTACTAATTCTGGTTCCAGGTCTGTTTTATTCTGTGGACAGCTCAAGTCTTTTCTGCCTCTCAGGCCAGCATTCCATGCTAAGGAGCACACAGAGGATATGATCTGACTTCAGCAACACTTGGGATGAAATCCAGGCTAGGTGTGAAGTCAGGGCAGAGAACCTGCAGAAATCTGGAATCTCATAGCAGCTCTCACTGTATGGGTGACCCCAGCAGACAGCAGAGCTGAGCTGATCTACTTCACCAAGCCCAGCTAAGCCAGAGCAGGATTCAGCTTATTGTTCATCCAGAAGTCAGGTGTCCTGGCATCCAGCACCCATTACTCTCTATAGGGGCACTTCTTGAAGGTGGTTTGTTTCCCTTTTCCATCAGTCTTGGGGTGGGACAACTGTCATTTTGGAGAGAGCCTCGACAGTCCCTCTAAGGCCTCAACAACCCAGGAGCAAACATCCTAACTCTGCTGATAATTGCTTCCTCATCTCATTTTAAAGACATTCTCCTGAGGTCACAAATGTATCATGTATAACCTGTAGAAATTAGGATTGTCCAGCCCAGAACCTTCAAGGACTCAAACACTCATGTAAAAAGCCTATTGGCTTTTCAATCGATGAGCAACCAGGGAAAAGAAGTGACTAAGGGTTTTTTCTTTTCTGAGGTGAGTAGATTAATTCTATCACCAGCACAGTGACTGGCACTGGTGAGAAATTTGTTATATTCATCTTTACCACACACTGAATAGGATGACCTGTCTCCTGGGGCTGCCAGTCTTTCTCCAGCCTGGAGCAAATGCCCAGTTTTTACATGATGTGACATTTCAAGGTGTCCTATTCTAAACAGCAACTTAGAGAAGTCTCAAGTCAAGAAGGGCTTTGCCAGATGACTGGGATTAGAAACTTTTAAAAAGTTAGAAGTTCACAGCTAAAATTCAGATGAGGAGTTAAAGAGTGCAAATGAGAGAGTGATTCCATGGCCTTGTGGGAAATCTGTAAGCATCCCACCCATCCCACTCCAAACACTGCTGAGGGCAGGGCCCTGATGGGACAGATTTAATGGGTCTGAGATAAGTTGGTATTCAGCTGGCAGACGTGGCATCCTGACACCAAAGCCAGAAAAATCCTGTGAGAATCTGGCCTGCTCTGCAAATTGCCCATAAAACTGAGATTCGTGTCCTGTGATGCCAGTACCTTGTGTTACATTGCTTAAAGTGATTATAGCTCTCACGTCTGTATTTTTTATTTTTAGTTTCCCTCTTCTAAGCAATTTTTGTCCCAATTATCGCTTAAGTCATGAAATGATTTTAGCTGCAGCTACTGCATAATTTGAGCTAATGACATTTATTTTAACAATGGTGATTTTCATCATTACAGCCAATGAAAACCACATTGTGTATGAACTATCACCACTTATTATATAAAGCCACATCTTATGGTTAAAAAGGAAATCGAAATCCAAAGCGATTGCAAGCAAAGGTAGTGTGGCTCAAAACCAGGTCCATAGTGTTTCAACGTATTAGGTGTTCTTAATTAAAGATGTGTTTTAAATGGAAACTGATATCTTTGTGCCCACTCTGTGCTGCTTACAGAGACTGCTGATGTTGTGTTTCAGCTGTTTATGAGTTACATTTTTCTTCCCTTTTATTACAGCTCTTTCTTTTACGCCTTCCTGAATCTGCTGATCAGCGCCTTTGTGGTGTTCATCACATTTATTGCCAGCACTATAGTGAGTGTAGGATTTAACATGTGGTGTGATGCAATTACTGAAAAAGGAAGCATGCCAAATAGGTTAGTATTGAAGAATACATTTTATTCCTTTTATTCTTTTCATATAGGCACAATTGAGCTGTGGTGTTACAGAGTGTAGTTATTACACGCAAGGTGAGCAAGGGGGAGAAGGCATCTGTAATAGGAAAATCCAGAGTTTTTTCATGTGGAACAAAACAAAGCAAATCAAACTTCTTTTTGTTTGTTTATTTAGAAGCCTACAGAGAAAAGATGTGTTTCCATCATATTTTGTGGTCTCTTTGAGTTATGATCATATGAGAAACAAATCCATTAAGTTAAATTTTTTTATTTCCAAAGGAATGCTAGATTTAGAGTTTTTCTAAGAATGGGGGGAGTGTGGCCTTGTGAGCAGAGCAGGGGGCTGGGGGCCAGGGTTCATGGCTTGCAATCTTGATTCTGCCCCCAACCCACTGTGTGACACCAAGCAAGTCACTTATCCTGCCTGTGCCACAGCTCATCATCAGACAAAACATTTGGGGTAGAGTTCCTTGCCTTGTAGTGATGCTGTGGATGCTCTGAGAGCCACAGAAAGGAAAACACTTGGTAAGTCCAAAGTACAGATGGCTGATGCTTTGTTACACTCACAAAATGTAAAGCTCCTAAAATGGTCCACTGTATCCCACAGTGCTTATGCTCCTTATAGGAAACATGATAAATCGAGGAAGATTTGCTCCTGTCAAACAAATAATGATGAAGAGAGAGGAAAATGTGACATTTTATGTCATATGATATTGAATAAATGTACTACTTAAAGCATACATTTATGTTGCACGTTGTCATATGTTGTAAAATGCCATAGTGAATGTTCTGTTTAGGGCTGCAAGGATTAATCGAATTACTCGAATATTCGGTTAAAAATTCAATTACAAAAAGCATCTAATCGAATATTCGGGTAAGAACCCAAGATGACCGACAGCACTGAAAAGGAGAGAGAAGAGGCTGCAGAAATCAACCAAGAGGTAGAATGACAACCTCAAAATCCTGGGATTTTTTCACACCAGTAATGGTCCAAGTTATTTGTAAAATCTGTAGGCAGCCCCTATCTTACCATCAGAGTATCATCTCCTTGCTGGAGCACCCGAAACAAAAACACAATTCCTTCTTCTGAGGCTTTTCCTGATGAAGTCAAAAGGTAACACAGGATCATACACTTTGTTTCCTTGAGGGGTGAAAAAACCAACCCGGGGTGATGTCAGGGGCAAATCTGTGGGAGGTGAGGGGGCAGTGGGAAAGAGGGGTTTAAGGATGCTGTTCATAACAACTATTAAAATTCCACTTATGAAAGATTTGTGCTATCACTTACATAATTTGCTTTTTTTTTGTAAAAGAAAGTAATTTTTATCTTAGTTTCAGAGTAGATCAGCAAACAACCTGATGATTGCAATAACTTAATTATCCTCTGATGGAATGTGCCATTGTGACTGTTCAAAGTACATTTAATATGTTGTTTCATTTTAATATTTTGTTTACCTGGAATCTCTTCAAATTTTTTCTTTTTTTTTTTCCCTTCCAAATGCCTTTCTGGGTAGCTGTGAAGAATTGCAGGATATAGATCTTGAGCTGAACTTGGAAAACTCTGCTTTCTATGACCAATTTGCTATTGCACAGGTAGGTCAGACTAAGTCATGGTTCTGTTCCAGTCAATTTGCCATTTGCTTATTGACCTGGGATTACTGGAGCTGAATTACCATTCTCAGAAATCAATGGGAATGTTTCCACTGACTTCAGTAAGTGCTGAATCAGAATGATAGTGATGGGCACATTTGCCTTTTAAATTCAAAACAGACAGTTTTGAATACAGATATGTCAAAGCTTCACCCTAGCACTGATCTTGTTAATCATGACAGAAAATTCATTGTTCATCCAAAGGATCAGGTCTGCAAAAGTTGCAGCACTCTGGTGTCCTGGATCTTTTCATTACTGTTCAAAATAATTTCTGACCTGCACCATGTTGTAGGGTTCCTAGTTTTGCCTTCCTTGACTTTGAGATCACCTAAGCTATATAAATATCAGACCATTGAAAAGAATCAAAGATTAATTCATTCAGATAGGGCTGTTTCCTGATGAAACCATGAGAATCAGAGCTCTAAGGCTGTCAGACCTTTCTATTGAATATTCTAGCTCTAAGTCAATGATCAGTCAGTGAACACTGGGACATGAGCACATACTAATTTTGCAGGGATGACAGTCCCATCCCTGCAGGGCTGCACCCTTACAAATGCTTCTGTTGTCCCACTTGGAAAGAGGCGTTAGCTTGCCTGGAACATTTCTTGAAGGTAACCCTGCCTCTTGGGCATGAGCCAGTTTTTTGTTTTTGTTGCCACTATGGGCATCTAGATGCCCAGCTCAGGCATTTAGGAATGAAACATGCCATAAAAGTGACTCCTTTGTATGAAGAACCCAGGACCTCCCTGGATTTAGCTTGGCACAACTCCATGGGTTTGGTCCAGCTGGGGTTTGTATAATCACCCGGACAGCTGACTTTGTTTTCACAATACTGTACTGACCTCTTTATGCTTTCTTTCCTTCTCCAGTTTGGTCTCTGGGCTGCCTGGCTGACTTGGCTGGCAATTACCATTCTGGCTTTCCTGAAGGTTTATCATAACTACAGGCAGGAAGATCTGCTAGACAGCCTGATCCATGAGAAGGAGCTGCTGCTAGGAAGATCCCCTTCACGATCCTCTTTGCAAGATGACAAAAGTGGCATGATCTAAAGTGTAAGCAAATTCCCAGGGCAGGATCTAGATTTTATTATTCAGTAACGTGAGCTGAAGCTGAGTCAGGGTATTGAGTGTGTGAGATCTTTTCTTTTTCTGAAATGAAATGCAATTGTGAATTACTCACTTCCCCCATGAGAAATGGTTGGCAGAAATACTGATATTAGGATAAAGAGAATGAACTGCCCTATGTGCCTGTGGCACAGCAAACTTTCTGTCCTGTGCAGGCAAAACTTGTAACCCGCCCTTGCCAGCAGAGCTCCCACGTGCCATCACTGGCTTTTGGGACAGGGGCCATTTTTGAGGACTGAGCTGGCAAGACCAGGCTACAGCATTCATGCTATTCTTCAACAATAGATGTAACTGGAGCTGCATTCAGCCCCTCCTCCCTTTTGCCAGTGAAGCTGCCCCTCTTTTTCTCCTGGAAAGCTGCAGCTCTGGTTCGGGTGCAGGCTCTCGCTGTCTCTGCTTTCGCTGTGTATGGATGCAGTACTGACAAACATGTTGCTCCTGCTCTGATTTCATTTCAAACATGGAGACCTGTGTTCCAGACTTGATATTTAATATTGGACAGTGTCAATGAATTCCATGAAACCTGTGTATTATTATAGCCTCTGTCAAAAACTGTGAATAATATGGAAGGATGACGGAGAACATTTGTGGTTTTGTTTCTTCTTAGATTTTGGCATGAGCAGCATTTATTATGACTCCTGAAGTGAAGTGTAACTAGAAATTGCTGAAGCTTGCATACTAAGACATTAAGCTGAATAGGTAGTATTAATGCTTGTGCATTTATGAATGTAACTTGGTCCCTAACATTGTGTACTATTCTGTTTTGAATATTAGAATTTATTTGTGATATTTATTTCATATAGGATATGCAAAATTACTGTAAGCATTTGCATTGTAGGTTTCTCTGTATAAACATAGCAAGGAGTTCAAACAGCTGAGTTTTTTTACTGATAGTTCAGTGCTGAATGGGTCCATTCTCCCCACTCACAGGCAGGAGTTCCAGGACAGATGAATTTTGCTGTGAAAAGGAAGAAGAATTGCTATTTACACAAAGCTCACTGATGACTGTGTGGTTGCTTTCAGTTTTGCTTAGCCAGTGCTTCAAGAAATCAGGTGGATTGTTGAGATCAGAGGTAGCTCTGATAGTTAAGAAGAGTCACTCACAGGAGTGTGGGATTTGCATGGCAGAGAAGTAAACCTGTGCTAGGATTAAGCATTTATCCCCAGGTACACATTGCACAGAAGACCCCAAATCAGCAGAAAACTTAAGCAAAGAACTAAGTTTGGACTGAAGATTTTTTGGGAGTGTGCTGACACTGCCTGTGTACCTGTGTTTGAGTTGAGACTGAATTTATTGTAACAGAAGTGCAAACCACACATGATTATATGACCTGGTAAATCAGAATGAGGGGAGAGAGGACATCAGGCTTCTACCACATCAGATCTCAAGCCTGGGGTTAGCACAACCATGCAGATTTACTGTTGGCTTCAAGGGACTCTCTGATGCTTAGTTAAGTACCAGCTTAAGCATTTCATTGAAATAGAATTTGATGTCATGACAAATCCCTCAATTATTAAGCATTTTAGGGCATAAAATCTGACATTGTGTTTAACTGCCAAAATGTTCTCATAGGCTTAGAGAAAAAGCCCTCCATGGGCCCTAAGCAGTAATCCAGCCCTGTGAACATTGCTCACAGCCCCAGCTGAACACTGCTTATAGCCACAGCTCTCTGTAGAGAGGCCTTGTTCTTCAGCATGATTTCTGCCCACAAGAGAATGCAATTCCTTTGAAAGCTTTGCAGCAGTGGCTTTTTTTATTTTTTTGTAGTTGGGAGTTGACATCAGAGGAGGACTCCTGGAGAGGGAATCAGAGATCAAGTTAATTAATGCCAATTTAAAATTCGGATATCAGGACTGTCAGAGTGCCTTTTTAAAAATTCATTTTGTCTAATAATTTGGATATTAAGTCTCTTCACTGAAAGGGTTGTCAAGCACTGGCACAGGCTGCCCAGGGAACTGGTGGAGTCACCATCCCTGGGTGTATTTAAAAGAAAAGTAGATGTGGCACTGAGGGACATGGTTTAGTGATGGCCTTTGCAGTGCCAGGTTAATGGTTTGACTGGATGATCCTTGAGGTCTTTTTCAACCTAAATTACCCTGTCTCTAGTAGGAGATACACTCTTGCAAGTACCTGAGTCCCTTGCCAGGGAATGAGCATCTTCATGCCTAGAAGAGCTTGGGTCTTGTAAGTTAGCCTGTTTCCCCAGTTTCCCCAGTTTCCCCAGTTTCTCCAGCTGTAAAAGGCAGTCTCACTTTCACTCAGCAGTGATGCCTCTTCCCACAAATTACTTCAGTGCATGCCTTACTCCTTGTGTGGAACCATGATGCTGCTTTGTATAATATATTTTATGTATATGCCAAATCAGGCTTAGGCTGAAGTGAGGTGTGGGTTGGGACCACTGCTCCTGGTGTTGCCTGAGGGTTTGAAGAACCATGAGGCAGAAGATAATAAGTGTCTTCCTGTGGTTCTTGCTCTGTGGTCCTTGAGGTACCAGGGCCCAAACCTTGTCTCTGCTTCTGAAAGAGAGGATGCTGCTTGTGGGTGAGGCTGTCTGGAGCTCATTCTCTCTTCTACCTCTCCTGTCACAAGGTTTTTTTCCTCCTTTCCACTTCCATGAGAAGCAGCAAACACTGGTCCTGGGTTTGGAGTTGCCATGCAAGATGAAAAGAGGCTGAAGCTCTTCTGTGAGTCCCGTGTGAATGGGGCTGTTTTTCACAGCTTTCCCATGTCAGTCTGCTTTTCAAGGCAGCTTCCCTGCCTTGACCAGGTGGGGTGAGGCTGGTACCCCCTTGCAAGCATCAGTGATGCTTAAAAGCCAAGCTGCTTTTGATGGAAGCCCCTGTGTGAGTCAGAAGGCCGATCATGTAGTGAGATGCTTTCTGGCTGACCCAAGGGGAGGAAGGGTATCCTGCAACTCCCAGTTTTTGGACGCACTTGGTGTTTTTTATTTGCACTAAGTTTTCTGCAATCTCTTCTCCTAAAGCTTAGGCACTCAGGCCAAGCTGGTGGTGCCAAGCTGGAAATGTGTTAGAATTGTGGTGTAATTTATGCACACATACATACCTACCTGTGCTTTCTGTCACGCGCTTCTCCCTTTTGCACATTTCTGATGTCTGATTTTAGTCACCCATTGCCAACCAGCACATTGTGGGGCTGAGTCAAATTTTGCATTTCTGTGACATTTCAATACCTTTAATTTGTCATGTCCAAAGGCAGGGAACACTCTAGCAAGAGTTGTATTCAAAGAACTAGAGCACTGTGTGGTATTTATACTTGTATTTATTTATTGTCATGTGGTGCAAGGTGAAAAAGCTTTGTGGCCTTTCCAAGGCACTGGGCTGTTGTCACACTGTTATTCAGTTGTACCAAATAAATTCTCTGACTACCATCCGTGGTTAAATTCCCCACCAATTCCCTGCCAGCAGTCCTCATTGGGCTAGAAGAATCTAAGCTAACAAGTGTCATCTGAGCTTTTATTACTATTTTTTATAATGGAGAAACAATTGGAGCCATCTTTTGGAACAGAACTTCCTCATGAGTGCATTCATGCTCAAAATATCTTATACCACTAACTCATGAGGCATCTTTCAGCTGGGAAATTTCAGTGGGAATCACAAAAATAAGAACATGATGATTTATTGCAAAAACTGAAGGACACATTCGTACTACAGCAGCGATTCTATGGTCCCTTAAAAAAGGAGGTGTTATAGTAGCCAGTGATGGATGATTGAGTGTACAGACCTTGTCATGAAAGCATTCCCTGTGTATGTACAATGTACACAGATAAATGCCAGTTCCACTGCTCTTCTGTGATGTGGATATAGGCTCTTCTCTAAACAAGCAGTTTTGGCTGGAATAGTTGTTAGAATGCCTGAAATTTCTACACTTGCTTTTACTCAGCACTGGGACTTGTGCAATGACAATGGTTATGATACCCAGAGGTGGAATTGATGTGGGCAGAGTAGGAAAGCACTGGCCAGTGCATAACCTGCCAAAGGCTGAGATGAGTTTCTAATGCAGGTTTTCAGCTGTTTTAATTCCTCCCTTTTATCTGAGTAACATCCTAAATTAGTCCAGTTAGGAACAGAGTCAGATTTCCCTTCAAGGCCTTCGCTCCCCAGTGTGGAACACTGCTGATTTAACCTGTGTAGTGTTCAGGATGGAAGCAGGGTTGCAAGGAAGAGGAGCTCACACTTTACAGTCTTGTTGTGCACAAACCTGATATTGGATGTATGTGGGTTTTGCTATCTCCTTTTTCCAAAGCCTTCTCAAACATATTGCAGGTAAAATCACTTTTACCATTTAAATTATAACTTTAGCAAAAATCCAGACAGTAATTTATACTGCAAAGACTGACAGTACTTTGTGAAAAACCAATCTGGACTATGACAAAACTTTTGGTTTATTTTCTGTATCAATGGCCCAGGTATCCTTGAGCAAATGAGCATCCTGGCTGTGTCCAGATCCTAAATCTGTGCCTCAGACCATTTCCTTTGCTGATGGAAAGAGCCCATTTTTATCTCTTGGAATGTTTGCTTTGGAGACCACAAATATCCTTTCCTTCTAGTTAGGCAATCTGGGAAAAGAGGAAAGATTTACCTGCAGTGACAAAATGCTAATGTAACTTCATAAGCACAGAAATTGTTTTCAAACTATTTCTATTCATGGCACTAGTGCCTTGAGGCACATGCTTCTATTTTTTTCCTCCATAAGAAGGAGGAAAACTATCCTGAGTTGTATTTTAGTACTCACATATATGCATCTAAATGTTTTTTTTTTAATGGATTTTTTTAAATTACAAAATTCAGCTCAGTGATTTATGAAGTTAAGAACTGCATAGAAAACAGCACTTTGATGCTCTCCTGATGTTGAAGGGAACTGCAATCTCTCAGAAAAAGTATCTTTGTTCCTGAACAAACAGAAGGTTAGTACAGAATTTACTTAAGATATATCAGGTACTGCTTTATTTCAGTGCAGGCACTTTATGAATAACGTTTTTCCATCCTGTTGTTGGGAAGAGCATTAGCATGGCCATGCTTTCTCCTTAGTTTTTTGACCATGCCAAAGAGTGTAATTGAACTGCTATTGCAAACACAGATGAATGTGAATGTATTCACCCGAGTGCTTAAAGATCTCTACCCCTCACAGCTACCATAACTGCTTGAACTGTTATTGCACACAGTAGAGAAAAAAACCTGAATCCATGTGAGAGTCTAAATCCTATTTCCATAGACAGCTAAAGGATTTAGGATTTAATGCTTATTAGCTTGCTGTCAAATCCTCATTGCTAAAAAACAGGCATAAGTACCTGAGAAGTGCTGTGTGAATAGCACTTTACATTGGTCAAATAATGATATAATTTTGGTTTGGGATTTTTTAATTTATTTTTTTCTCACCAAAATAAAGAGACAACAGCAGCAATTCGTTAGACATGAAAGGTTATCATTGATGCCCCTTGAATCCTCCTGCTGGACTCTTCTACTTGGCTTGAAATTCCTAAATAACAATTATTTAGCGTGCTGGCTCTGGTGTTTATCAAGGAGATAAACTACTTGGAAGCAAGAGCTGCTCACTGAAGTAGCTGGAATTTTTTGTATGTGGTAGAAACCCAGTGGGAGAAGGTTTTGTTCCCCCTTGCCACTTGACAGTGTTGTAAAGTGAGGGTTGAGCCAAGCTGCCAGGAGGTGAGAATGATGATTTGTAAGTACTGTTGGTATCTTGGATGATTTCTCACACAAGTGAGTTAACTGTCCTGAGACGAAACTACTCTTCATCTCCTCCTCCTTTTCTCCTTGTTTCCCCCTAGATTTGGGCAAATTTGACTCCACTGTGGATACAGACTCTGAAGTGTATTTATGAACGTGAGAAAAATTGCAGTCTCTATGGAAAATTTTGTCAAAAAATTAAGAAAAGCAGTCAAGGATTTTCCCTGTTCTCATTCAGCCTCTCTGGATTGTGCCACTGAACCCTTCCCTTTACATAAGCCAGGCCTGATTTGGGTGATGTGTTGCTGTGGGAGGTTTCCAAGGCTGGTGCCACCAGTCTCTCCAGGAACCTGGTGGAATTAAATGAGTGCTATGTTAAACCATAAAAAAACTGTTTGAAAACTGTCATGATATCCCACATTACACAGTCCAGAACTCTTCACCCCATCTCTCCTGCAGCAGAAAGAATTATTTTTCCCAATTAACACTGTGAAGTCCAACAGTCTGTGTCTGAAGCACAGGACCTCTTCCTGGAACACACAGGATCTGGGTTGCATCAGTGAATCCATTCCATTTTCTAGGCTGCTGCAACACTTTTAGCCGTGGTTGTTGAAACAGGGTCCAGCATTTGACTTCATAAGCTGCTGGCAGCCTCCTTATTGTACCACATTCTTTGAGAGCAGCAGGCAGCCCCTTTTCTCAGTGGTGCTGAGAAGCTCTGTACTGAACAGAATCCTTCTGGGGGGGACCACTCCACTGGGCTCCACAGCCAGTGCACACTGATGCTCTCAGAGCAATGTGGTCAAACACACTCTAATTAAAACAGCCCAAGATACACAACTGAGGAATCAATGTATTGTGATCTGAAGTACACTCCAGAGAGGTTTTTGAATGTTTATAACCAAAACAAAAATAACAAAACACCCCAACAGTTCCACTGAAGTTTTCTCCCTCTGCATCCTTTAATCTTCAAAAACATTCCTGCAAACTTCAGAAAGGATTTTATTGCTATCAAGCCGATTGGGTCTTGTTTCTCACATCGCTTCCTGACAGAGACAAGGACAGCTGAAGTGTGCAGGACAGTGGCATCAGTCTGAACAGAAATAGTTAATGAGGAGTAATGCATTTCCTGGGAGGGATTTCAGCTTTTGGGCTGTGACATGAGGGAGTGGCATTGACACTGATTTCAGCCTCTGCTTGGCCTGCTCAGCCCCTACCTGCTCGTGTGGCCTCACAAATTGCAGAGCATCCTCTTGAAGCATGTGCTGACCTAAAGTCAGCTTCTGGAGAGAGCCACCTGTGCCAGCTGTGCAGGTGTCTGCTGTAAAGGTGCTGACATTGCCACCAGGTTTGGAGGAAAGCAGATCCAGAATCCCTACACTGGCCCTTGGTCCAGTGCAGCTCTTGACTTGCCCGGGGAAGCATTGACTGTTTCCAAATCTCTGTAGAGTTGGCATTTGTGAGGACAGCTCATTAGCAGCCATAGTTTTAAAAGGTCTAGTGGTTTTGTGTGGTACCACCTGCAAAGATCTGAAGCAGATCTTTCTTGCTTGTCAGTGCAGAGCCTGAAAGCATTTCAGCCTCTCTGAAATATGTGTCCTCTAATGTATGAATTCATGAGCTCCTGTCTCTTACAGCCACCTGGGAAAAGCTTTATAAGAGTCTAGATTATCTAATTATTTATTTTTAATGCTACTTAAGAGGTTCCTACGGTGGGTATTTGGGGAGAAAACAGAACACTTTTTCATAATTTGTTTAACCACTGAAAGCAGTTGAGGAGCAGATCCCTCACCAGTGTACAGAGATTATCCTGTGAGCAGCCACACCAGTCCACACAAGCTGAGGGTAGAGCCTGGCCTGTTTTGAATATTATCTCTGTTTACTTGTATGGTCTTTTGCAGTGTAATGACTGCTTCAATTGCATGTGTTTGACAAAACCAGAAAGGGAGTGAGGTTTATTATTGTTTTGATACAGTCTCAAAAGGGAAGCTTTTTACTAGCATTTTAATACAGCCCTTTGTAAACACCCAGCAAAGAAAAATACTGAATCCAATATTTCCGCTAGTGGAGTCACTGAGTTTCCTCTGGCTTTAGCAGGAGCTGGACTGGGTTCAGTGTATGTGGTATTCTCCAGC
Source organism: Euphonia xanthogaster (assembly GCA_034509185.1). Taxonomy (NCBI): domain Eukaryota; kingdom Metazoa; phylum Chordata; class Aves; order Passeriformes; family Fringillidae; genus Euphonia; species Euphonia xanthogaster. The sequence continues at coordinate 53,402,379 of JAYDZK010000268.1, read as the reverse complement.
ATTACTGATAATGAGTTAATGTGTTTTATATATTGATGCTTTTTGCTGAAATGTGCATCAGCTTTTTATGATTTGGTGAAATATAAAAATAAATTATTTGAAAATTCAATGTTTCTGTGCCTGTTCTTCGAAGGTGAGTTTAAATTGTTACAGTATAAGCTAAAAAGAATGCTCTCAAAGTCTGTGGTAAGAGTCTTTGTCGTCTTTCCCCAGCCTCTCCATGCCACAACTTGTGCAGTTAAGGGTATGCCCAACCATCCTCATCTGGCTGAGCCCTTTTGGCATCCTTTTCCAGCAGTTCACCCTGAGGCCATTGGAGACAAGGAGAAAATGGTCCCGTGTCAACATGTAGCTGGTTTGTTACCAAATGTAAGGGGAGACCACAGGCTGCATGGACAGGCCATTTTTCTAAATGCCAGCTGGTTAATTTCCTTCATGTAGCATCAGTGTTTCTCTGCAGAGGTGGGCATAAAGGTTCCCAACAGCTATTTTGGAGCAAGGAATTAATAAGAAAGAAGTCCACACTATTATCTTATAGGTTCCTGAGTTATTCCTTGGGGGCAGTTGGTAACACCCTTTTTATAGTCACAAGCTGCCAGCTCTTCTGCTTGTTTCTAAGTGGCAAAAGGCAGAAATGACAATTACAATTGCTGCTATGGGCTCTTCTCCAGACTATCGGGGTTGGAGAGATGAAGGGAAGGAAGGGGACTCGAGGCAGTCTTTGGGACTGCCTTTCACTGGTGCTAATGCTGAGTGCATCAAAAGGTTAATGCAAAACCATCCAGTGTCATCTCTCTGTGTCTTTTTCTATCTCCTCTAATCCTGTGGGTATGGATACTCCTGCTGCTGCAATCAGGTGCTGTCGATGTGCCTGAAGAGGGTGTTGGCAGCTGCCCTCCATCCGTTCACACTGCAGGAATGTGCTGAACACTGTCAAAACAACACTTACCCTTCTGTTGTGGTCTGCTTGTTTCTGCTGTGGGTTAGTCACATACTCCCTGCATCAGGGAATTTAAGCAGCTCTTCTAACCCTAGGGACTGCCATTAGTCCATTGTCATGCACACACCTGCTGCTCTCCCCGGCCCCTTTGTTTCCTGCCACCCCAGACTCTGCTCCTGGGAATGCCTCCTACCCACTGTCTGCTTCAAAAACTGCACCACGGGCCCTGTCCTACATCACTCCCTCTTTCAGCTCTTTATATCTAAAACACAGCCATTCTCAATGCATATATTTACAGTACAATTACATTCATTATACAATTGCCCAGAGCTGGTTGGCTGCAGCACTTTTGAGTTCTGAAGCAATTCACAAGTCCAGTGTGAATTCAGGTGAGTATCTCCATGCAATAAATTATGTAGCCTCCCTCCTTTTTACCTCTATTGGGAAAATCTCAGGAGTTGTACTGAAGGCAAATATTGCCCAGCATGGCCAGCAAAGGGATTATTACCCAACACAGATAATTTTATTTAACTTTAGAGATCCAAACTCATAAAGGTGTCACATGCAGAAAAAACACTGTTGAGCAAGAATAAGGAGAAGTCACATCCAGCTCACAGTGGTGAGGATAAAGCTGTGATGGCTAAAGAATGAAGAGGCAGAGAGGGAAAAGGGGTTGTATCTGTTTAAGCAGTATGGATGAATGCAAAAAGAGCTTCACTGTGAGAAGGAAATAAAAGAGATAAGTCCACAGTGAAGTTGTGCAGAAGTAAAGAAATGCAGGCCCAGGAATGGAATTTTTTCTCCTATTCCCAGTCATGTTATTGACCCACTTCATTCACTCCCACATGCAATGGCTTTCTTAGCTTCAGTTTCTTCACCTACAAGATGCCACTGCTCTGCCAGGAACAGGTTTTAGCCTTCATTTATTTCAAACCTTCTGGCTTCAAGGCAATTTTAGTTTGATTTTCTGCTGCCTGCCAAGTATCTGACTGACCACGGTAAACAATCCTGACCCAGGAGACCTTGTAAAGCCATGGTGAGACCTCAGCAGTGGTCTCAAGATAATTCGAGTGCTGCCTTTTCCCATGCCCAAAAGAGTCCCAAACAGAGCCAACACAAAAGCCAAAAATAGCAGTTCCTCTGCTAAATATCCCTGACAGCCCAGATGTGATAGCAGCTCTCACTCACACCAAGAAATGGTGCCTCAGCAAGAGGAACTTGGACATTTTCCTTTTGTAGCAGGCTCAGTGTAAAGGTGGTACTCTGTCCATGCTCTGGGGAGCTGTGCAGGAAGGTGAGCATGTGGATGGTCCTCACACCACTTCCACATTTTCCCTCACAGTCCTGAGAGGAGTCAGCCCAGAGACAAAAAACCACCACTGATTTGCCAGAGAGTTTCAACCTGGGCATTAAAAAGATCACAAGCATTCAAAAAAAAATGCAAACAGAAGTCAAAATTACCCCCCTGCCCAAATGCAGGTACCAATCTAAACATTTTCCCCAGAGATTCACCAGCACACAGGTTTAAAACTTTTCTTCTTTATTGTCTAAGCAGCAGGGCTGAGGCAGGGCAGAAGGGAAGGAAGCAGTGGTGGGACTCACCCTTTGAGCTGGGGTACCTGAGTGATGTGCACACAGCCCCCTGGGGCAACCCCTGCTCCTGCAGCACCCTCTGCTTCCCAGGCCAGAGCAAGCCCTGCTTCCCAGGCCAGCTCCTGTGTGCCTGCCTGTGGCTCTGACAGCTTAGGAGAGGCAGGAGAGCAGCCACTGAAGGCACTTTATGTCTTGGGCTGCAATTTTTCTGACTTGTTCTCAGTCAAGCTGCCGCCCCCTTTTCTCCTGAGAGAAGGTTGCAGGTTGTGTTCCTGTTTATCCTCTCCTGGTTAAAGTTCTTGGGCTGATTGGGAGAAGGGTGCTGGGGCAGATGTATGGCTCTCTTTTGAAAAAAACAATTTGAAATAAAGCACCATTTTTTCTTTTTGATGGCTGCAGTGGCAGGGGGAATATAAGCCAAGGTCTTGCAGACATCTCTTAATCTTCTCTGCAGTGTTTTCCCCTCCCCCTTTTTTCCCTTTTTCTTTTACTTACAGGTTCTGATGTCAATCTTACCATACAAAATAACCCCAAGCACACATCAGGTGCTAGCTGAGCAGAATCTATGATCTAAAAAGCTGGTTGTGCTGGTTCTTTGAAGCTCATGAACTTGCAGTCATTTTTTCTCCACTCAGACACCCAGAGCACTGTTTCACATGATCTCCATTGAAAGAATTCCTTTCAGAGAAATGCATAGTATGGTGGGACAATGATAAAGGAACTGTGCATCCAACACCTTCATAGGCAGTCCATATTGTCATGCTATAAGGCCTTGAATACTCAGGCATAACCTCTGTCTGAATACAAGCACTATCATAAATCTTGCATGTCAGCCTGTGGGGTTTATGGACTGAATCAAACCCAGAGGATTAAACTACTGCTTTGATGATTAACCTGGGTTTCAATGCTGCTATTTATTATGTTAGGAAAACAAATTATTTTCTGTTTAAATGAGTTTCCATGTTCTTTTCCACACCTGGGAGTCAAGTGAAGCATTAAGAACCAGCTTTTGCCCATGGATGAAAAAAAATGTGTGAAAAGAAACAAGAAAACCATTTGCTGGGATTTTACTAATAATCATTTCAGGTGAATAAATATAGCAGCTTGCCAAGACTTTGGCCACCAGAGCAGTGTCTGTGCAATAGCTCAGCTTTATTTTAAGCTTTACAGAATAATTCTTTGGAGACTTGAGGAGAAAGATGGTTTGGTATCTCAAGTCTTGACCCGAGACTCACAAGACTTTCCTTCGGAGTTTGCTGCTGCCTGCATAGACTGATGTATTTCTCTCTCTGCTTTTGCTCCTCATATCAGCAGCTTATAAACTCTGGGTAACCAAATCCAGATACTTGTTTGCCGTTCAGGGTGATGGAACATGAGTTTGGTGGGACCTCAAGGCATTAGTATGAATGTTCATTGATGTGAAACAAAGGAAAACAACAAAGAAGGAAAAAGGAGAACAAGTGTTTGCTGGGTGGTGCACAGCAGGGGTGATTTCCTTGCTCTTTGAGGTGGAGGCTCATGTATTTTTGCATGTGGCTGCAGTAGGCTGGGAGCTTTGCACTGATGTTTCTTAGCAGTGTCAGGTTGGAGGACGCTGCTACTGCCTCAGAAACCAAGTCCAGCACCTCTGAGCCATGTGTCTTACATGAAGAAAGAAGATGACAAGTCGGGATTGAAATTCCTCCAGGACTGTGACATCTTGCTTCATGCTGGCGTAGTAGAGACTCACAGCAAAGATCAGCACTGCACAAAACAAGAGCCACAGGAGCACAGGCAATCCAGATGATGTCCTGTCATCTGCTGAATGGTGATGAGAAGAAAAAAAAGGAAGCAACATTATTTTAGTGCCATCTTAAATGCTTCCCAAGTTTGATCCCCTGCTGATGCCTTTGTCCCAGTTTTGTGGCAGCAGCAGGGTACAGAGGGCTCTGGTGGTGAGCACTTCTGTAGGCATCAGTTAAGTGATAGTGAGTCACACCTCCTGATGGAAGGTGGTGAGTATAAAAGATATCATCTAATGGAGCATTTAAAGAGTTTAATTATGTACAATAAGAACAGGATTAGCATAGTTGATGCATGATCTCAACTTCCCCTCCAGCAATTATTTTTTATACCTTTACCCTAAATGTTAAGTTGAATGATTGGAGAATATGAAGCTACTTGGTCTAATTATTTAATGTTCATAAAAGCTCCATAAAAGAGAGAAGCAATAGATTTCTGTCCTTTTCCCTGCTAAATCAGCTTCTTTGGGACTCCTGCTAATCATGGGAAGAACCCAAACATGGCCCCATTAACCAAGAGGCATGTTCAGAAAGCTCTGGCAGTTTGAACCACTCTCAGAGTGCTATGTGTGCTAATTACACCAGAACCTCCTCTGCACTTGCTCTTCGGCAAGAGGATGCTGTAAAGATTTTTCCTGCCTTCAAAATATTTTTCAAATGTGTTTAAATGTTGGGCACAGCACACATTTGGAAATCAGAGGGCTGCATTCAGCCTGCTGACAGCTGTGTCCCCGTCCTTGCCTGTGTGTATCCATCCCTGGGCCTTGGGGATCCAGTTTTGATTCAGCTCTGGCTGCTCTGTCTGACTGCATGGCCATTGCACAGTCGGCACTATTTCATAAAGCACTTAGAGTATTAAACATGCAGTATAAAGCCAAATTCATGCCTGAATAAAACCCATAGTGTGCAGCTATTTTCCTGCCATATGCACATAATCAATAAGGAGATAAAAATGTGGAGTGTATTATTATGGGTAAAGGGCCAACATTAGCTGCAACATATTTAAATTAGCTTCTACTCCGAGCCCTGGAATACACACCAGTCAATTAAACTGTCATACAGATGTACAGAGAGGAAGGTAAAAGTCATAAAACCAAGCCAGAAACACATAATAATGTATCAAAAAGTGTATGGGGAAAAGGTAAAATGTTAATAGGCAGTCATTTTATAGCTAACCAGAAACCAAATCAATGTCCCATAATAGACCTGAGTGAATTATTTGTAGCAAGTAATTTATTCATTTGAATTTAGCCCTTCTTTCTGTTTTCAAATTATCCATGTGCAGGCTTCAGATTTTATAAATTTGTTTATTTGGCATTATTCTATGCAGGGTTGACATGAAGGTGTTTAGCCAGGGAATTGCTCACTACTTTCTGGTTTTGCAGAGATTTGTGAGTTGGGAGTTGGTGTTTTCCTTGTGAGATTTCCCACACCACAGGCTACAGCTCCTGACTGGGTGCCCCACCTGCCTTTTCCAACGTGGGGCCTGGCTGATGAGCACACATGGGAGCAGGGAAACCCTGTGGAAGCTGAACAGCTTTTCACATCCACCCTTTCCTATGAAGTTCTTGCAACCTGTTTCAACTTTTAAAAAGTTACTTTCCATGTGAAATTTCTGGGTGATCTCAAATGTAAAATTGGGCTTTCCTTATATCCTCTCAGTTATGAAATACGTTCCATCCATGAACAGAAGAAAATAATGCAGAAGAGTAATTCCACCTGCAAAATTGTGATGAGTTATGCTCACAACAGCTTCAGCCCATCACTACATTTATGTGTTGAAAATCAAATTTGCTTTTCTAGATTAAAATTAGAAATTTGATGCTTAAATTTGTTCGTTAAATTGCTTGTTGGAAGAGCACAGACTTGTGCCCAGTCTCATGGCAACTCATCTGAGAAAAGCACTGGACCTGAATATAGGAGATTTTGTTTCAGTTCCTGCCTTGGGTACACATTTCCACTGTGCCCTGAAGAATATTGGATCTCTGCCTTTTCCCCTGGCCCTTTTCTGCCTATAGTACCCTATTTCCAGCCCAATAACAGCCCTAGGTGATGCTTCCATTGTCGTGAGCATACAGCCCCCATTCCTGGACAGGAGCAAAAGCTGAGGGATATGGGGATATCTCCCTGAGAGGCTTTTTGGCCTCCCAAAACTACAGCTCTGTGTGTGTATATATACATGTGTATAGGTATCCCTCTCCCCTCCACTGCCTACAGCAGGGGCTGCATGTTGTCCAGGCCCTCTAGGAATGATCACCATCATCAGAATATCCACATACACTCATTTGCTTGGGGGTCTGTGAAGCTGCCAGACCTCAAAAAAATCAGAAAAAAACTGATTATTTTTATTATTTCTACCCTGCTGATAGCATATAAATGAATTGTCTCTTCCCCTCATACAAAACTCAGCAGGGAGAACTATTGTTTAGCTTGGGGTGCTTTCCCTGCATATCTTAGTGAGAAACCTGTACCTATTCGAATGCCATAAAATATATTAATTATATTTAAATTAAAAACAGCTTCAGGGATTTAATTTTTGTTTCCACTATTTGTCTTACTACATGTCTTGTTTAAAATTGCACCAGACCTCATCAGCCCCTTGTGCTGCTTATGCTGAGAAGAAAAAGCAACAACCACTGACAACACAAAACACTGTGTATATGGAGGGTATATTTGCACAGTGCATACCAGCTGCAAAAGCAAACTCAGGTTAATGCTATGGATGGCTCACAGTTATAATGTGAAAAATTGAACTTACCCACTACATAGTCACAGCAGGAAATGACTAGAAAACAAAATGAAAATGTTCTTACTTGCCTGGAAAGGCCTCTTGGCAGCGGGTGAACAAGAAAAGCCAGAACCAAGCAGTGCCTCTGAAATTGCCTGTCACCTTGGAGCTGCTGGGCAACCTCTTGCAGCACTTTTGGCTCTGGGTGGGGACCTACCCAATCCATGCAAACATGCAGAGGCAGGTGCACTTCAAGAAAGTGAGGAAAAATTATTGTGTGAGAGAATTCAGAGGCAGGATTGCTGCTGTTGCATGGAGGTCAGGAAACAGCTCTGCCAAAACCCCTCCCTATTCCACGTAATTCCTAGAAAGGAAAGGATTTAGAACCAGCAGGATGAAAGAATGAAAGTTAAGAAAGCACCGTCAGATTAACTTTCATCAGCAATATCCTGGAAATGTGTCTGCTTGGCAGCCAGGCTGAAAAGTCCTGGACTGGAAATGGAAAAATTTCAGCGGTGCCAGAAACCTTCATTTTACCAGCCTTATTGTGAGTAATATTGTGCGGACCAACAGCAAATAATCTAAATCACAGATTGTATACAACACAGAATATTAATTATGGGTTGGAACATTTCTCATGTCTCTATGAAAAAGAGTCAGAGTCTTCTCCACTCCTGCAGCTCCCTGCATGAGTTCCAGCATGGCTTTGCTGAAGTCAGAGCCAGGGGGAGACCAGCCTGCTCCCCTGGACTGACTGCAGGATTCCCAGTGCTGATGTGGGGCATGGACTCCAGCAGAGAGCTGAGGGAATTATTAATTCCCATCAGAATCCTGCTCTTGAGCAGTCAGATGAGCTTTGAGGAATTTAAGTCTGACTCACTGAGTCTCTGCAGGAGTTCAGTTCTGGTGGAAAAGCCCAGGCCATGTCAACAAGCTCATCAAGAAACAGTTTCCCCTCCATGCATCAGGAGGCATCCCAAACAATGTATTGCCAAACAAATGAGAGCTCTGTTTATAGACACAGCAGATGCCAAGCCTTATTTTCAGAAGCTGTAGCAGTCTAAACAGGTGGCTGACAGAAATTTTACCATTCTGCCACCTGTGTTTTGACCAACTGACATAACAAACCCATATAATTTTAGTTCTCTACCAATAAATACAATTTTCTTGGTTGGATGAGTTTGGGAAAGTGAGAAGGTAACACCAATTATTATTTGGTATGGCCTACAGCTCGTGCAGAAGTGCAAACTGGATCCTTGTGCCAGACCTCTGCTGAAGGTCACTCCCAGTTGACCTAATTGCAATATTTTGGCTCATGAATGAAAAGACCAGAGGTTTTGTTAGCTGTGTCAGTCCTTGGGTACCTTTGTTGGCAGAAGTTATTACATCCTAGCTGCTAGGCTCAGACTTCTGCTGTTGTATTCTGTGGCATCCTAGTTACCCACAGTGACATAATTATGTTTAAATTTGGCCTGAGTGGAAGCATTGCTCTGGGGAAGCCCCATGGCCCAGCCAGGCCCAGGGTGTACGATGGCCCCTGCTGGGGCTGACTCAGGAGTCACTGTGACAGCAGCTGAGGTGAGGCAGGAGCCTGTCCATCCCAGGGCAGGCAGGCAAATGGATCAGATGCAGTTCTGCAGAGCACAGAGCAAACATCATCCATCCTCTGCTCAGTGCTGAGCTGAAAATCACAAATTATCAGAGGGGGAAGCTGATGTGGACAGACAGAGTGGAAGTTAAAAGCTGGAAAGGTCATGCCAAAATTCCTGATAGCTTGAGCAGACCGTGTTCAATGACTTCTTCTGGCTCACGAAATCGAACCCTTCGCTCTGCTCTCCGCTTTTCCCCCACAGCTTGATCCACAGGTGGCCTTTTCCTCAGTATGGAAGGAGGAGAGCTGCTGTCATCTGTCTAAAGAGTTGATCAAAACACAAAACATGTGACCATTCAAACAGGGTGAAGTATCTGGGTGAAGTTTTCATCTTTGGTTTTGTTACTGTGTCCCTCGAAGGACGTGATATGAAACACCTCTGCTTGGACATGGCCAGACCACTGTAAAATTTACAGCCAAACAAAAAGGATATTCCTACATTGCCATTGATCTGCAGTACTCTGGAGCTGTATTCTCAGGGAAAAGGATAGGTAAAGCAATGGACAGCAAAATGTTGAGAAAGGATTTCTCTAAGTTGTAACACATATTTGCTGAAGGTGCCTCCTCAGCAGCCTTGGGCTGTTCTTAGAAGAACATAAATGTGATATGAAATATATGAACTATATCATTTGGACCACCTTTGAAATGCTCTGAGCTAAGCAGTTCCACTCAGAATGCAGCATTACCATTTCAACAGCTGGGACTGTGAAGCTGACTTGGGTTTGGACACTCCTGATGGGTACAAGAAGGTAATTTGTTTGCATTTCAATGTAACAATTGTGCTGTGCTCTGGTTTTTGCTTGGAAACCACATTCAGTCTTTGACAACAGAATCATAATGCTGTAGATTCTTTGAAATTACAAGAAACAGAGCTTCAATAATAGTAATAACTCACTGTTCTGCATGAGTTCTCCCACAGTCAACTGCCCAAAGTGCATCCAAACAACCTTGATTCAGACACCTGCTGTCCTCTGGCAGTAGAAAGCAGATGGCAATTTCTCTGCTTTTCAAAGTGGGGGTTAGAGATTCTTAACATTCTATTTTTAAGACTGAAGTAATCTTCTCTAGCCCTTTCCATCTCTCCCCTCTGTTCCTCTGCTACATAAAGGTTATTTCTTCTGGATTTCTCTCTGCTCCCTTTCCCACCCCTTGTTTATTGTTCCCCCACTCAGTGATTGCATGCTCCTTACTTAAATTCTTCTCCTTGCTTTAATCTTTTTACTCCTCAATTATCTACTTTTGTCCTTTTTTAGACCCAAATGTCATTGCCTTGCCTTGTTGTTGGATGCTTTCCCCATGCTCACCATTTCACACACCCACTCCTTGGACTGCAGAAGCAGGATTAGGTTCCATTGACTGCAATCTGGGGGTGTCAGACTCCAGAAAAAAGGGGATAAATAGGTTTTCTTACACATCACATTCTGGATAACCTCAAAAGACATATTAATTAGCCATCAGGAACTGCCATGGGGTGAGGAATGTCTTAAACTTTGATTCCTTCTCCTGAGAGATTCATAAAACCAATCTAATCACTGATAAGGATGTTTTCTCTGATCCTGGGGTCATATCACCTCTGTCTCATGACTGGGGACAGTGTGTGTGGGAGCTCTGTGTTTTTCATTCATCAGCTAAGAAGCTGGAAGCCCCATTCAGGCTATGGAAAACCTTAATTTCACTTCTTTCTGAGTCCAAAGAAATACAAAGCTACACCTTATATACACGCCCTCATCATCAGGGTTATGGTGCACACACGGGAGCAGGGAATCTCAGTCTCTGCCACTGGAGCTGTCTTGTTTGGCCTTGAATAATTAAATATTCATTGAGCTAAAGAAAGAAAGCAAGAATGACTTTACAGCCTCGTGTTTGGGTGCTCCCTTGGGGGTGGCAGAAGCCTGCTCCTATCCTTGCTCCAATGAATACTTAATATGTAATAGTTAAATATTCATTGGAGCGGTCACTGGGAACAGGGTCTCTCATCTACCAGGTGAATACCCCAACCCCTCTGCAACAGCCACACACACACACTTACTCACATAATGAATATTTGATTATTCTGTGTAAAATGAAACAGGTTTAGGGACACACAGCCTAGCTGAGGCTGGGGGAGGTTATAGCTATAAGGGCTTCTCCTGTGGCACGACCAAGGAAACTGAACCTTGTATGTGAAGAGATTTATAACTCCAAGTGCAGCTGTTGCCCATATGAGCTTTTCCAAACACTTAGCAGCGACAGCACATCAGAAGAGAAAAACATGAAACAACTGGCTGGTTGGATAGCACCTAGCCAAGGAAGACCTTAAAAAGGAAGTGATTTCATGATATTCACTACTTTACTGTTAATAGCTTACAGAAATCAAAGCTACACATTGTCAGAACGAAGAAAACACTGCCCCCTCAGACAGAAATTTGGTGTTAGCATACTGTGACAAGATCTGGAAACCTAGCAGAGTGATAGCTGGGAAATGGTATGACCTTAAAAACAACCCATTTGTAACCAGCTGCAGGCACTGGACACAGGGACTTCATCACCCATGAGAAGATTACTTACCTGCAGCTCTTTGGCACTAGGATCAGAAAGTGAGGCTGGACATATTTGGGACATGTACTCTGGATGCCAACATGAAGCCTCCCACATGAAGCTTTGGATGGAAAGCCTCTTGCCCAGAAACTGAGAAGGAGCAGGGAAAAGTGTCCAGAGCCCCCTGAGCAGGGGGATGGAGCCGGCAGCGGCACCGCGCAGACGGGAGCGGAGTGGAGCACGAGGAGGGGAAAGAAGAGTTTGTGTCCTTTGTACCAGGGCTGGCGTGGGAAGGATGAGATGCACTCAGGAGACAAAAATAGCACCCAGTGATAATACTGGCTGTGCAGCTGGAAGCAGGGCTGTTCTGGCAGCGGGAGAGGGCCTGAATGGAGCAAGTCACAGATAAATACCTACGTGTTTGTTCTGAGTGAATGTGAAGCTGGGGGCGTTTTTGTTTTTAATAGCAATTGCTGCATTTCTGTGATCATGTTGGATTCCTTTCCAGAATCCATTCCCAATCACAAAAACCTTGCGAGTGGGATTGCTTTTAATCCTTCTTCCATTCAAAATATAAATATAGTGGAATGACAGATATCTCCCTCCAGAACAGTTATGGCCTCACTTTATATGTTTCACAAATTAAATCCATTATTGTAGTAATAAAGTGGGATTTAAACATTTGACATTTCTACTCATATTGTAATAAGATTATTGATAGAAAGAGAGGTGATTTACTGTTTGAGAGGCTTTAACAGTCCCTTGTCAAATGCTGAAGGCTGGATATCATCAAATGTATAATTTCTAGTTAGAAATACCTGCCATGATAGCTGAAATATACTGGTTTGTTGTCCCAGCAAGCACCAGCTTGTGCTTTTTGTTTGTTGTTATTTTCCTGGAGCTATTTATTTGCAGTGCCATGTGTAATGTACGTGGTTTGGTTTTATAGCAGGTGGTTGGATGGATGTTTCCATGTCATGTTCAGGCTGGTCCTTGCCCTGCAGGGCAGAGAGGGTGGCAAGATGCTCATATAGGCTCTGGGAACCAGAGGGCACAGCTGCTCTGTGGGCTTCACTACTTATTCACTTCTTTCAGGGATATGGGGAATGGGTGAGTAGATGGAAAGAGCTGGGATCCTCCCCCAGAGAAAACAGGGCCAGAGCAGCAGAGGAGGCTTCTGTGGCTGATGGGGGGTCAGCAAACCCCTCAGGACTTGCTGCCCTCCTGCAGCTCAGCCTCTGCATGGACGCACTGTCCTCAAGCCTGCCCTTAGTGACATCAGCATCCACGTGGAGAGGAACAGATTTTGCTGGTCTAGGGCTCTCCACTGAATGCACCATATCTAAAAGTTCCCTGAGGAGAGTCACCTTACCTTCTCTTTCCTGTGCATTGGGGTGATGGAGGGCTTTTCCTCATGCTGAAACCAGCTCACAGCTGCAGGCCTTGTGAAATGCTTCCAAAATCCCCTCTCTGCTGTGTCCTGCAAGTGTTCCACAGAAATTATTTCAGGAAATCTTTTGGTGGGGAAAAGACAGTCTTTAAAATTTTGTTCATAGTAGATCCTAGACACAAAGCTGACAAAACCTGTCAAACCATGGTCCCTGGCTTCTCTGGGTCCTCCTTCCTCCTGTTGTGATAATCACTTACTACTAATTCATGTAAGAAGGAATTTACCTGCCTGCTTTGGCCAGCAAAACTGATGAAAGTGGGGTTAGGGAAGTCAAACTCTAGTCCTCATCTAGCTTTGACTTTGTCCATGGGAATTGTCTCATTTATTTTTATTCGTGTCACCCAGCAAGGCACACAAGAAGGTCTTGTGCAGCCTCTTATTCTGCAGAGTGGGGCAATTCACTTGTCAGCTTTTAGACCCAAAGGAAAAACCTTGTTCATGTCTTTTTCACTGAACGTGGCTTTGTTCAAAGGAAGATTTTACAGTTTTCTAAGTATTTGGTCAAAGATATTTTGGTAATTAAAAAAAATAAAAAACCCCAAAAAACACCAATGGGATTTGTTGTATTCAAGAAATGGACATATGGAGACAAAATTTATAATTTTCATGCGAGAAACCATTTCTTTTCAGTTCTAGATACCCCTTAAATGTAAACTTTTTTTTTTTGTTCATTTGACTGAAAAATAATTGGGCAGCTTATAAATGTTTTCATGAAAGATTGCTGTCTAAGTGGCAGGGATGAGAATTTCATACTGGCATTCTCACTTTTATCTCAAGATGTGCTAATTATATTGATAGTAATGGTTGTAAATGCTTGAATAATTAGTAGTTACCTGGGAACTCAAGTTTCAGTGGATAAAGATGTCAGGAGTTCAAATCTCATGACAGGGACAGTTCCATTCGTTCTAAGTGCTTTTGATTGTAGTTTAACAACCTAAAATTGGATATATGTTAGGAATAAAACACGGCCCAATGCTTAAAATAAAAGAATCCAGGAAAATAACTTCTCAAGCCTCTGAAATCACAAGTAATAAACAATAGTTACTATAGTGGGATGATTTCTGCATTAGAAGCTGTAAGAATTTCCTTTAATATTGCCCTTCTTTTCCAAAGTAATTTTTCATCGAAGCTTTGATCTCATTTCATGCAAAATACGTCAGAAACAAAGCTGGACAAATAATTTATAAATGAATTATTTAGCTTGTGAGTGTCACCTCTATTTCTTTCAGCTAATTGTTCACAAATAGATAGTGACTTTTGTCAATGTATTCATTATTCAGATTTATTCAGTGGATAATTGCTGGGAGTAATTCTTTGCCTGTAGATTGCTTGGAATCATTTTGCTGTGAACATTTAATAGTAAAAATCTATCCAGGCTTTCAATAAAAGACAAACTAAAATTATCTATAACTACTGATGTAGCCCTTAAACAGGAACAATAGGATGCAAGTCTTAAAGAGCAACACCAACATTTTAATCAAGAAATCCACTACTTCCCATGGTACATAGGAGAGAAAGCAAAAACATTTCAGCTCTCTGTGTAGCACTGACATTGAATGGTGCACATTGTATATGCAAATAAGTTTTTACAAGAAAAGGGTTGCTTAAGTGTTTGCTCAGCAGAAAAACAAAACATGCCTAAACAAAACATGATTGACTTCCCAGAGAATAAATATAAACAGTCCACACAAAGGAATTAACTGCACAGCCAGTATTTTTTCTGCAATACCTCAGTGGAAGATGTCTAGGAAATAAACATAACATGATAAAACAATTTTACACTCAAAGGATAGCCATGTAACCATATGAACTCTTTTTCCATTTCCTTCTGTGGGAATAAATATTTTAGACAAGCAAAGTACTTTGTAAATGATGCCTTTGTGGGGATTCGTCTGGCCTGGTTCAATTATTCTGAAACCTAGCAATTTTCTCATATCATTGAATCTGCTTTTATTGCAAATAGGGTCATAGAAATAGTCACTCATTGCAATAATGGGCTTCGTTTATCTTAACTATTAACACTTCCAGTAGGTTTACACACACACACACACGTATATATTCAATATTTATGGATATGCACAGTGCATATATATTAATAATGAAGTAACTTTATCTCCAACAATCTGAAAACAAAATCACGTAATACCATACAGTGTGGGGTGCAGTGGTAACTGGAAGCAGCATATCAGGATAACAGAACAGAAAAGGAATAAATAAATTAGAGGGGAGTCTTCCATATCTTCCTCAACTTCCAGGGTGTCAATTGAGCCTTTGTTCAGTATTCCACCTTTCACGGTTCTGTGTACTATTGATTAATAATTTAGAGATGCACCTTTTGGAAGCAGGGTAAGTTTTGTGTTTGCCAAGAGTGATTTTCCACCAGTCTTGGAGTACATCAGGAAATAAAACAGCAAATTGTCCCACGGAGTATAATTGGCTGTTGCCTTCTTCCTTTTTCTGCCTCTGGAGAAACAGATTTACTGCTGAGAGTTCTGAGACACCCATGTGATATCATACAGCACCATTTCTTCTCTTCAACCTCCCAGTAAAGAAAGCACTGTGTAAATCCCAGCCTCAAGATAAAAATCAGCTCTTTGGACTGCATGTTTCCATTCCACATCCAGAAGGATCATGATTAATCTGTTTTCTGTCAGTCAATCCAAAATGGGGCTTTTTCATGAAGTTGGTGAAAAAAAAATCAACAGCAAAGCATAATGGAAACAGAGCATTGAATGGGAAGATCTGGTAACACTTGGTGTGTGTGGCCAGCCAGGATGAAAGCAATCAGTTTTCCTTCCTGTATATCTGTTAGTTCCTGTGTTGACCAGAGAGCTGTGAATCCAGGAGTGTTTTTCCCCAAGGAAGTGCAGCTGTGGTCAGTGCAAAGTGCAGCATCAACAATCCCTGCGGTGCTCCATGAAGGACCCACAGGATTAGGCTCCCAGTGTGGGACCCCTTTGCCCTTTAGTTATTACTGCTCTGTGCTGGAAGTTTTCATGGTCACACAGATCTGTAATTACCCCTCTGATGCGGGTGGGCAGACCTGGGCCATTCACCCAGGACCTGTGGGCCTGGATTGCTAACCTCTGTAAAAGTTGGGTTGGGTGCTGGTACTGCACGTGGCCATCTGATCCATCGCAGAACTCACTTCTGAAGGCAGAGTCATGGCCCTGTTTGCAGATGTAGCATCTCAGGATTGTTTTGATTGGAAAAGATCTTTAAGGTCAGTGAGTCCAAGTGTTAACCCAGCACTGCTAAGACCACCAGTAAACCATGTCCCCAAGTGCCACATCTAAATGTCTTTTAAATACCTCCAGGGACTGTGACCCAGCGGCTTCCCTGGGCAGTCTGTTCCAGTGATAACAACCCTTCTGGTGAAGAAATTTTTCCGTATATCCAATCTAAACTTCCCCTGGTCCAATCTGAGGCCTTTTCCTCTTGTTCTATTTCTTGTTAATTGGGAGAAGTGGCCAACACCCCCACCATGTACAATCTTTTTCCAGGTAGTTGTAGGGAGTGAGATGGTTTCCCCTGAGTCTAATTTTCTTCAGTCAAAACTGGAGCTGCTTCTTCAGCTGCTTCTCATAAGTCTTGTGCTCCAGACCCTTCCTCAGCTCCATTGTCCTTCTCTGGACCTACTCCAGCACCTCAATGCCTTTCTGATAGTGAGTGGCCTAAAACTGAAAGCAGGATTCAAGGTGCAGCCTCACCAGCCCTGAGTACAGGGGGACCATGTAGCAAATTCTTCAAAGAGAGATCATGTTCCTGGAGCTGTGACACCAGTTTAAAATCCACATTGTGCACAGGTTTTTCCTTGTTTTAAACTGGGCTCTTTTCTAAGACAAAGATAGAAGCACGGAGCAGCAGTGTTGCAGGGTTTTGCGTTATGGTGAGAACATCCCTGCTGCAGGGCAGAGCAAGCTCTGCTCTATTTGGACTGACTGGAAGTGATTTAACTCTGTTGAGGAATTTGGCCTCAATTTATTCCTGGCATGAGTTCATTTACTTATAAAAGGCATGAATCTGTCTCCATTTCTTAAAATTGCCTCTCTTATTATGTGTCTTTCCGGGTAGATGTTACAAATAACCACAGAGGACTTGTGGTGATATATAGTAAACATAGAGAGAATTTCTGGCTGCTGAAATGAACTTTCTAAATAATTACAGAATGATTCCACATCCATTTCATAATTAGACTCCTGAGATTGCAGCCAAGCTATTATTTGTGATTCAACATGCATTTTTATTTTAGAAATGTCCCACAGCCATTAGGTTTATTCCACCTGAGATTTTATAATTTGTTCTGATCATCCTGTCCCTGGGACCTAAAATGTAAAACATGTATTGATTGAATAAGAGTTACCAAGGAACCAAATGCTAATTTTTGCTGTTAGCTCACTGATTCCAAATCAGTCAGTCCTGTTGATGTGGGATGTCGGAGATGGACAGGGCTGGAGTGAGTGAGGTCATTCTGAGTCAGCTTTTGTTACACACTCTTGGTATTTCAGGAATAAAAACCAGTGGAACTGTAACTTCTGCCCACAGCACTGGGGCTGCTGTTGATGGCAGGGCTGCCATCAGCCATGAGATGAATTAGGAGGAACCCACTGCCAGCAGGAGAACATCTGAGCTGGCATAAAAGAGAAAAGGCATGCAAAGAAAACCTCTTAGAAACAGGGAAAGTGGAATTATCTTCAAGAGTTCTATTTTAGAAGTAATAACTGTGCTTGATGCTGTGTTAAATGGGGCTTCCTGCCCACATTCCTTGGTGAGCTTTGACCTGAGGAGAAGTCCAGCTAGGATGACTGCAGGATACAGCCTCAAAAGGGGATTAGTGGTTTTGTCTTAATCCCAGGTATCAAAAGACTCCAATTGACTTCTGGGAGCCACTGTGCCTCTCCTAAAAAGGATTTTAGAAACCTGGCAGCCATTAGTGCCAAACTTGCTCTGTGAGGGGCAACAAGAAGGGCTGACAGCAATGGGAAGGAAAGGAGCCAAGGGAACCACAAAGCACCAAGACACAGGCAACTACATAACACGATTTGAGGGCACTGATGTAAATGCACTTGAGCTCTATTTGTAGTGTCACCTTGGAAGAGGATTAGATTAGATTAATGACATGAAAGAACAGAAAAATGGAGAAAAGAGCAGATTGAAGTGTAACAAAAGCCCAAATGAGTAAAAAACCCCTGTGAATTGGAAAGCATTTGGATGATGATATTGGATGATAAAGATTATAAAAAGAAAGTGGCAAATCCCTCTGTCGTTGGCAGCTGCTTTACATTAATGTTAAGTCTATTAACGATGATATTTGTTTTTCTAATTAGTATGTAAGTCTCTCTCCTCCACCTCTCCAAGCCCTGGAGACTGGTGATTTCAGAGAAAAACAAATAGGTTTAACAAAAAGTAATTGGTACAATTTTCAAACCTGGCTGAGAGCTTCTGGAGCTTATATTCAATTTCATCTCAGTTTAAGCTGAGGCAAAGAAAATAAGCAAGGGAAAATTCAGGCAGAACATCAAAGTACACTTGTTGGCATCAGGCTATACAGATAAGTCAGGTTGAAAGCCAGTTATGTTTTGCAGAGGCAAGCTGAATATTTAAGTTGTTCTTTCATCCCAAAGCAGAGCATCCTTTGGCATTCCTGCAAGAGATTGTAGGATCCTGCTCACACCAAGACAATTTGTGTCTTACAATGGGGCACCTGAGAGCAGGATGTGCTTTGAGAGCAAAATGGGAAAACAGGGTCCACCTTTGAGCCCTGGCAGATTTGAATCAGAACCTTCAAGTGCAATGCCCCTAAGATGCAGTTCCTTATTAGCTGCCTGCCAACAGCTCAGCTGCCTCACTTTCTCCCCCATTCTCCCCTTCATTCTTATCAGAAATTTGGTCCAGGACCAAGAAACCTCTCAGCTTAAATTAATATGCTGGTCAGAATCATCTCTGCCTCAACAAATGCATATTTTTCTAATGTTTGGTGTTTTCATCAGTATATTTTTCATCATCTCAAATGTATGAGCCTTTCAATCTGTCTCCTCAATGTAACAATAGAAATTGCTTTGCCTTTTCTTTTAAAGGCAGAGAAATGCAAAGGCAAGGAATGAAGCTCCATGGGACTGCTGTGCAGATGCTGAAATAATAGTGTCTGAAGGGAGAAGCATGGAAGCTGAGCTCTTGGTCTGTTATGTGATTCTGACTACATGGCTGTTCCCTGACAAAGACAAAACTTTTGGGTACACTGAGCTGGTGCAGTGTCTTGCATTCTCTCTTTCATGCATTATACCCACTCCAGAAAGTGTTTCTGGGAGAGGTTTTGAGACTGGAGTGTTCCTCTACTTCCAAGCTGTAGTTGGAAGCATTTCTTCCTATGTTTGGAAATCTGGGAAAATATTAGGTTCTTTCTGGAGCATACTGGGCCAAAAGGCTCTTTGCAACTTTAAAGTGAAGGTGATGGAGAAGTGACACCACCACTCCTCCTCCCCAGAAGTTCTCTCCTGCCTTTGTGACACCTCTGTAGACCTGAAACACATTTTCCTGACACTCCTGCTTTTGCCAAGGTTTGTTGCTTGCTGTGTGGATAATGCCAGAACTGGGAAATGGTGTCAGCTTCTTCAAGGGTACATTTGTCAGCCCAAATCAAAAGTTTCTTAGCAAGGGACGCTCCAGGAGCCACCACTCTGTCCTGTCTTTCAGGAGGATCCGCTGTGAGCCAGCATCAGCGTCAGAGATTTTGACTAGCAAGTGCCAGGTTAATCAGAGCTGGTGGGTTTGCTCTTTTCTGTACTTCCCATTGTCATTTCAGCAAGGACACCTTCAGCTCCTTTGCTTTACCAAACACAAATAAAATAACTGCAAGGCAGCAAAATTACACTCCTTTTTTATTTTTTTTCCCTGGTAATATGAAATATAAAAAATATAAAGAGGAGGAAAAAGTGAATTTGGAGAATTTGGAGAATTTGGAGAATTTAGAGCAGGTGGCATTGGTAACTGTCACCTTTACATAGTTCAGAGTTTGATTTTGGGGCAGCATGTGCTGGAAATGGGCTGTCACTGGAGAAGTTTGTGCTCCATGTAGCAAACACCTCACAGAACTCCAAGCTATCTACTCACCTCTTTTAAAAAACCAAGGCTGAAAATGTCTTGGGGATGATTTCTCCTAAATCTTGGCACTACCCCAGCTCATGCAGTGGTAATTCTGGCCTTTCTATCTGAAATCTTTACTTTATTTGTTCCCCAAAAAGTAAAGTAGCTGCTCCAGGATGAATATATAGACCTTTGTAAATTCAGATACTTCTCAAAATCTTTTATTGCAAAACATACTCATGTGAATCATGATCCATTCATTCTAGGTACTTTATCTGAGCAAAATACAGTTTAATTCCCAGGTTTGGGTATGTCATTAGGGAGGGAACATGGAGCTTTCCTGATCCACACCATGTTAAGCAGATCAGACCTCCTTTCTGGAGGTAAAACGAGTTGTTTGGGATTTGAAATGTTGATAATCTTTTCCACATTCATGAAAAAACCAGGCTCTAGGGAAACCGATTACCATATTGCTTTTATACTGATTCAACTCTAAAAAGTCTGATGAGTTATTTTGTTGCAGCTCCTAATAAGGGTTACTATTGTTCATAAATAATGTGCTCAATTTAATCAGCCTTGTTTAAGACCAGAGCTGTACAAGAGCTGCAGACACTGGCAAAGAGACTGTTCCTACCCTGCAGTCTGTATAAACTGAAGGAGCAATGCCACTTTTTTTACACCAGCACAAAGATCTGGCCCACAGTTTTCAGAGAGGCTGAATATAGAGCACAGGGGAAAAGAAGCCAAGAAGCTGCAGTGTTTTGACAGGAACAGGTTAAGCAGTTTAACAGCAGAGGCTCTCTCCACACTGGCCTGTGTAGCCCAGAACACGCAACCTTTTTTAGACGTACCTGTTGGTCAGGATGAAAAATGTAGGCAGCATCTCACACTGACATGTCTGGCTTGGGAAGCCTGCTCAGAAAAATCCCTCATCAGGGCTGCAGCTGTCTTCTTCCCCAGGGCAAATTCCTTTAAAGCTGTCAAAGATGCTGTAATCAGACTAGGTCATCAAAACCAGTCCTCCTGAGGACTGGAAATAAGATCCAGAGATGAGCATTCAGCTACATGGGCAAGGTCTAAAACACTAAAGTTTCCATTGAAATTAAATGAAGAGACTGTAATTGTTGTGAAAGAAAAGAGAAGCAATCATTGGGAGAGCCAGAAAGCTTTCAGAGCACCTCCTGAAATGATGCTTGCTGGAAAGCAGGGATCTGTGTACTGAATAACAGAATCTGATAACTGAGCACAGCTTTTACAGGGAAACAACTTTGATAACTGCTGGAGCATTTGACTTTGTGGCTCCTGGAGAGGCAAATTTTAATTGAGATTTCACCACACAGCTGAGTAGTTTTATTACCGGGTTAAATAAAAAAAGTTAATAAAGTAATAAAAATGGATTCTTGCATTCTTGACTTCAAAACACGGAGCCGTGGTCAATATGCTTAATAATTTGTGAACAGAGTGAAACAAAGCACAAATAGCCATGGTGACCATGGAGAGGGGATTGCTGTGAGCTTGTACCCTCCCTTTCACTTTTCCTTGCATTAGCAGTATTTCAGTTTCCATAAATAAGGTAAGTTAAAGCAAATGAACTGAGTTCCTCTCTGTCCAATGTTTACTGCTATTACTGGAGTTACATCTGGGACAAATTTGACTTGGATTTGACTAAACCCTATATTGGATAAAATAAAAGGATATCAGTGTACTTGATTTTAGCTGTATTTACAATAAATTATTTACAGCATCTCTGATTTTAGGTGATTGATCCCTGCCTGAGGAATAGTATCAGAGTAAACAGATCAAAACTTGTCCTTTATGTGCTCTGGCATTACACCTGATACTGGCTGCCAGCTCTTTCCTACTTTTTAAATAAAAAAAAAAAAAACAACAAGACACCACAATACATGATGTGAATGTTCACAAAACTACAGAAAAAATGGGAAAAAAACAACCTCTCTCCTAAGCAGGAATAGCTGGGGGAAATCACTGGCTGTGCTACCCATGGGGGAGCAGGCAGTGCCTTGGCTGCTGTGATGGGCACGGGAGAGGGGATGGGGAGCTGCAGAACCTGAAGTAATTAACAGGAGGAATCCCAGGAGAAGGGGAGAAAGAAAATGGAGGTAATATGCTCCACTGGAGCTTGTGAAAAAAGATAGTTGGAGGAGAGGTTGCTGAAGCACAGGAGAGGAGGAGGTGTGTCAGGGAGGCACGAGGATCTCTGAGATGGGAGAGCTGGAACAGCAAGGCGTGGGAAAGCTGGTGCAGACAGGCAGGCAGCAGTCCCAGGGGGTGGATTGTGAGTGATATCGAAGAATCTATTTCCCATTTCTGACTGCTGTGTTGGTCAAAGTGCCCAAGAATATGTTATGCCTCTGTACTGATTTTTCCATCTGAATGGGAAAGAGAGGCACCAGGTTGCAAAGTGACTCGCCCTCTCATAAACGCAAGAGCGGAGCTGAGTGCTGGGGTCAGCTTACTGCTCATCCCACCTCCCAGACTTCCCCTGCTACCAGGGGCAGGTGTCTGCTCTGAGACACCCAAGCAAAGGCTTCTGCAGGCTGTGCAGCTCACAGCTACCCAGGGAAAGCACCCTAAGAATAATCAGATCATAAAAGCTGTGGGAAATGCTGCTGTAAATCCTGTAACACTGAAGAGCAGCCCTGTGAGGCAGAGTGTGGAGCAGGTAGCAAAGAGGAGTAGTGCAATAGATATAAAGCCATGTACTTGCCTGAGCACCCACCAAAGGCTCTGTGTGAGTGAGCAGCAGGGCTTCCTCAGCTGTGTATCCTGCTGAAGGATATTTAACCACCCAGTCAACTGGCTAGAGCTCAGCTGGAAACACACAGTGCCAAAAGCACAGGAGATGGAGCCAGAGCAATAAACACAAGGCTGCCTTGATTTTTTTTCCCTGTCTAATTATATAGCTATGTTCAGTGTTCCTGGGACTGAATTATAACCTTAAATTTGCTTTTTCTTCCTCAAAGGCTTTGTCCCTGAGTTAAGTGACCAAGAACAAAACAACAAGTGTCTACTGTGCAGTCTCCTTGTTGCATTATTCCCATATCGAACCTGGCAGCTTCCAGCCCTCCCAACACTATAATTAGAGCATCCCCAGCCATTGAAATAGCCCTGACCCTCACCACAGTGCTGCCTCGCCTGCTTTGCAGCTCTCATCTGTCACACACAGCAGCTCCTTCCCCACACAAAGCAAGTGTGGAGGGGACAGGGATTTTGCATTTCAGCCGTGTCTGGCCAGCACCCTGAGCCTGCACATCATCCTGCACACCCTGGCCTGTGTTAGGGGAATCTGTCTGTGCCCCAGTTTGCCACTGAAATGGGGGAGCTGGAGGAATTAAATTTGACATTTGACATCTCTTCAACCAGGCTGCTTCCTGAATTAGTACATGAAATTCAGCTCTTCTGTCAGCATTTCATTCTTGTTTGATATATAGGAACGTGCAAGCAGGCTGTGGCTGGCTGTACAGACTGCTGATTTAGGGAGAGCTGAGACCTCAGGATAAATTAACACAGCCTGGTTTTCTTCAGTCTGTTCTGCTTGTTGGGCTTCCAGCTCCAAACTCCCCTCACTGAGAGCTGGCAAGCCCCCATCACCTCCCAGACTCCCTGCGAGGTCTGGGATAAGAGGAAAGAGCAGAGGGTTTCCCCATCAAGCAAGGATTGCCATCTTGTGCGTGGATGGGCTAAATTTCCCCTCAATCTGCTTTCTACAGGGGGCATTCAAAGTGCTCGCAGTATTTTGCTGAGTTTCATTTAGAGGCATTTATCCTCCTTAGCAAATGGAATAATCAGCCAGGAGAGGTGCAGGCAGTCACAGAGAGCAACATGCTCATCCCATTCCAAGAGCTCTAAACCAGACAAGCTGATAACCCCTGCCCTGGGCTAGGGGGGAGCTAATGGCTTTCTGCAGGAAGCCACGATGCCTACCTTAGGTCAAATATCTGAGTTTTATGTAGCTGAGAACACACATGGGCCGGGTTCCACTCTGGGTGGGAATGGGCTAGATCAGGAGCCAGTGTCAGGGGTTTCACTGCTGGGCACACACCGTGTTCAGCTGCCTTGGGAACTGCAGGCTGTGGGTGCTCAAGTGCTCTGCTGAAATGGCCAGGACTTCTGCATATTTCCCAAAATTCTTATCCCAAATGAGCTCTCATGCCTTAAGCACAGCACCCCCTTCCTTTGTCTCCTGCCTCTTCCCATGCTCTCCAGCATAAAGTGGAATAGATGAAAAAAGAAAGTTCAGCTCCTCTTCATATCAGCAGATTGGCAAATCCTTGTCCATCTGGATGGAGCAAAAGCAGGAGTACTTGCACCCTGTGTAGGATTTCCCCCACTCCAGGAAACACCTTGTCTCACTAACTGCAAAGTCAGGATTCAGCTGCTCAGATATCTGCTGCCATGCAGGTGCCCACAGCTCAGAGCATCACCCCACACTGCAGTCAAGGAGACAAACAAGCCCTTTTAGGGGCAATTCATCCACACTAATTAAAAACCCTAAAATAAATAAGCTGTGGGTGAATCCTATCCTGCAGGTGCCTTTTCCTCTCCCCATAGCAGCAGGACTGGCTCTGATGCTGATGTCTCCATCCAGAATGGTGGATCTGACCTACCCTGCACTAAGGCAGAGAAAATTGCTTTTCCTGAAGGCCAGAATGACATTTTAATACATATTGCTTGGGGCAGGGGAGGGGGAGATCTCTCCAGGGTGACCTTGCACTGAATGTGAGTTCTCTGTGGTGTCTTCTGGGCTGCAAGGACAAGCAAGGAGGGGTTACCAAA
Organism: Euphonia xanthogaster; assembly: GCA_034509185.1. Taxonomy (NCBI): domain Eukaryota; kingdom Metazoa; phylum Chordata; class Aves; order Passeriformes; family Fringillidae; genus Euphonia; species Euphonia xanthogaster. The sequence continues at coordinate 53,377,839 of JAYDZK010000268.1, read as the reverse complement.
GGGAGAACTGACCCCATGCTGAAGCCTCAGTGCAGAACTACCCAGGTGAGCTCCATGTGCCCTGCACCAGCACCTCTTCCTGTTTCCATCTCTCTGTTACTGTGTTTCAGAGTTAATTTTTAATGTAAACCAAGGCTTTCCCCTCCATTCTGAGGTCTCTCTTTGTTTGTCAGAACATAACTTACATTTTCTTTTACTTTTATGGGAGGTTTGCATGGCCATATATGTCAGCAGCGCACGGAACCAACATCTGAGTGGGTGAAGTGGAATTTTGATTTATTGGAGGAGAGTGCATTATCAGTAAATTCAAGAGACTAAATCTGCCATGGAGAGGACTTCTTTTGTTTCCATCATCAAGTCAGACATTATATCCTGTCAAGCATCCCAGGGGGCACTTTTGCTCCAGGCACCAGAGGTAATAACTCAGCTCAGAAATGTATGCTGTATGCTGAGCCCTTCATCTTACCAAGCATTCAACTCTTGTTCAAATGCAGGACACAAGTGAAAGAGAATAAAAATAGGAATTAATCCTTAGCCTTACCAGCCCAGTGATAGCTCTGCTTTTTTGTGCAGACTGTGAAGATCTTAATCTGAACTTCTTCTCCTGGTTTGGCCCATGGCTGAGGGTGATGTGTGTGATGAAATTTTTAGGTTTGGATGCACTGTCACAGCATGGCAAACATCATCTGGCAGTGTCTTATCACTACTAAGATGACTCTGTCACCTGCCAGGCCTCAGAGTAGCTACAATGCTTGTTATTAAGAGATGGATGGGTTCTCCTTCTTACTTTTATCCCCTTGCCTGGTGGTTGTGCAATGGAGAGGTGGCCTCTTGCTCTCAGTCAGACCCCCTGGCATTGCTGCTGGTCCATGGGCTCAGCAAGGTGCCCTTGCACAGAGGGAGGTCATGGTCAGATGCCCTGTCCCAGTCTCTGTTTCACTGACACCAGTGCTGACTACAGCACCAGCACCATGTGGGTCCTTTGTGCTGTGACAGAACATTTGTTCTGTACAATACTGTTCTGTATTGAACATTAGTTCAATATGCTCAGCTCTGGTGGCACCTGTGGAGAGCCACCAGGTCACCTCTGCAACTCATCTGTTCCTTCACCAGCATGTTCCTTTGCCAAAAGCATCCTTTTTTTTTTTTTTTTTTAAAGAAGCCAATGGGACCTGTGGTGCAGGAAAGTATCTCAGATAACAACATTTTGCAGCATGCAATAAACACAGTGGAGTTTTAACCCTTCTGCTTCTTCTAATGCCTCTGTGGAGCCCTTCTGCTCTTGACAGAGGTCTGGTGACCAGCAGCAAGATTTAGTGACAGAATTTTGACCCTGTCTCAGGCTTCACAAGTCATTGAGTCATAGAAAGGCTTGGGTTGGAAGACACCTTAAACCCCATATAATTTTTATCTCCCCATCATGGGTAGTGGTCCTTTCCACCAATCTTCCAGATTGCTCAAAGCCCCATCCAACCTGGTCTTGCACACTTCCAGGGCTTGGGCATTCACAGCTTCTCTGGGCAACCTGTTCAACTGCCTCACCACCCTCTGAGTAAAGAACTCCCTCCAAAAATCTAATCTAAATAGTGACCCACTGTTGGCTCACTGAATGGAGCTCACAGCAGCTCATACAGGGATTGTTTGATGCAAATTGGCTGAGGAAATATACGGTTTAGTGAGTTCCACAAAACAGAGGGAGACTCACTGAACAGCCAGCTATTTATGAATAAATATATCGATTCAGAGGGGGAATCACATAAAACAATGGGCTGGCAATTGTGGCTGGTAATTTAAAATGCAGCAGGCAGACTGTTGCTGGCATTAGTAACCTACAAGACACATAGCTTAAATAGCTCAATCAGCACCAACCAGCTCCTTGGGAATTACTGAACCATTTGTGCTTCTGTGCTTCTACCTTTTCTTCGAGAAACTTGCTCTTCAGTCTCTATTGCATGTTTTCTTTATTTACATAAACTTGCTAACTTTATGTGACTATGGTTTCCTTTAAACCATATGCTATTTTTTTACAGAAAGCCACATATAGTCAACCCTCAGTATTACTTACTTTGGGTTCTTGGTAGGATAATAATATTTAATAGTCCAGTACTATGCAATTTGTTTATTTTTGTAGTTTCTTTTCATCTCTGAAGTGCATCATATTCTTCTCACCTCTAAATTTGGAGCTAAACTCTATACATTTCCCATGTATTGATTGTGCCTTTTCCTAATCATTTCCTACTTATAACATTTCCTTAATTTTTGCAAATACCATCTGCTGTACCACAGACACTGTAATGATGGGCTGTGTTTATCTGGTGGCCTTTTTTCTACCAAAGGGCTGTGAGGAAAATGGAGGTGAGGTCACATGTTTGATGTAAGAGGTGGATTTTTGAGAAGCAGCTCTGTAGATCCTCACCCAGCCTCAACTCCAAATGGAATTAGCTCTGCTAAATGCAATGAAAGGTGCTGATTTGACCCAAGTTGTCCAAGCATGAACTTGGATAGGATCATAAAGCAGAACAACCATTGTTGGGATCACCACTGGTGATGTTGGTCCTGCTCAGCCTTTCCTTTCTTTCCACTGATTGTTCACTCACACTTTTTCCATCAACTATATCAGGCTGAGCTGAGCTGAAAAATAGCAACAACAACAATAACAAGGCAGGAGTTCACTCAAATGAAATAAAAAGAAATAAAGCTTGTTTTAGTTCTGGTCCTCAAACATTTTAGTGACCTTTCTTTCCTTGTTTGACCAGACAAGATATTGACATCGTTAATGGAGGTTGCATTGTTTCAAAATGACAGACCTTAAAATCAACAATGAAGAAATGAGTTTAGAGACTTTCTAAATGCTGACTGAGAAGGAAAAAGAGATACAGTAGGCATTAAATCCAGTCCCCTATTACAGGCAATCATATCATAAAAATCCATTTCTAAATGTGCTAGACTACACACAGTGGAGCAACTCTCAGTGCCCAGAGTCCTTCAGAAGCCATTTTCAGATTTTCCTGCATCCTAATCATCATGTTTAAAGTTATTGATGGCTAATTTATAGTAATTTATTCTCATGGCAACATCCTTTAGCTTCCACAACTACTCCACAAAAAAAAAAACAAAAAAACCCAACAAACTGCATTGCCATTTTACTTTAATTTTTAATTATTCACATTAGAAATAATGCTGTTTAGTGCCAAAGATCAGGATGAGACCTAATGTGTAGTTGTGAAGGGGGAAATCATTCCCAGATATCCTGCTGAGGACATATGGTAATTTCTGTGTTTGGGAATGCTTGTAAATGTCTGATTCAGCATCAAGGGGGAGTGACAAAGTACTGAGGGAACAAGAGAAAAGACATTGCTGAAGACATTTTCCCTCCCTCCCCCACCCCTTGCCTCTCCTCCTCTGAACAGTGACCCTCTTGCACGCCATCCTTCAGGAGTAATAGCTGGAACTGGGATTTTTATCCCCTGAGGCATCATTTCAGAAAGTCCCTCTGCTGCATTCTGGGCAGCCCCTGTGATGTGCCAGCAGACAATGATGCTGTGGCAGCTCTTGCTCACGAGCACAGCTCCATCCCAGCCCACCCCAGAAGCTGAGACAGAAGCTGATTTTACTGCTTCTTCCACATCCAATTTCATCTCACTCTTGTGAGTGACAAGCTTTAGGATGTGTTCATTATGCAAAACTGCATTTGTGCTCCAGCCTGCTTTTTGGAGAGGGCTTGGCCAATACAGTGTCTTTGTGGTCCAGGAATTTTCACACTGGCTCTCTTATTCCACACAAGGCTGCCGTAAATGATGATTCCTCAATTTCACTTTCCTCAGTAAACGGATGCTTAGATATTTAATTAGGAAGCAAACCATATAATCAACCTTCTGCAGATAGAGCTGCACACTGTAATCAGTCCTGTTCAGCTTCTTTGCATGCTGCTGGAGTGCCAGCAACTCCTGAATTTATCAACACTGAGGCTTGAGTGGCAATTTGCCCAAGGATTTCTCAATTAATAAATATGAAGCAGCAGGGAGTTTGAGCACTACACAGACTATGCTGCACATCTAACATCGTGGTTTCGCTCTATTTTTGCTGGGAAAAAACAGCTCCCAAAAATCAGGCAGAAACAGTAGTTACATAATAGCAAGCTGCGTTTATCTTTTTGTGTTATTTTTTTTTGCTACCATTTCATCTTCCAATTCCCCCAAAATGCTTGTCTCAGTGCTAAGTTATCCCAGCTGGCATACAAGGCTATCACATTCTTGGTGAATGGTCCAGAGCCTCTCTGCCAGGCAGGTAAAAATACGGAAAACAAGAGCAAGAATGCATGGCAGACATCAGACAAGCAGCAGAGATACAGAGATGCCCATGTCAAACACAGCTCATGGTTCCACAGCTTTTAGACAAAGGAGTAAAAAGAGGTAAGTCTGGGTCAAAGGTGATGCTGGATGGAAGTAGAATTCCTGTCAGGGTGGTGGACTGGAGGGAACAGGAATGGATGAGCATTTCTGTATGCTCAGACTGGAAATTTCTTTTTCTGGTACTTCCCATGTAAGCCTGGAAGGAAAGGGTTGAATTCAGAGGCTGAATTGAATTGAAGGTGTCTTCTGAATAAAACCTTCCTGCTCCTTCAGCAGCTAAAGGAGTCAAAGAATACTGACCTCTAGCAAGTGCCTGTGCTGGGTCTCTGTGAGCTCCCAGCAAAAGTGTCCAAACTTGCAATCTGTGACTGTCCAGAGAGCACAGACACTCCAGCAGTGGGATAGTCTGGATTCTCATGCTGAAGGCCACCAAATCACTGATATCCACCACACCTGAGTCCTGCTAAAGTCTAAAACCACAAAAGGTGTGTTCTGTGCTCATATGCTCAGAGCACCATTCATTTTGCTTGCAATGGTGCAGCAGCAGGAATTTCTCTGATCTGACCAAATCAGCTGGTTTTGAACAAATGCAGGATCCATCCCAAATCTCCTGCTTGTCCCAGGCCAGAGAGGTTGTTACAGAGGAGCCTGCTGTCCACTGGCTGTTGCAGTTAGTTGGGAGCTGCACATCTGTCAAAGCAATGCATCAGGAGAGCCTTCAGAGACACTTTCTTGTTATTTTGGTTTTGGCAGCCCTCAGTCCCTTCATGCCACAACCATTTTAACCACTGACACACTAATCCTTTTTGACACTTCCACTTCTTTCTGCAGTCAGGGTCCAATGAAACATGAAGTGCCTCCCATGTTCCCACCTCAGCCTGCTCAGAAGCATTTGCCTGATGTCCTGGAGGAGGCAGAGCTGCTACATCCCTGCAGGAGAACTCTCTGCATCTGGGCTTCGTGCATCTGTGTGACACCAGCACGGGCAGCAGTGGGACAAACTGGGACAACCTGCTGTGGCTTCTATCCACCCAAGGGATTTTTTGGTGCAGGAAACTAAGGGCAGTAGATGATGCAAAGGGCTCAGACAAACCATGCAACTCTGAGAGTTGAGCATGTGACTGCACATCAGCAGCTCCAGAGTAAACTGGAGCCTGTGTGTGCTCACACTGATCATGGTAAAGGGGTTCGGATTCAATTTACCACAGAATCAAAGAATGGTGTGGGTTGTAAGGGGCTTTAAAGACCCTCTGGTTCCAACCACTTACCATGAGCAGGGACACCTTCCACCCAGACCAGCTTGCTCAAAGCCCCACCCAGCCTGGCCTTGAACACTTCCAAGGATGGAGCACCCAAAACTTCTCAGGGCAACCTGTGCCATGGTCTCACCACCCTCACAGTAAAGACTTCTTTCTAACATCTAACTTAAATCTGTCCTCTTTTAGCTTAAAATTATTTCCCTTAGCCCTATCACTATCTGCCCATGTAAAATGTCACTCTCCCATTGGATGCTGCTCTGAGATCCACACTAGGTCACACTATTGTCCTTTTTCTGCAAGTTAGGAACACTTATTTTAAACTGCTGCCAGAGTGTCCCTGATGTGCAGTAGTTTTTTAGATGTCATTAAAGTGCACATATATCTGTGTAGCTCTGGAATACAGAAGGATTAAGTTTACATGTTCTATGGAAGAAAGAGTTGGAGACTGACTTTGAAAGCAGGCAAACTACACACTGAAAAGTGTGCATTGAATTGGATGTCCAGGGCTGTGCCTGACCATTCACAACAACATGAGTTTTCCAGCCAGATGACGTTCAGGCTGTGTAATAAGCCAATAACTTTTTTTTTTGGCTTTGACTCAGAAATGAAGGCTTAGAGATTGATAGATTTTTAAGCCCAGAAAGATTCATATTTTTTGATTACCTCCATAACACTGACTCACACTGAGCAAATATGTAGTGTTTGACCAAAACATGATTTCCCAAAAGGTGCCTGTACATCATTTGCTACAGAAAATAATTGAAAAGTCCCAAGGCCCAATTTCCCACTGCTATGTAATTACTGATGCCTATGTAATACACTATTGATTTGCCCATGTTTTCCTACACTCATTTTGCAGTTGCTAGTGACTTACAAAACATAAAATGTTGGTGAAACACCCCCAAAGTCTTAGCAACAATAAATCACAGTTCAGAGGTCCTTGATTCCCTTATCTCCATATTTTTTTTGTGGTCTACATCCCCCAGCAGTCACCTTGAGGTTAAAGTGACCTGAGCATGGTAATGTTCCCTGTTTATGGCCTTTCACCTGTAAATGTAGCCCCACACCCTTCCTTGCTGCCCGTGCACTGCTTGCTGCCAGCAGTTTTCCTGCTGTTTTTGTGGACCAGAAGCAACAAACAATGTCTGCTGCTCTGGAGATCAGGAATGCAGGGATTCTTCACGACTTCACAGCCCTTTTAAGGATCCCAGTGGTCCTGGAAATCAATGTTTACTTTTAATGAGCCCAATTAGGTGCATCTCTCCAGTGCAGGATTATGAGGATTAGAAAAGGGTCAATTTGTAATTGTTCTTGTGCTGGTCACTGCTACTTGCCACATTAATGAAGATTTATTAAATTAACAGCACATGTTTTTTCAGCAATTCAAAGTTCACACACACATAGTTAATTAGTGTTGGATTCTATACATGCACCAACTTGGTGAGCTGCTTGTATCTTATGTGCACAGAATTTATTAGCTCTGGTCTTGGAAAATACATCCAGAACTTTGCTATAGCTATTTATCATTTGTTTTGTTCCTCACAGAACTATTTGAAACCCACTGGAGTGCTGCCTGTATTTTAACCAGAGACTCCCACAAAATGTTTTTTCTTCAGCGTATTGTAGAGTTCTCAGACAGTAGGTAAAGTTGCAGCAGAAAGGTCTGGATGGGAAATTGATTTATTTTTTTAACATTTCCTTTCTCCTCCCCTCAAATGTCTAATTAATGCATAAGACAATATTCAACAACTTCAACAAAATCACTGAGGCATTAAGAGAAGAAATGTCACCATAATACTTCAGGGAGGAATATTCATGTAACCAACCAGCCCATTAATTTTTTGCTCACATTTTATCACCTTAAACAATATCACTCGGTCAAGGAGACCAAAGTATTTTTGGGACATTCAAGGTTAGCTTCAAGGAAAATGTTCAGGCCTGGATGGGATATCTAGTAAATATTTAATCCCTAAAAATCAGCCTTCATTCAGCAAGGAGAATTCAAAACATCTGACACAAGAGTTTTGGACTTCTTATCTCCAACTGGAAATGGATAGGAGTTTGTCTCGTCCTGCTGAGGTGCAGGAGGTGTCCAGGTATTTTGGAAGCTTTGAGAACTATTCTCCAATTTATTGAAAATTTTACTTCTGTCCTCAACAAGCTACTGTCTGCATTTGGCCAGAGGGGGATTAGGGTTGTGTAAACAGATTTAATCTGGTTTGGTGGCTGTAGCAGAACGGGCTGTACTAATCACATTCCTGCTGGAAAGGAGACTCTTCCAATGTCTACCCAACTAAGATATTTCCATGCTTCTCGCATTACTGGCATTACATCCAAGCATAAATCTTAATGTATTTTCCACCTGGAGTACTGGGTAGGTTTTCAGTAAATAAAATCCTCCACCCCTGAAATTATAGTTATAAGCATCTGATTTAGAAAATTCAAACTTGCTTGGGAGTTGAGTTGGTTGCTGGGGACATACTCTCAATATCTTTTATCCTTGGTGCTCCTTCCCATGAAACAGGGATAATTAAATGCCTTAACCTGGCTGATATATGGACAAATACATGAAAGATCATGAGGCTTCTCAGTTACTGTTACAATGGATGCCAGGCAAATAATTGAGATGGACGCCCAGCTACTCTGCCACGCCACTGTATGCAAACCATGACAGCAGCTCCTGCCTAGGGGTTAAGGTGGCTCTGGTGTCCCATTAGATGGGCACTCTGCTGCCTTTCATTTATAGGAATGAGGAGCTGGACTCCTGTTTCAGGTTTGACCCACTGAACCTGCTCCCTGTGCCCTGTGCCCCCCTCCCCTGGTGCTCAGCCTGGGCATTGCTTCACATTAAAACCAGATGGTCTCACAGGAGTGGCAAGGGGGGAACATGGCAAGTGCAGCATGGAGATGTATGGCTCTGGGAAGATTGGGAAGAGAATCTTTAAAATAATGGTGACAAATGCTGACAATCCTAAAATTTCCTCCGTTTCCCCAAAATTTCACACAAGCAAAATTTTTAACTGGGCAAAAAGACATCATCAGTCTTTGCTTAAAATCACTGGCAATATTCCTACTGCTCCTGTTCTGGGAGTCTCCAGGACTAAGTTCCATATACCCTCTCCTCCACACTGGAGCATTTTGCTAACCCTGCCTTCTGAAGATGGTTTGGTGTACAGGACACTGACCTGGAGGCTGACATTGGGCTGAGTGTTGGCTCCCACAGAGACTTCATGCTGAGGCCTGGAGAAGTTGTGTCTATCTACAGCCACAAGGCTGCTCAGCTCCCTGACTTCCACTTGAGGAAATAAGTCCCACTGATGTCCCTTTGCTGATGGTGATTTATTTGCCATATGTGGGAATTACCTGTCAGGGTTTAAAGGTTTTAAAATGCTTTGGTAAATAAAAAACTTTGTTTCTTGCTCTTGGTCTTCTAATGGGAATAATAATATTGTCACACCTCACTGGCCTATTGTAGGAAGTGTTAAAGATTATGAGATGCTCACAAGCTGTTGTTATGAGACATCTGAAAGCATTGGGGGCAGATGAAGTGATACCATTGTGAAAAAGGGAAGAAAGATACAGCATTGAAGGATTGATTTTTTTTTTGTCTTGCAATAATGCACACAATCAGTGCTGATCAAACAATGAAGACTGTGGAAGCTGACCAGGAATTCAATATTTTTACAGTGCAACTCTGGTATAAAGGATTGATCCAAAAATGGATCCTTTCATTAGTGCATAAAAGTTGAGGGTCTGTGTTTAAGAACTCATGCTGCTTCCAGCATCCTGTGTGGCTGTCCTCAAGGCATTCAGGCCTCTCTGTGGCCTGCATGATATTATATGTGACCAGTGAGGGTGAAAATACTGAAGGACTTCTCCATCTATTGCAGAATAAACTCTGCAGAGGAGTCACAATGCTGTTGTGCTTGTTCTGTGGTATCAGAGTTGCCTGACACGGAGCAGTGTGGATTGTGACTAGCTGAACAGGTTCTGGCCTCTGTGCCTTCATGTCAGTCAGAACTGATGAGGAGATGCATTGGTAGCAGGTGATGTCTCTTCTCACCTGGTTTGCTCAGCAGTGTGCAGCCACAGCACGGAGGGTGACACAGCTCGGTCACATCTTTGGTGGTGCTGGAGCCAAGGAAGCCATTGCAAGTTACAAAGGTTTCACAGGGCATTTCTTTTCCTGTGCTTGTCTCTTTCCCATCCTCAGGTGCATGAGGGACTGGGCTCTGCACTGGTGAGGGAAGGGATCATGGACCTGCTGCCCTCCTGCACTCCTGGCCAGGCTGTGGAGGTGTGGAGCCAGGGCTGGGGCTGCTCTGTCCCCATGGGTGTCCAGTGGAGCTGCTTCTGTGGAAGGGCAGGGACACAGGGTGGCCCTGCACTGCTGTGTGTGGCTGTACACCTGCCCCGAGGCCCTGCATCATTTGGAGAGAAGAATTTGAGATATGTGGCCCCCTGTCCCACTGTTTGCACTAGGAGCATTCCCAGCATGCAGGAGTAACAGCAGCTCTCCTCTGTACATGCATGGGGTGTTGGGGATATCTGGGGAGACATTACCTGAGTGTCACCCTCCCAGCATGAGGTTTCCATTTAGAGAGAGAATTGGGATGCCAGAAATACAGGAAACAAAACTTAACTCTCATTGTTAATAGCTGCAATTAAACTGCTGTCAAATGCCTGTGCAAGAATGAGTCTGTGTGCAAACCAGAGGCTTCTTTCCGGAGAGGAAAGCAAGCAAACAAACCCTGATCTTGTCAGTGGTTGGAAAGTGGCAGGAAAGTGCTTTGGAACAGCCTCATCTCCCCTTGCTGGTGTTTGACAGCTACTGCAGCCTGGCTTTGTGTCTGTGTTCAGAGTGAGCACTGCTTCCAGCTGCAGCTTTGCTGGATTTCCCAAGTATTGCCAGAGAAAGAGCTGTATTTTCTGGGGAAATGCTTATGAAGTTAGAATTGAGCTTGCTCCTTTTGATGAGGTTTAGCTAAATAAATAGACTTTTTTTTTTTTCTCTTAAAGGCCTTCATTCATACTTAGCACCTGTATTCAGACTTGCTGCAGGGTAATTCCAGCAGACCTGTAGCTGCCAGGAGCAAAAAGGAAACATTCCATTAGAAAAGAAAAACTGAAGAAAACCACCAACCAACATTTGAACAAAGTAGACCTGCAAAAATGCTGAATTCATTACAAACAAAAACTTTAGGCCTTTATGGTCAAGGATTATGATGATAAATTATAATATCACCTGGGAGGAGCTAGCAAAAGTGGCAGCACAGGAGCGAATGGACTATGAATACACTCAGCATGAAATAGCAGGAGGATTTCTTGCCATCAGAAAAATGGAACAGCTTGGTAATAAAACCAGAGTTGTACAGAGCCAAACTGGATTAGTACCAGCTGATGAGGGATCTTACATGATGTAGGAAGCAGATGTGGTCATTCTGGAGGCAGTTTGCAGGACTGGGCTCCTAAGAGGGTGGTCAGGCTTTGGAACAGAGAGGCTGCAGAGTCTCCATCCTTGGATGTTTTGAAGACCTGACTGTAGATGGCCCTGAGCACCCTCCTGTCACTGGCTGGGCTCTGATCAGGGGACTTGGACAGGATAATCTTTCAGGGTGGTTAAATATACAATCCAGGGACAGGAAAGCAGCTATCCACCCCCTTTTCTTGTGTCTTTATTTTTACATTTGCTCTTTATGGGTAAATATTCTTTTATTCCTCTCTTGTATTTATCCCCAAGCTGTACATCATCGTGCAGGAGTAAGTGAAATGTGAGTGGGATCAAGGGTGAACTTTTGTTCTGAAATTTAAGATCAGCCAAGATTAAGGGACTTCTTTAAACAAAACTCAGCAGTGTTGTGCTGTATATGACAGGAAGGTGCAAATCTTCACACAAAATCCCAGAGAAAGAGCTCACTTAAAGCTTTGCCTACAGCAAAGGACTCAGGAATATGTGTGGGTCAGCTATTCCAATGGGCTACATTTTGCTTTAGTCTTTCTTCCTGTGATCTTCCTTTACTCAGCTTAGAGGTTTTATTCACAGAGGAAGAATCCCTGATGTTGCTAATTCACGTACTTCAGCTCAGCACTGATTTGGGGATGGAAGTCTTTTACTCTTTCAAGAATCCTCCCTGCCCTGGACTGCCTGCCCAGGATCATGCAGGTGTGTGGAGCCAGAGCCATGTCAGGGGCTGAGCTGACTGATGGCCAGCACTGTGCCTGGCTCCTGCCTCAGAGCCTGTTCAGAGCTCCATCCATACCTGTCAGCCTCATGAGGGATGCAACCTCTACATCTAGTCAGTTTTTTTCCTATTTATCTCTGAATAAGATTTGGAAATTACTTTCCTCTCCTTTAAATTATTTTTTTTTTTTTTGGCACAAGATCCATGCTCCTGGCTCTACTGGTTATAGAGCCATGGCTGGATTTACTGCCCTCCCTGACTTTAACCTGCTGTTCAAGGCTACAGTGATTGAACACTGCCTTGCAAACCCAACTCCCATATTTTTAACACCATATAACTTTTGCTGGTATTTCCCTAATGGCCTGGGAATGTGAATCATTTTTTTCCTGTGAAATAACCACCCATTTATATATTTCTCTTGAGAGACAGCATGATCTGACATTGCATTTAACCCACAGCAAGGTATTTAATTTGTTGAATGGGTACTAGGAGGAGAAAAACTTATGCAGCACAGTCCATAATAGACAGTCATTGACCAGGTAAAATACTGCTCATATTGAAAATGCAGCAGGACTGAAACAATGGCATTTTCATTCCCTTCTTTCTCCTTTTCTCCTCATAACCTTTTTACACAATTTATACGAATTTACATAATATAGCAGCTAAACCTTATAATTAACAAATTAATATGAGGCAAGACCAATAAATAAAGACTTTTTTCTGTGCTGTATGGGGAATGAAACAAATGGCAGAGTTAAAACATGTCTGTGCAGTGAGGAAAGGAATAAGCAGACTCACCTTGCTGGATTCAGGACTACAGCCAGGATTTCACCTTCTGCTGATTGTGGAATCATAGAATGCTTGGGTGGAAGGGACCTGAGAGACCACTCAGCTCCAACCCCTCTCACCATGGGCAGGGACACCTTCCTCCACACCAGGTTGTTCAAAGCCCCATCCAGTGTGACCTGGGAACACTCCCAGGGATGGAAGGCTTCCACAGCCCCTCTGGGCAAACTGTTCTACTGCCTCACCACTCCCTGAGTAAAGAATTGCTTCCTAATACCAAACCTGTCCGTTCAAAAGCCATTACCCTTTGTCCTGGTAAGGATCAAATGAGCCCCCCAGCAGTAAGTACAGAAACCTGAAAACCCATGTCAGTGTTTGCCTGGGTCAGGTGTGTGGCTCTGAGTGTTGCTGTCACACTTTCCTCTGCCACACCTTGCAACCCTGTCTGAGACTGATGTCCCAGAAGCTGTGGAGCTTCCCAGAGTCCTCGTGGGAAGTGTACCCTGAGGTAACCCCAGTGTATTAACCCCCCAGTATCCCACCGTTGTGCAGGGTTAGGACTCCAAAGTGTGAGCTAAAAGCCACTGAAATCAATCACCAGAATATTCCTGCTCGTGTCAGTGAAGCAGCTTGCTCTTGGATTGAAATCTCCCCCTAATGTAATTATGCTCTGCTAAGGGAGGAAAATGGAAAAGTGAAGATGGCATTTTGTACATCAAGGTCACACACACCATCCAGCTCTCAGAATCTTAAATGGCCCTGTATGGAGCTTTTATTCTTTTCCAGACATAAAGATGTGTGAAGTGCATCACAGCACTGCCTCCTTCCTGCCACTCAAGGTGAGTTTTGATGGAGAGCTGAGAGAGGAGGCTTTGTACCTCAGGCAGAGGGGCCATTGGGGCACATGGGGGATGAGCACCACATCTGACCTGAGCAGAATTAGGGGCAGGGGATAGAAATTGGGAAAGCTTTGCTGGGCTGACCCCATGACAGGTTTCAAACATCACAATGGTTCTCCCGACCCTGCTCTGACCACACATAATCTTTATTGCCAGAACTCTCACCCTCATAATCCTCTCCATTCTTACATTGATCCAGCAGAAAGCACTTTCACAATCAAAAAATATTTCTTTGTATTTGTAATGATTGTTTTCTTAATTTTTAGGAATTGAATCATCTTTGTTCTGATTAGAGGCATGAGAAAATCTATATTACTACCTAACTTTGTGCTTGTGCTCTGAATGAAATTATGGTTGATCAGTTTCAGTCAAGTTAGTTCAAATAAAACTGGAGAGAATTGTTTTTGAAAAGCAAATAAAACATTAAAACCACCCTGTTTCTGGTCCAAAACTTGCCATCCATAGAAGGTTTGTATAGAAAGTTGAGTTTCCTTTAAAACTCTTCAGGAGAATACCTGGTTTGACTATGGCTTATCTATCTATTGATCACATGAATCATTCAGCTCCTAAAAAGTCAATCCTCTCTGCTCTCCTCCACCCTAATTATGGACAGAAGTCAAGGTGAATCTTTCCATTAACTCCCGTGATCTTTGGATCAAACGCTGACACACGATCCTGTGAGCTGGGCATCGCCAATGAGCTGGGCACAGGGAGGTTATCTCTGCTCCAGGTATCCCAGTACCAGGGCAAAACCAGGGCAATGAGACCCAGACAGTGAATTTGGGCCAGACACTGCAGATGTGAGCTTGGAAATGTTTTTATGATCTTAAGGGAGGTTTGCACCTTGAAGAACCTTAAGGAAGATTTGCACCTTGCACCTCCTTAAACCAAACAGCAGCTTCTTAATTGTGTCACTCAACAATAGAATGGTTTAAAAGTGTGACTACAGCAAACAGGAATTTCTGTTTTGCACCAGACCACTTAGAAAGCTTTGTCTTTATGTAGAGCATCAGGACCTTTCCATGTCACATTCTATTTCCGTCTCTTATTAAGAGAAAAATTGATTTGGTGTGCCAGGGGCTTTCTATTTGCATTTCAATTACAGATTTCAGTGGCTTCTTAGGCTTTCCAGGCTTTTAAAGGACTAGTATTTCCTACAATATATTCTGAAGAAAAAAATTTAGAGTTTGAGGTGGAATGAAGTTCATTAAAAATAAAGCTTATCACAAGAGCTGCCATCCCCACAGTCAGACTCATTGATAATTGCTTATATTTCCATTGTTTTTTAAATAAATAAAGAACTCATTACTCAGAACTGAAAACCCCTATATGTGAACACATGACTTCCATGATTTTCCACACCCCAAAGATTTCATTTAAGCCAGCTTAGCAGTGCTGTAACAGAATCTGTGGGGTTGTCTGGAAAGGGGTAAAGAAGGAGATAAGGGCATCAGAGCCCAGCTGGGGATGCTGGGGATGAGGGAGTTTGGGGTGAGCAAGGAGCCAGAAAAATTTCCTTCAAGCTCAAATTCCCAGAGCCTCACCTTTGTGGGGATTCCCAGGAGCAGAGCCCCAAACTGAGGTAGAAAGCTCCCCACTTGTGCTCTGTGGTTCAATTGCATTTATAAAAATTTAAAATAAACCATTGTTAAGGTTTTGAAAGAAATTTGAAAAAGGTCTTCTCTCTCCACTCTTACCCCCATCTCTCTTACACTGAGCACATTCTGGATAGAAGCTTTGTGTGCAAATCTCTCACCAGGAGTTTTCTCTACACTCTTCTGTAAAAGGGGAGGGGGCTTATAGCCACAGAGGAAAAGGTAAAGGTGAGCTGTTTAACACCTTCTTAAAAGTTGTTTTAACACAGCATTAAATCACTTTTCATCACTTCATCTTTGTGGAACTCAGCAGACTTTTTATCAATCCTTTACTTCCCTCCGGAAGGGATTTTTTATCCACCCTTTTTCTTTTTTTTTTTTTTTTGGTGCACTGTGGGGACTCCTGGCCATGCTGCCATCAGTTTTCTTCATGCCACACACTCTCGCAGGCAGGTCCTTGTGGACCAGCTCTCCCCACTCCCACTACATCTCCTCTGGCAGAGGAAATGCAGGAAATACAGCCTCCTGCATAGCAGGAAGGGATTTCCATCCAGTCCATTATTCATTCTGCTTTTCCATGTACTGCACATGCCCTTTCCTACTGTTGGAAAGGAAATTAAATAATTACACTGCCTGCAAGAAGCATGCTTTATGGCTTACATTTATGATAAAATTATGGAGCTGTTGCAATGAAATATTCCATCAATACATTAAAACAAAGCAAAATCAGCGTGGCAATAAAAAACTCTTATTGTCCCTGTTTCATCCCTGGTTTTCTTTTGTTTTTTTTTTTTATTTAGTGCCTTTATTAAAATATTTCTGTTATAATACTGGTTTTAATGCTCTATTGTTTTTATAATGGCATGATTTTTATTGTAACATCACCTCCAATTTAATATGTCTTTCCATTACATCTGAATTGCTAGTAAAATGGAATTGCTCTTGTTATGAATATAATACCCTTGTAGAAAGTTTTAAGAGCCACTTCTACTACGTAATTACAAAAGCAAAGCCAGGAAATGGCATGAGGAAGAGGGAAATCTTACATGTCCTAATGTGAAAATCTAAATCTGGAGAACACTGAACTGATAGTACAGCTGTCCCAAAAAAAGGAACATTTACCCAAAAAGCTGGGCCTAACTTTACTGAAGTACTTCTAGCTATAGACTTAGATATTGAATCTGAGGCAGTCATATTTAACAGTCGCTTCTGCTATCAAATGTGCCACGTTTTAGTGAAATAATAATAATAAAATAAATCGATGGGCTTTAAAGTTCCACAGATCAACAGATAAGACATGGATGCATTTTATTTCTCATGTGACATTTTGAGTGGGGAATAAAACCCCTTATGTTCACACAGTTCTCTTTTGAATCATTGAAACATATGGCAGCAGATTTATGGCAGTTTGTCAGAAGATTTGTATATACATAGATACAAACTAAATATGCATGTAAAACTCTAGCTGGCTCTTTTGCACTCTAGCTGAAATTTATCTCAGGGTGGATCTGCAATTTCCAGAGAGTGAATTATAGTCTGAATTCTGAGTGACAGAACTCACTGCATTGGTTATCTAAGGATAATGCATTTTAATCTCAGCATCTCTCCAGGGTGGTGCAAATTAAAAAAAAAAAAAAAAAAAAAAAAGAGACAACACATGCACAAACACAAACCCCTGAAGCCATTTTGATGAATTT
>JAYDZK010000268.1:53302605-53345894 GCA_034509185.1 Euphonia xanthogaster | reverse complement strand
TTCTTCATGCTTCTTCTTCCTTCTTCTTCATGGGTTTGGGTGGCATTTTGTAATTGGGCAGAAAAGTCAGCATTGGGAGCTCTTTGGGATCAGTTATTGGGTTAAAAGGGAAAATAATCTAGGTGACAGTTCTTAATTGGATAGTTTAGTCTTAAAAGACCTTGTAACAAGAGATTGTTGGCCATTTTGTGCCTTGCTAATGAAAAGCTGCTGAACTCACAGTAGTGAGACTGTTTTACTGAAAAGAAACAATAAACACCTGAGTCCCAACATGAACTGCCATCTCAAGTGCCTTCAATCCAGGCCCAGAGAAACCCACAACTGGTACAGCCACAACCAGGCAGCAGGTAAGAGGCCTCGTGGCCAAAGAGGGGTAACACTGGACCAGCTCCCAGGCCCCAATGAAACTCTCACTAGCCACTGGTGTCACTCAGGTTTCTGCTGTGTCTGATGAGAGCAAGACCAGAAGCATATTCCCACAGCCCAGGAATTATACTGGAAGGGCTTTCAAGCCCATTATTGTCTATGTTATTTCTAGAAGCCTGGGCTTAAGCATTCCTCTCCTGGCTCTTGCCAAAATCAGTCCATGTACACTGGTGTTCTAAGCTCTATTTCATGGGGAATCAGGTGAAACTTTTGGGCCTGATGATTGTAGAAGATGATCTGACTAAACTGGAAGTGATCAGGAGATCAATAACATATTGGTATACTGTTAAAATCCATCTGGTCTGGATGGGTCAGGCATCTATTCAGATAGTCACTGAGGCACTGGAAATCTGCATTTTATCTGAGAGCATCAGGCTATCAGGTGGAGCTTATCCTGGCCAGGATCCTACTGCTGTCCCACTCTCTGGAGTCAAGCAGATCTTGTGTAACGTGATACCCTCAACATCTTCTATTCTTATCTCTTTTAAAGGCTTTCTCCTCTCTGAAACACAGCTTTGTCTGAACTTTACCCCAGGATAAGACCTCAATATTCTCCTTGGGTACAGAGGCTCAAGGGCAGCCCAGCACTCCTCTCCCAGCCAGCTGCCCCTCTCTGCTGTGCAGCCTCTGCTGCACCCATCAGTGGGGCCAAGCTCTCAGCAGCTTTCAGATGCTTCTTTCTCATGTTGAGAGTGAGACAGAAAGTGATTGTGAGAATTATCTCAGCCCCATTCATCTGAGAAGGGCTCTCTGTCAGGGTTGTGATTTTCCTGATTCCTCTCTCATACCGCTGGCAGTGATACAAAAGAGAAAAACCACAGACAAGCTCTGAGTCTAAAAAGAGCTGTGGCTGTACAGCAGCCCTGTGATGACTTACTGCCAACAGACATGTGAGTTTACCATGGATCTACTGTAGGTCAAAAGTGCAAAAACATATCTCGTTAATATTTAAAGATGCTTAGCACAAAATCATGCATAATTAAACAGCACATCAGAGCTGATAATTCCAAATAATCTGTCTTCTGAAAAGGGATTTTTGTAATTTGTTAACTGGTTTGAAATCTGCAGCTTAGCAGAGGGAGTATGTTTGCATTACAAAATGAATAATTTTATATGTTGGGCTGTGTCCATTCCATCTGAGAAAAAAAAAAGAGACATAGCATGAGAGAGGATTTTTAAACAGGCACATAAGTGTGGGTTCAGCATTGCCCAAAGCTATCTGTCTGCCTGAGATATATGTCTCATTTTTTAAAAGCAAAACTATATTCCTACCAGGTGTTGCATTGCTTTCTGTCCCAGCATATTTTCATAGTCCACAAGGAGCTCATTGATATTAACCATGTCTTTCTCCAGATAACTCAATAGTGCAGTAATGCCTATAAAAAGAATGATCTATTAGTTAGTGGAAAAAGTGACATACAAGACAAATATGAAAATATTAATGGTGTCGGGTACAAAATACAATTTGCTGTGAGATTTTCATTACATCCAAAAGACTATCGGAGCACATTTTCTGCCTGGATGCTAAAAATCTATGAGGAAAGAAAATGTGCTTATGATCCTTTGCAAATCATGCTTTTCAGAATGGCCAAAATACAAATTGATATATGATCACAGCTATACTTTAATGTAAGATCAAAAACTGTCAGGTGTTAAGGGCTTATGCAGATCATTGATCACACAGGACATTTATTTAAAAGGCATATCTAAAAAAAACCCTATTTTATATGTTTCACTGAAGCTATTTCTGGAAGTTACTGAAGTTGTCACAGTCTTGTTTACATGAGACAGTGCAGGGACAGCAAATCCCAAGCTTTTCTGTGGTGAGGTTGCGTTAGCTGTTATTAACTCAGGACCTGGAGCTTTGCCTTACTCCCTGCCACAGATGGTTTTTTCTCTTTAGGCTGGTTGGGGGAGGTCAGCAAGACTCATTGGTAACTGTCACATGAAAGTGTCCTACTCAGTGCTGTGGTTTGTGTACCCATCCAGCACCTCATTGTCATTAGGAGTTGAAATGAAGACTAAACTGGATATGCTGGGTTCTGCTATGAAGTGGCCAACACCAGTAATGGAGAGAGAGGGGAAGGAGACAGTGGGGGTTTGCTCTCATAGCTGGAGAATGCAGTCCAGAGAGGTGTATTCATGAGGTCTGTCCTGGAAGGGGTGGCATTCAGGGTGAATTTACAATCAGTGCAGGTATCTGAATGCATCTGACCACAAGTGAATGTCTGGCAGGGCTGCTGTACTCAGGTTTAACAGGCAGTCAGGGAAGAGACATGAGCAGCCGCAACACAGCTGTCTGTGAGGGCTGACTGGTGTCACACCTAACTCTTCTCTGGCTCTATTGGGAGTCCTCAATATAAAGGTAATCCAAGAGGTCATAATTTTCTTGAACTTAAATGTCCCAGTTATCTATCTGAATACAGCCCAGAGAGACATTAAGGCTAACTCATGAAATAGAGTTATTTAACTAACTAGTACTTGCATGTATAATTAAGAAAAAAAAAAGAAAAAGAAAAAAAAAAGAGGCTAATTTGGCTGTCTGTTTTGGCTCCTTTGGAAGCAAAAGAGGAATAGATCAAGGCAGCTGAGGCCCCTGTAATTGTGCTGTATTTGTTCCAGGGGTTTATTTTGTACTAGATTTTGTCTGGCTCTCAGTGGCTCAATGTCCTCAACAGACTTGGGATTCAAGGCTCCCCAAAGGACTGCATGCTGGTGCAAGCCAAGTTGTCCCCATCATGGAGCACATCAGCAGCACACGTGGAAGGCAGCTTTCCTCCAGAAAGCATCTAATGTGAAAGAACAAAACTGCTCTGTGAACTGGATCAGCCTGGAGTACCCAGGGCCAGACAGGGGATTCACTTCAGAACAGCTCCATTGCTTGGAGCTCACCACAGATGCAGACACAGACTGGTGCCTCACCTTCAGCACCTGGGCACAGGGGACTGTGCGTGGGTGGTAATGAAGCCTACGTGACTCAATGTGAAACTTCTGCCTCTTCCACAAAACTGCAGTGGTCCCAAATGTACACCATCCAAGTTTAACTTATGGAGAATATGCATTTTATAGATTGGCTGTGAGGAAGAGACAAGGCTTTCCATCCAGCCACAGTAATTTATTTTTCCTCTAATTCCTTGTCTCTTGTCTCTCTGAGTTGGATGCTCTGGGAAGCCAATGACTAGTTTGACTGCTAATAATAAGGCCCTTCAGACTGGCCACAGAGGGATAATCAGAGGCTGCATAATGTGGCATGTACCTCTTCTCTCTTAGAGCTGCTGCTGCTGCTATTTTTCCATTAGCAAGTCACAGAGTGCTGATGAAGGAGGAGGACCCAGGGAACTGCAGCCTGTCAGCCTGACCACAGAGCCTGCCAAGGTCATGGAGCACATTATCTTGAGTGCCATCACATGGCACCTACTGATGCCTAAAGAGGCTGCTTGGAACAGAGGCTAGACAGTGTTAAAGGAACAAAGTATTTATTAGAAAGGCCTTCAAAGGATACCCCTTGGGCAGTACAAGAGCTGGCTGAGGCTCTACCCAAGATGGACCCAAGATGGACCCAAGATGGACAACTGGTCACGAATTTTCACACTTTCATAAGTTTTGGTCCATTTACAAATTTGGGTTAATTGTCCAATTGCTGCTTCAGGTCATGAAGTCACATCCTCTCAGTTTGCTCTCCTCAATTCACCGTTGTTTGTACTTATTGGGCATGAAGCTGCAATGGTGTCCTTGGTTCTTGGGCTGTAAAAGGATTGCTTTGTCTAACTAATATGTGAAGAGACCTTACTAACACATTTTATGAAGTTCAGAGTTACATCCTACAGAATCTGGAAAATATGAAAGCTAAAATTTAAGGCATCACTGCAGGACAGCTGTGGGTGAGGGTCTGTAGTGACACAGAGCCCCCAGGTAGGTGCAAAGGAGAGCTGCTTTATTGCAAAAACCAGGCCTTTTTAAGCTGTTACACCTTTATCAGTTACACAGTTTTAAATCATAACAAACATAATTCAGCCAACCACCATACACCACAATGTGAACACTTCACTAACACTTGTGAACAATGTGATATAACTTCTTTTTCTACCTCTAATTCAGCTGAGTCCCTTTCCCATAGTCCTTTCCTACTCAGCCAAAGGAACAGGCCTGAGCCATGATTTTACAAGGCCTTCCTTTCATAAGGTTTTACTTATGTGCAACAGACAGCCATGGGATGAGACCCAGCCAGCAAGGGTTTAGGAAGGGCAGGTGCTGCCTGTCCAACCAGTTTTCCACGGCATTCCCTGGAGAAGCGGCAGCCCACGGCTTGGACAGGGTCACTCTCAGGTGGATTCAGAACTGACTGGACAGCCAGAGAGTGGTGCTGAATTGTGCTGCATCCAGCTTGTGCCTGATCACTGGTGGTGTCTCCCAGGAACAGTGTGTCCCAGTCCTGTTTAACATCTCTTTTGGTGACCTGGATGAGGAGATTGAGTCATTAGCCAATTCACAGACTACACCAGGCTGGGAGGAGCGTTGATCTGCTGGGGGGTAGGAAGGCTCTGCAAAGGCATCTGGACAGATCACACATATTACTTGTCTTCTAATCTAGATGGTGCTTTCAGCCTGCCTGCTGCTTTACTTCCCATGGTGCAGTAAGCTTCAGCTCCAAGACTGCAAAAAATCTCACTCTGGGCTGCTGTGACCCTCTCCTCCTCACTGAAATGTGCGGCGTGATTTAGTTAATGAAGCACCAAGAAAGAGTACTACAGGTTGGAATGAGTTTTATTCCAGAGTTTACCTATCTAAAATGATTAATGCATTCTTCATAACTTCAAAGATTTCCCATCTCCTCAGAAGGAGGGGGTTTCTTCAAAGCTTTCAGGCAGATAGTCTCTCTTTCGAGTTGATGAAGGCATGGTCCCAGTGGAGATTTTACATTGCCAGTGTGTACCCCTTCAAAGATTTCACTGTTGGCATGCTGCATTTGAAGATTTCCTGCCCTTTGTTACCCATTCATTTCATTTTACAAAAAAAAAGCATATCTTTGGGGTCTCCTTCAAAGAAATTTCACATCACACCCCTGAACCCTGGAGAAGAGCAACACACACCACATTTTGGGGTTTGCTGTAGTGTAATTAGCATCTCTAAGGAAAAGAGCTGCCCTTTACTAGAAGATTTGTTTTTCTTACTGGGAATTGTCTTTGATGTGCTTTGATTCTATTGCTAGCTAATTTTTTCAGATTAAATGCTGAACAATGACTCCTCAGCAAGTTCATCATTCAACTGGAAGATTTTGGATCAAGAAGACACCCACCCATAATTCTAGAAGGACTTAAAAATATTTGCAAGAATATCAGAGAAAAATCTTTGAGGATTTTTAGATGCAAAAAGAAATGCTCATCAGATGGAGATGCTTGGACTGCAGGAACAGTGGATAAGTTGTTGCCTAGCTGTTTGTGGAAAAAGATGTACAATAATATACTAACTCCTGGAGAGCATATTTTAAAAGTTTGCAAGGACTGCAAAAATTTATAGCTGCTTCATTTCCACTACTCAGTCCTATCAATACAGTTCAAAGTAGACCTGAGAAAGATATAATTCTTCTAATGGTTTAATCAATTTACGAACACTGCTTTTACTCCTATGTCCCCCTGTGGAATAAATTGTTAATTAATGTGAGTCAGAAATATGTGAAAAAAAAAGTCCCAGCCTCTATAGGCTGCTGAGAAAAGGAGGTGATTTTTGAAAATGTACATAGTCTGTGGAAACAGGTAGAGTTGAGACTCTGGAGCATAATCAGAGGTCCTACATCCCAACAACAGTAGTGTTCTGTTGTTTTGAATGCCTTTTCTTTCTAGTTGTTCTTTGTGTTGCCCAGTGAGTGCATCCATCAGCTCTTCACGGCTCAGTAATTCATGAAATTCTCTTTCCATTAAAAATAAATACTGCATTTTATATCCTCAAGATGGACCCCATATTTGATTGTCTTTTCCATGGCTGTGTATATTGAAAACTATAAAATTACAATACAACTATTAATCCCCTGTATCTGCTTGTACCTAATTTTTATTAAAAATGTATTGTGCTCCAGCTGGCTCATAAATTACAATGTGGTAAAAAGGCTCCAGTTGGATTACTTCTGAAGGAGAACATATTGAAATAAAGAAAGGCTTACTGATTAATATTTTGATTTTATATACAGTGTTACTAAGGTAGCAGCTTGATTACCATAGAAAAAAAAAATGTAGTTAACTATATTTGCAGATCTGGTGAACGTAACAATGTGAAGCTTGAGGAAAGTGGCATTTACCAAAGAAAATACATTATCATCACTGATCAAATCTTTCAAGTCATCTTCTCCTTTTATGAATGACATAAAAAAACTTACTTTGTTTCAGCAGTAAATTAATGCATTTATAGGAATGTGGCAGAACCTGGCATCACATACCATCTGTTCCCTGTCTCTCAATTGCTACTACTGATTGTTTTTGATAGCCTGTCTAAAAAAGGCCTAGAAATAGCTGAAATAGCTTTGTCTTTAGTTTTAATACCATGAGAAGCAAAATTGCTTAATTATGTCTCATTTGGGAAGTAATGGGAAAGGAGAAATGAGAATATTTGGCTTAGAAGCAGCTAGGGGCCTCCTTTCTCATTTTGTAGCCTTAACAGTCAGTACAATTTTGGGGGTAAAATTTGTAGACTAAAAAACACACCATGGAGCTCAGTGAGTGAACTGAGAAATTTCAGCTGAGAGCTTAATTATTCCAATTCCCACTTGCTGCCTAAGACCAAGAACACAAGTTAAACTCACAGAGTGCACCCAGTCCCTAAACTGGAGTCTGTGACTGCTCATAGGGGAAGGAAGTCACTTGAAAAATGAGTTGCTCTCTATAGGCAAATGGGGACACGGGCACTTGGAACTATATGGGCTTGGACACAGGCCCCATGAGGCTTGGTAGCTTCATTTTCCACCCTGAAACAGTTTGATTTCAAACTTTTATTTTACATAAAAAAACCCTAAAGTTGTTTTCCAAATCAGCCCTTTCCTTTTTATTTTTGTCTATTTGTCTCACATTTTCCCCCACTCTTTCTTACACATGCACTCCAAGCTATGCTCCACTTTCATCAATAAGACAACAGAGAAGGTGAATTTTTTCTTACATTGTGAGTTAAATGAGAATAAACCCCCATTATTGTCTGTACTTTATCCCTGAAATTTTGCCAATAATAATGTTGGCCTTATTAGCTGTGTAGGACTGAAGATGCTGTCACGGTGTCAGACCACATACCAAGATGCAGGACTGCAGAGGTTTTGAATTTTCCAGTTAATTGTCTTGTCCTTTTTGGTCAGCCAAAGACTCATGAGAACACCATCAAGCAATGAAAAATAAATGGAGTATTGGAAACAGCAGCGGCAGCTGCATAATCTAGAAAGAAAAGATTGTTCAATGTCTGCTTTCCAAAATGTTTGGGGCAGCTAAACCTGGAGATTTACATATGCTCTCTAAAAATGTCAGTGTAAGAACATGAGCATTATCTTTGATGTATCATGATGCTGACAGACAAGATATACACATGATAACACTACTTTAGAGAGTAAAGGGGTGTGCTTTTTGATCACAGGTATTCACAGCCAGATGTAAAGCCCCATTTGTTCCCTTCTTGATCTGCTAACAAAGAAGTAGCACACAGAGTTTAATACAGTGTGAATACTGAGTAGTGAAACAAACAAAAATAACCAGAAGTATTTTGATGCCTTGCAGTATTCCTGACCTTTCTGCCCCTTTGGATAGGCAGGCTCCGAAGGCTGACCTGTATGTGTGGCACTTGGATGAAACACCCAGCACAGAATATGGACTCACATCACATCTGAGCCGGAAAAAGTAATTTATTTGCATTTGTGAGTATCTTCCATTTTTTTACTCATTATGTTCTATTTTTCCAGCCAAATCATCTGCAGTTTCTGTCCTTGGTTTCTAAGAGTGTCTGAACAATAATTGACTATGGCATCTTGCTCATGTCTGCTCACAGCTCTTTCTGGTCCTGGGACTATGGAAAATGGTGAGTAAACAGACATGTACCAATTAATATGAGAGCCTGCCACTGCAGCAAATCCAGCTGAGTGAGGCTATCAGAGGAGAACATTAAGAAAACAATTCCAGTGATTGGACCATTTAGTTTTTGATTCCTTTCAGAATTTTCACTCCAATGCCTCACTCCTGCCTATACTTTGGGGTTTTTTTTCTTTATACAAAAGTGAAACACAAGACATTGAGACCTCAGCTCCTATGAGAAAAGAGAGTTATGAGAAAAGGCTAAAAGTTCTTTTATTCCTAAGGAACATAGTGGGAAAGATATCCCACACTAAGAGGATACTTCTTGGGGTTTAAATCTTTTTGGAGTTAACTTTAGATTTAAATTTTAATTTTTATATTTAATTTTCTTGAAATTGAGAATTTGCTGCAATGAAAAATAAAGGAGACTAAGTCTCCTAATTCTGTGAATTCTGTGAATGAACAAAAAGGAAACTAGCTTCAGGTGAATATATATTATTTGGGATTTTTTGAATGACTACTGAGAAAACTATTTCATGAAAATTGTGGGAGAGATAATGATACACTTAGCTGAGGAAATTCCCATCAAAGACCTCTGAGGGTGTTCATGTTAATTATTTATTATATATTTATTATTATTATTATTTAATTATATTATTTATTACTGTCAGTGCTTTCTAGTGTACTCTTATCTTCATGAGTGAGCAAAAACATGGCACAGATACAGGGCTTGGGATTCTTACAGCCCTTTGCCAATTTATACCACCAGATTTTCTGGTTAATTCCCACATGCTGTACAGCATCTCTAGGCCACTGCCCTGGGGGGCTGAACTCTATTAAGAAGCACCAAGAGAAATTTCTTCAGTATAATCCACTTTACTCACTCAGCAGCAACATCCTGTAGGCAGGTGTGGTGCCCACCATTTACTTGTGCTGGGATTTGAGGCACTTTGATGTATCTAACTGTATAATCAGCATTGTCCTGGCCTGTGAGGACACTCTTTTTTCTTCTCCCCAAAATGAATTTTACAGCAGCCAGATATCAAGGCCAGAAGTTCCCTGTATTCAATGCTTTTCAACATATCCAGGCTTGCAAATGTGTAATGAAATATGGCACCTGTGGAATTTGTAGCAGCATTAAAAAGGGTGAAATATTAAACAGGGGAAAGAAATCAGTAGCTCTGTGCATTCATTATTGCTTTACTAAAAAGTGTCCTAAGGGATTTCAAGCACAGAATTCTAGATCTGTGTGGATGAGTAATCCCTGAGGACAGAGGCTGAATGATTCCTAAATATACTGGAATCTTGCAATCAACTCTCTCATTGATTCACTGTTGGGATGGGCCAGGCTCACTCTGGAGGAGCCTTTGCTGTGTGATCTGTAGTTAAAGGGTGTCTGGGAGATTTTGGGACTGTACCTTTTAGCTCATGTTATTGTGCTTTGAAGGTGCACAAAGGCTCAGCACACTCAGATGCACCTCGGAGCTTCCTGAAACACCTTGGGCTGTGTCCTGCCCACCTGGATTGATGGAGCCATTAGGGCCTGAATGGACAGACTGTGATGATTCCGTTCAGACCGATCCAATTTCAATGACATTGTCTCTTACAATTCCATTAGCATCAGAGCTGTTACAACCTCAGTGACAGATTATTATTTCTTTTAAAAAAGGAAAAGGAAATTAACAGAATATATTGAATTGCCCTGAATTGAGACAATAAATAATGGAATGTACCAGACACTAACCTCTCCCTTCTGTAATTCCAGGAGGAAAAATAGACATATTTACCACAAAGTTGATGACATATGTAGCACTTACATTAAAATATGTGGCAAATCCTTATAACATATGGGTAGAATTATAAAACTGGCTACGTTTCATATTGACTGCAATTTAACTTCAGGTGTAGAATTAGACAGAAAGTATCTGTCTACATCTATCTAGCAATGCTCATTGCTGTAGTCACTGAGCAAAACACACTGCTAAGTCCTCTATAATGGAAGAAACAAATTTAAGTAGCTAGGTTTTTCAGAAGACACACACAACCAGTGGCAAAATGAAGTGGGACCCCTACATGAATATTTGTGTGGATCGAGGAAGGACTGCTTGAGGGCATAACCTGAGCATCTCTATTCCCCAGATGAAACATACCATACTGGAAGATCTTCTAGGAAAATATTTTTTTGTCCAAAAAAATTTGTTTTGACTAAGTTTTTTATTTTATTATAAATCACAGTCTCTGACAGATCCACACCCCTGATTCATCTGATCCTGATGGGAATCTGCATAGCTTCATTGCAATTAAGTAGTAGGGTCTGTGCTTGTGTGTGCAATTTGTATTGTCTGAAGAGTTTGATGCTAAAACCAGCGTGGTGATCCTTGAACTGCCTCACTGGGCTCAGCTTCAGAAGGAATGTAATGAACTTGGAGAGTCCAGTTTGGAGTAGTTATTCCCATTTGGTATCCAGAACCTCAAGATACATCTCTTGAATGCACAAGGACACATTTGTGCAATGATACCAAGAGGGACTTCGACTTCCATCTCCATAATGGTTAATCTTGGTTTTCCAGCCCTTTGACTACTTCCTGTGCATTTGTGGTGTGGCAGATTGCTGTCTGTTGCAGTCAGAGATGGTGAGGTTCTTTTTCTTCAAGTTCCTCATTTCCAGTATGCAGTGCTTTGGAAATCAGTGGCTCTGTTGCAATTCCCTGTCCCTTGCAGTAGGAAATCAGACAAAAGAAGAACAAGGACATTCCTACAACATTCAGGTGCATTAAGATCTGCTACATAAACCCCTTTTTCTTCAGTGGAGATAACTGCTTACTGCAGTGCCAGAGAGCAGACAATCGGATGTGGCTTTTGACCTGACAGCATCAGATACGATGGAACTGTGACAGAACTCCTCAGCTTTTTCAACCCTTCCTTGTTGACAAATTTGCTGATTGAATGACTGTCCCTAAAGTAAGTTCTATAGACCTTGAGTCTTTGACTCTTAACATTTTCTGCAGATATTTTCTTTATGTTGGTGGATGGATGCTCAGGGAAGTTTCCTCTGCAAATATCTCACTCTCAAGTCCAACATTTCTGTATCTGAAGCCAGAGTCCATCCAGCTTCTCACAATGCCAGAACACTTACACACCCTGGAAGTGCATCTGTGTGAAATGTAATTAGGCTCACAATGGGAATTGAGTTTAAGCTTTATTAGAATGAGAGAACTTCTTTTCTTTCTAATCTTTCAGGAGTGCTCCGGGCAGCTCTGTCTGCATATGTATCTGTTTCCCTTTGTTTTAAATGCACAGAGTCTGCACACAGTTGTGGGTACCAGAGGGGAAATCAGTGTGATACAGTGAGAGAGGGCAGCAGACGTTCCCTGCTCCCAGGTCTGGTATCCCCTATGCCATCATGAAATCCCTGCTGTGCAGGAGAGAGCAGGATGGGACAAGGCAAGAGCCTGATGGGAGAAGTGATAGCAATTCTGGTGGAATTCAAGTGCTGTCAACTATGAGGTGTTAACACAAAGCTAAAGCAACAGCCTGATATTTTGCAAGAGTAAAGTTTGATCCTGAAGGGGAAAAAAAACAGTAAAAACTGGTCGAAGACAGAGTTAAAAAAGAGTAAAGTTTGATCCTGAAGGAGTTAAAAAAGAGTAAAGTTTGATCCTGAAGGGGAAAAAAAACAGTAAAAATCCAGGTCGAAGACAGAGTTACCATTCTGTCTTCAACCTGTTCATATTTGCATTTTGTCTTTACTCTCTCTACAGGTTCATCTCTGCCACTGTGGAAATAATTAAAATTACTGGAATGCTTGTGTATAGCTGCTTTCCTCATAGTGTCTGTGGGCTGTAGTCAAGTCTTACCACAGAGGCAGCAGTGGGGTTAGTGTTGGCTGTAGGTCTGCAAAGCCTTTCTTTATAATATTCACCTTTGATACTCTAAGCTGCCTTTGTAGAGCCTTTGCTGTTGTTGTATAATCTTAGAAGTGGTCCATTGCACACTAAGACCATTATTTTAGCCTCCTCAGGAACTACAAATAGCAATGGGAGTTTTCCTCATCCCTTAATTCACACAGTGGAGGAGTTTTATTTTACTGTAAATTGTCTTTTTCATAGGTTAGATGATTTTGCAACATTATCAGCATACAGGAAATATCACTAAGAAAAGCTCCAGCAATAGAAATTAAAAATCCCAAGCATGAGGAGAGATGACACACTGAGTTCTGATCAGCAGGGATCTTCACAAATTCACCTTGCCTTGAGGGAAAAAGAGAGATTCACTATTTTCACTTTCCCTTGTGATCTGACCCCATTTGGCTCCTGCCAGGATGAGCTTCCAACTGCTCACCAGGGCTTGTGTTTTGGTCCAAGCACTAAGCTTGGACCAAAGCTTGGAGTGTTTATTAATAAACACTCATAAATCATTCTGATTTTGAAATAATTTCTTACAAGTACCAGAATTTTTCATAAGATTTAGACACAATAAGCATTTGAATTTCACTTTAGATCACTTCAAAAGGAGGAACTTTGTAACTTATTAGCTTTACAGAGTTTGGGGTATGTGTGTGTTTTTATGTGCTTGTAAAGTTGATTTTATAGTTGATTTTGTAATCAAACACAGGGGTGGGAGAGAAATAATCAGGTTCCATCAGTGTAACTGATCAATTTAAGTATTTCCACTTATAAAGGAATTGGCACATTCATTTATACATAGTGTTAATTATCTTCGCTGTGGTGATCTAAATATTCCTCACAGCTAAATAACTGCAGCATCGTGGATTATTCTGAATTTAAAGAAAAAAAAAATGGAAAAAGACATGCACAAAACATAATGAGATTCTCATGGGTTTAAAAATGCTTCTGCATATTCTATGCTTCTATAAAGCCATTTAAATGAAAGAACCATTGCGGGGGCGGGGGGAAAGAAAAACTCCTTGGCTTAAAGATGCACACAGACATTAAAACTTATTCCCCATGGAAATTGTGCCTCTAAATGACAATTCACTTTTATGAACAGTTTTATTACAATATAGATTTCCTGCAGCTAATTTCATCAGTTGTCCCATTCTGCTGTTACTTTCCACTGCCTCTCTAACTTCTTGTTATCTAAGTACAGGTACATTAATTGCTATATGATGTAAGGGAGTGGGCTGCATGCCAGAGCCATAAGCAGGAAAGCATTTTGCCTGGCAGGTCTCCCTGATGATGCCTGCACCCAGCTGACTGTGTAGCAGTGTTTAAGCAGTATTTCCATGTGATGGATTAAGTGTCATTGATGGATGTGGGTAATGGAATCTCCTGAGTGTCATTTTAACAAGACGTATATGTTGTTGGATGTATTTCACAAGTCTCTGTAATAATGCATTAGTCTCACTGAGAAGGAATAGGTGATTAGTAGCACTAATTAGAAAGTTCTTGGAGACAGACTTTGGTTGATGAAGTATGGTGGGAGCTTTCAGTCATTAACAATACTGCAATGAGTTCAAGGTAGAATCAATCTAGGAGGGTGATTGCACAGATGACATTAAAAATTATACATTCCTTATTAATATATTGATTTGCATTCTAAATTAAGTGATGGCATTTAATAAAGAAGAAAAAGAAGAAAGGAATAATTTTTTTCCATTTTATTTGCTGCATGAGTGATGTGTAGTACAGTTTCCAAGTGAGGAGTTTAATCTTCTGTTATCTGCAGCAAGATGTGCATTTATGGCAAAAGAAAAAGAGGAGCACAACAGAGGGAATTACCTAGTGCCTGGGAAAGCTCATTATCTTGGATCTGGGTGGGCTGGGAAGCCTTTCACAAATATTGCCAGTCATTTCTTTTCTTTCCGTGTGGCAAAAGTGAAGAAGAAATCAATTTCTCATTCTGCAATTTCCATTTCCAATTACCAAAGCTGAGGGAATCTTGGAAATGGATGAGAAATGGATAATATTTATGGTTCCATTCAAAATGTTCACCCATCTGGACCAGTCCTTGCTGGGAAATAGCCCTGAAAAACAGCCATCAGGAGACCACATGCTGTCTTTGCAGAATTGGGCTGGAGGCAATAGCTTGCTATCTCTGCTTCCAATCCCACATGTTAGTGTTGAGTGGCTCATCAACCATTTCATCCCATTAAACTCAGCCAGTAGCTGGAGCCCCTGCGTGGAAGGAAGGGAGGTTGGAATCTGTGGAACCATCCAGCAGCAAAAGCACTTTGTCTCATCTCAGTCCTTGCCCAAACTTGCCATGGGAAAGCCCTTAAATCTTCGGTATTCCAGGGTAGCATCTGTACAGAGCTGATCTCAGGTTGCCACCCATACGAGCAGCTATTTCTGCCCTAGAAATGTGGGGTTTAGGTCAGTGCCTCCACTGAAGGAAAAAAATTCATTTAACAACAACAACAACAACAAAAGAAAAAAGAAAAAAAAGAAAAAAGAAAGTGCCAGGGTCCTCAGGATGGAGATGCACCACAAAGTAGCACTGCATGGTGGAGCTTCCTGCATGTGCTTGACTGCCCAAGGCAGAGACTCTCACTGTGCAAGTACTTTCACCCCTTCTTATGGACCTGCTGGTTGGTGTGTGCCAAAGCAATCCCAGAGGTGAATAGCATGAGGTTCTGAAATATTTTTCTTCTTGTTCTTTATTGATCAAAAAGATCCCTTTGTGAAGTTTCTGAGTTATGATCTCCATCACAAAGAGGACAGTCCTGAGATGCCCAGAATGCAAACCAGAGCAGGGCACAGCAGGGAAGGTGTGGGGAAGGAAGGATTACAGGCCAGGCCTGAGCAATTTCCCTGCCTAGAGATGTTGGAGGAGAAGATGCCAGTGCTCCAGGAGTGCACAGCCTGTGTGTGTCTCCAAGCTGGGCAAAGAAGATGAAACCACAAAAGGGTAATACAGCTGTCAGGAGCACCAGAACTTCAGGCAGGAGTTAATTCCTGTGTGCTCTGTGTGCAGAGCTGTGGTTACCATCATCAGGGGGCAGTGTGCACCCCATGGGATTGGCTCCTGCTGAGAAGCATCTCTGTTGCACCTCAGAAAATCCTTTGAGAATTGCAGCTGCATCATTTTCAGCCACCTAAGTCCAAACTGCACAAGAAGTCAGAGGCTTCCCATTGCCTGAAGAAAGGGAGTAGGCTTAGAGGAAGTAGAACTCCTGCTGGCAGTGATGTGTGGTGCTAAGAAAAGCTCTCTCCACTATGGTGTCACCTCATCTCAAGCCTTTGGCATCTGGAAGCTGGTCCATGGCTCCATATCTTCAATGATGCCACAAAAGCTCCCCAGCTGCCTCAGTAAAGTGCATTTAGGGAGACATCAATCCACTGTGTCTAGCCTATGCTCTCCTTGCTTACCACAATACAGAGTTAGACTCACAGCTACAGTGTCAAAAGCATTTTTAATTATAATATGGTTATGCTTTTGCAGTACTATCCTGCATATGCAGCTTGGGACTAATTCTTAAGAAAGGTCTCTTATGTCTGCCACTCCTTTCAAAGGTTCAGCTCCTTTTTCTCCTTTGTCTTACTGGGCTTAGTTGTATCAAACTATTTAAAATTGTATCAAACTATTATTTAAATTATTCTCCGAGATTTGGATAGAAGTAGATCATGCACATGCAAAGTGAAGACAGCTAATTTGTGACCTCCATGCCCCCAAATGTGCAGCAACTCCATGTTCAAGTAATTTCCCAGCAAGCCAGTGTATCTTCAGACAATGTGCACATGGAAGAGGACACATAGGCTGGTCCTTCCGGTGTGATTCCTTCCTCTGGCAGCAAATTTGGGAACTGATGCAGCCTCAGATGTCAGCCAGAAGCTGGGTTGGGATGTGGCTGGGAGACACCACACATGGGATTTCATAGCTCACCCACAGTCTCTCACTCCAGGCAGAGCAGGATGTGCTGGAAAGAGCTGCTTCTCTGTGTCAGCAGCACAAGTTGGTACATCAAAACACAAAGGTTGTGGGACTGATGCCTGATTCCCCCTTTAGTCTATCTCTGTGTCAAGCACACATCTATCACATGTATTAGCTTACATTCCATCCTTAAAATCGTATCTGGAGAGAGGAATAAACAGATGACCTTCTGTTCCCTAGGGAAAACTGTGTTTTGGGATAGGTACTCCCTAAATCTTGTCTGTGTTGAAGCAGACTTCACAGCAGAGCATGGAACACCTGTTAAGGTAATAAGAACTCTCAGTGGCACAGGACATCTGGGTTTACAGGCAGGAAAGTGGTAAGCTGGGAAAACAGGTGTCCAGAACTGAAGCTCAGCCTTTCAAGAATTACATTTTTAGCAGATGCAGAGCACTGAGTTCTGCTGGTTGATAATTAGCAGGATGGGCATGAGAAACTTGCCCCATCCATGAGTGCTTTCTGAAGATTCTGCATTTGTGATGAGTTATTCAGTTCATTTGTGTCACATGACTTTCTTTTTACTGGTTAAAAAAAAAAAAAAAGAAAAAGATGAAGCAGATGGTTTCTGTTACAAAAACCCACACTGAAAAACATCTGCTCAGGGAATTTTTGGAGCCTGTCCCTTGAGTGCCTGACTGCAGACCTGGCATGCTTTGGTTTTGATGTCTGAAGTTTATGCCATGGCAAGGCACAGAGGTTTAACCACTCATCCTGTGTGCTAGGGAGAAATTAGAGTGCACCCTGCTAGGAAGAAACAGGGTCACTAAGTGTTAGCAAATCCTCTTAAGAAAGCTGAGTCAGAACTGAAAGCCTCTCTTTAATCAAAAGATTGCTCCAAATCTTGTCTTGTCCTGAAGATTAGACAGAAATAAAGAGTCTCTGTGGAATTTATCTTATTTTAACTAGAATTCTGCTAAATTTTGGATGCCAGCCCACACTTTAAAATTAGGAAGCTAATTTCAAGTATCTTTTTAGATATTTTTGTGAGAAATTGAGCTATTTACAGGAACACATGTACATGAGAGGCCTTGTTAAAGGAAGAAAAATATATTTTCTGAATGCTTTCAAGTATTAAAAAGGAAGGACATCAGTGTGTAGGAAAGTAATGGGAGCTACAAAAAACTTTTATGTTTGAACATAAAGACGTTATGAGCTTGTTTAAGCATAATGGGTGGTGGTCAGAAGATAAATCATGAAAACCTTTGGTAGAGGGAATTTCATAGTGAATTTGTTTGTTTCATCGTGTTTATTCTTCTGTGATTCTGTGCAGGAAAGTCAGAAAGGATTTTGGGAGACTTAAGACAAGTTTTTGTCTCTGCTAATTGCTGCTATTTGGCCCTTGAACGGAACTTGATTTTACATGGAGATCCACACTGCATTTTGGCACAAAAGTTATGATGCCCTTATTAATTAATGAATATATGTACTCCGTCAAAGCAATACCTTCTGCAAAAAAACAGAAAGAGATACTTGGAAAAGTAGCACTCCTGACCTGGATGTTCAACCACTAAGGGTGTGAATCTGAAACAGGCTGGGATAATTTCCATAGCCAACAGGGATCTATTTCTCTGTGGTTTTCTCTCATACCATACCAAACCAAACACTGAAGAAAGATCAGAGAAGTTGCATCCTCTAACTGTGAAAACTCTTTGTTGGCTATAAAGGGTTTCAGGCTGGTGACTGGCTCAGACTTGTGCATCTCATTTTTAACTAACTAAAGCTGGAACATGTAAATCCAGGCTGTGCTGTCTGAGCCTGGCTCTGCATGCTGGCACTTTGAAAGGTGACAGGGACAGATGTTGATGCAATGTGCAGCATATGTAGCACGATGTACAACAACAAGTCCATCACCAAGACAGGAAGAAGTGACATTTTTTCCTTGATCTTGTGGAGGGGCTCCTTTCTTCCTTTGAT
Source organism: Euphonia xanthogaster (assembly GCA_034509185.1). Lineage (NCBI taxonomy): Eukaryota > Metazoa > Chordata > Aves > Passeriformes > Fringillidae > Euphonia > Euphonia xanthogaster. The sequence goes on along the minus strand of JAYDZK010000268.1, from coordinate 53,327,625 downwards.
GGACACCAGCTTTCTGGCATTATACTCAAGGCTGTCATTAACATTTTGATCCTGACTCCTTCTATGCATATTCTTTAGCTTTCTTGTTTTTGATGAGGCTGTTCTATTGAAGCACATAGTCTGATTTTTTTCCTACTTACCACGCTTTGGCTGATGCTCCATAGCAGTCTTGAAGCACACAAATTGGATTTCTTTTTGGCTTAAACTAAACTGGAAGATGCTTTCCAGATGTGCACCAGTGTGCAGCTTCTGAATTCCAGAGCATGCGAAGGCTGCTCAGGAATGAAGCCCCTTACACCACATAATGTGGGTATGGGGGGCTCAGCACCAGAGGCTTCATTCTGCAGGGCCCCTCCTGCCAGAGCTCAATCTGCAACTTGACCAGGTGTATTCCTCAACAAAAAGGTAAAAGAGAAGAGATCCAGGCACGGCTTTACCAGGCAGGACTGATGCTGTTGAGGAGCTGTATCCCTTCTAAAGCTCCTACAGTTTACAAAACACAGTTTATCTGATAGGAGCTGTCGTGTTTGAGAAGTAGTGAGCCTGTAGTTTACTGAAATCCATCACAGCCAAGATCTTTGCTTTCAGGCAGCATGTGAGCAGAGTTTTCTGTGTCATTTGAACAAAGATCCCCTTTTTCATGAAAAGCAAGGAGCTGGTTTTTGACAGCACGAGGTGTGTGGGATGGTTGGTATACTCCTTGAGTGGAGCCTGCTTACACACTTGATATAAATTTAATCGTTAAACATGCCATTCTTTTTTATTAAAATAATAACATCTTCCAGGCAATTAAGCTGAGTTTCTTGAAACTCAGCAGTTTTATCTGTTTATTTTTGGTGACATCAAAGTAGGGGCACTGTCATTACAGTCTGTAAATAACCAGGGTTATGTCCTTGATGGGTGAAATATTAGAGTGTTGTATGAGTGGGAGTGTCTGGCTGTTACTCATGGGAGGCTATAAATGGCACAGAAAATAATTACCTTTTTTTTTTTCTAAATTTTAGTATTTTTGATAATACAGTCATCCTTTACTGATGGGGTATCTATCAAGATATATTTTCTCCATCAAAACTGTACTTTTTGCAAAAAACAGAGAGAGATACTTGGAAAAGTAGCATTCCTTACCTGGATGTTCAACCACTACAGTTGTGAATCTGAAACAGGCTGGTCTTTCGTACTGTCTTCCACAACACCTCAAACAGAAACTGAAGAAGTCATCAGGCTGCTCAGCCTGGGGGTTTTCTGCATATTTAATCGCTCAGTCAAGTTCATGCAGAGCAGAAGGACACAACACAGTCTGTTTTCAGGCAGTAAGTGCTGGAGAAGGGGTTTCAGGACAAACAAAATAAGGGTTTGCTGGTGAAGCCCTTCTGCATTCCACCTCAGTTCAACCCTTCTAGTGTTTTGCCACCCAGTGACAGACCAAAAAACTTTTGCACATGAGGGGTGTGACGAAAGGAGGCATTCAAAGGTGACAGCTAGCAGTGGTAGCTCTACAATTGCTCACTTCTGTGAGCCCAACATGTATTTAAAGTGACTGCCGCACCTGCAAGGGATGGAGATTTCAGTGCACAACTCTGAGCTCCAGTTGAGAAGGAAGCACTGTATGAAAACCAAAAAATGGTGAGGGAAGCTTTTTTGTCAGCTTGGGAATATGGATCTCTGTTGAAGCTGTTCCATAGGTGCAGCTGGCACCCACACAAACAAAGACATAAAATCAGCCCTGAGTATCCACATCTGCATCACTAGGACAGAAAACTGTTCCGCTGTGGTAACCCAAATGGAGCAAAGCAAAACTTCAGTTTCTGGCCTTGGACTGACATGTTCTGCCACAGGTATCTGTAGTCACCATGGCACTGTGTTAAGGTAATCTGCTCCTCCTGTGCACCACACCTGTGCAGGAGCATTTCTGCTCTCCATCACCTCATCTGCAAGGATGAGGAGTCTTAACAGCTTGCTTTATGTGGCCAGGCTCAATAACTAGCCCTGACATTTGCAATTGTTCATCATTTTGGTATTTACCCATTTTTCATAATTTACCTGTGCAGATGAGATGTAAGGCGTGGAAATGTGAAATCTATTTGGCAAAATATTCATCCTGCCAACACAGTGTCTGTGATATTTACAGCTATGATGCACTGATGAGTAAAACTGAGATTTTTGTGTGGGAGATGTTCACGGACAAAGGCTTGGGTCGGTGGGAGAGCTTTTCCAGGGAATGGGAGATGAGGTTTCTGCCAGTCCCTAGCAGACCACTAGCCCATTGTGTTTGTCCTCTATCCTCAAATATTTGCAGTTGTACCTGTAGTGAGTGTTTCATTTCAGCATTTCTCCTGATACTAAATGTCCTGAGCAAATGCACTGACACAGCTGAGCCTGCTACAGAATCGCCTGCACTTTGTAGTGGTTTGTAAATTGCTTGTATTATTATTCTTTCCTTTCTGACCTCTTTCCCTATATTTTTGTTCTCATTTAGCTGTTCTTACACAATGACATGTGCTAAGTGTTCCCTTCAGCATGTGAATGTCAGGATAACCTGAGGTTAAATTATAGCTTGCTAAAGGGGAGCCTTGAACCATGTGACTTTATGTTTCCATTTCTCTCTTGCTGGGGTGGGGGTAGGGGGCAGAAGGAGGAGAAAGAGGTTTAGTGGTAGCATTTAGCAAAATATCCACATTCTAGCTTTGTGATTTTGCTCTTTATTCACACTCCCACTTAAGGTGTATGCCATGCTTGTGTGTGTGTTAAACAACATCTGAAGAAGTTGGAATACATTAGCATTTTAAGTACCGTGAAAATGTACAGGGAACCATCTGGGACTCTGCAAATTGTAATATGAAGAAACAAGTTGTATTTAAAAGCTGCATTTAATGTTTGGAATAAAATCTGTGTTTTCTTAACAGCTGAGAACAAAACGTTTTCTACAGGAAGGCTTAGCTGCTTGGGCTCTCCCCAGCGACCCAATGCTGTGTTAAACAGGGCAGGAGGGTCCCACTTTACATAGATTTCCTCCCTTGGTGGGAAGAAAAGTCTTGATGGCTCTTTCTGTTTGCTTACTTTCTCACTCTGGAGGCAATGTTAAGAACTCACGTGCTGTGCTACAGAAAAACTCAAAAAAGCCCAAAACAAACAAAACAAAAATGAGTTTCAGAGGAATATATCTGAAAACTCTCAGTACTGCTAACTCCTTTTTAAGGTTCACTTGCCCGTGGCTGCTCATCAAGCCTCTCCACCCTGTCCAGCACATCTGAGGAGTGGGTGCTCTCCTGTGTGCATCCCACAGGTCTCAGAAAATCACTTCTCTTCTCTGTGCCAGTGATTGATTTTGTCCTGGTTTTACTTACCTGCCCAATGAGCATTTTGCTACTTCACTCAGAGTTCCAAGCACAGAAATTGCAGTATTAGAAGAAAAAAGGACAAGAATATTAGACCAGGGTAATGAAGATGTTTTTTGCTCTAGTGTTTCCTTATGAGCTTTGCCAAAGCTGCATTTCAGGGTAGCTGCTAAGGATCCGTATTATCCAGCTTGCCTTGGCCAGTGTCAGGGTGAGTTCAGCAAAACTGGTGAATGTAATGCCCAGATTAACTGAGGATAGGCTGTTCTGCTCATAGTGTTAGATTTACATACACCTTGGATTATTAAGAGACAGAGCATGCTGGAGATAACTGTCTGACACTGAATATGATGAGTGGGGGCTCTGAACATGTTCCTTGTTTCACTCACAATTGATCCCCACAGTATATGTGTGTGTGCTTGGAGCTAAGCATGCTGTAGTGCCCTGATAAACTTAATCTCATGGAATTCCCAGGGAATTCCTATGAAACCTGTAACACGCAGCACATGGCAAGATGGTAAAGCAAGAAAGTTTTTTTACCAGCCTATAGGGAGCTGAAATAGGTCTTGCAGCTCTTAATATGGCTCTAGCCAAAGAAAAACTTTGTATCATGGAGCATCACTACATGGTCTCAATGTACATCAAGGTGTGCACACTGCTGCCCTGGCTTTGGATGGATCTGCTCTTGCTAGGGAAGAATTGTGCCTTCTGAAATGGGATCTGTGCTATCCAACAGAGCAAGCAGCTGGGAAGGAAGAAGGGAGATGGACTGACTGTTTCTGACCTGTTTTCCCAGGGCTGAGCTGGTCTAGACACAAATCTAGCCCTGAGGAAGCCTCCAAAAAACACCCTCTTCTGTTCCCTTGTGTAGGGGTCATAATGTGCTAGTTAAATCTATGGGGTATAGTTTATACCAGAAATATGGATGCAGGATTGCCAAGAGTAGATCAGAAAATGACAAGATGTGGTTTCCTGCAGGCTCCTCTTTCTCTTCTAGCTAACAACTGGCTACATGTGATTGGGAAATCAAGGTCATGTTGCTTTAAAGCAGAAGAACAGTGCATTCAGGACTACAAACCCTAAATAATGAATAATAAGAATAATGTTATTGAACAGCTGCAGCACTGCAGTGAGTACTTAAATGTCAGCTTTAAAAACCTATATGCCAAATATATCTTCTCTCGGAGAGAATATTTACCTTAATGTTCTCTAATGAAAAATATAGCTAAAAGATTTATAATTACAGTGGCACACTTAGAAAAGATTTACAAGTATCAATGTATCTACTGAGCTGAAAGAAAATCCATTAAGTTTTGTCCCCTAAAAATGGTTGCTGCCTTCCCTGTTCCCAAATAAAACAATATGAGTAGATGTTTTTCCTGTGAACATTCCTTAATTGCTCATCAGGCATAATCTAAGTGACAGCAGAGCTTTAAGACACAAATCACTCTCATGCACCCTCACACTGGATCATTCATTTAAATATGTACGTGTCTCTTTTCTCTTTCTATAATGATGCCTTTCTGTTGCAAGAAGAGATGTTTGATTGTTCTTTACAGGTAAAATTTTTTACTCCTTTTTAAAAAATCATTAGCATAATAGAAGAGTGACATTTCTCCACTTAAATTATTCACTAATAAGACAGACAATTTTAAAATACATTTTGCTCTTTTTCTTTTAATGGAAATGTTTTTTTAAAACAAACTGCCTGAACTTAAAGGATGTTATTGCCTCCCTTCCCCAAAAAACCTTCTCTTTACAAGGAAAACTTGAATACAAATGAAATCCTTTAGTCTACAGAGAATGGAGAAAAATAGATGCATTGAATGAAAATGGACTGTTAAAGGAAATTAGGAGCATATGCTGCCTTTTTGAAAAGTCTAATGCATTACTTGTAAGTCTTTTAAATTGGCTGATTGCTAGCAGAAGAATGAAATGATGTAGGACCAAGATGCAGAGAGTACACTCCAAATGCATTGCTATATTCACCAAGTTGGAGTTGAAGGAGTTGAAGGAATAGCAAGGCTTATCCTAAATGGAAAACGAGGCAGGAAGGAGCATTTACATTGTCTGATGTAGAAGAAAAGATGGTGTAAATTCTGCTTAGAGGTTAGCCTGTCATTGCCTTAACTCAGTTACTTGGTGAAAGGGAGAGAGCTGTTTTGGCAAACTCTCTCCACACGCCTATTGCACTCAGGAGGGAGGGATGAAAAGCCACAGGAGACCTTTCTCTGAAGTGGCAGCAACTAATCAATGAATCCATTGCTTGAATGATGTCAGTCACCAATGCAGCACATACATTATTATGCTTGCAGAGATGCTGTTGTTAATGTGTCCAGCACAATGGAGTTATTAAATCCTGAAGAGAGCCTGCCCCAGCAGTGGATGCCTGGATGGACTGCTCAGAATGTCTTGGTTGTCTCCTTATCCGTGTGCCACCCTGGAGCAATGACAAAGCAGCAGAGTGGCAAAGCCCCCTGCCTGCTCCAAGGACTGCTTGGTGTAGGGAGCAGCTTCCTTGTACAGGAAGGAAAGAAAATGTGGGTGGCCTCTAACTTGACTATTTGTATGAAGGCAGCTAAGCCCCCTGCACAGACAGGGCTGCTGAACTGTGGTCTAGTCTGGAGCCACTGCTGATTAGATACTGAAGACAGTTATATCCATATTTATACACACCAGATTACAGGTGCCTATATCCCACTGGTCCCTCACTTTATTTTGCATCCATCTCCACTTCTGCCCCTCAGGGAGGAGTGCTACATGAGCAAAGCACACAAATCAAAGTTCCCGACGTCTTTCTTTGCATTTGCTTAGTCTCTTGATAGCAGCTTTTTCCCTCTCCATGGATCACTTTACTATAATTTAAAGTCATCATACACCATCATCTATTTGCATTCCTGCAGTTTAGTGTCTTTCAGAGGTTGTGTGTAAAGCAGCTTCAATTCACAGGTGTAGTTTAAACAGTTATGGATCAGATCCAACTCTCAGGGACATCCATAGGGACATTTCTGCAAGCTCAATTCATTCTGCAAAAGGCAAATTGCATGGTCAAGAGGAGGGGATGCTGAATGTGATGATTTAGCTGTCACTGACCTCAGGACCAAGATATCAGTCTTTATTTTCTTATCTGATGTGGAAACTCTCAGGAGAATTCTGTGATCATCATAATTCCATTCACTTCTCCTTGAAACATGCCACATTAACTTGCAAAGAAGGTACGTGGGCTGGAGATTAAAATGAATTTATAAGGCATCCATACAATATTAGCAGTGGAGGGCACAGTTCTGCTTCTAGTTCAATGACAGAAAAGCTGAGCCTGGTGGGATTGTGCTTCAGCACTTCAATATAAAAAGAAGTTATACCTAAAATATTTAAAAGTGTTTGTCTAGATTCTACAGAAAACAGGACTGATTATATCCAGAGGTTTGCTGCTTGGGAGAAACCCATCTCCCCATTCCAAGAAGAAGCAGTATCTTATGATTAGAAAGCAGCTGACTCTGTCTGTCTAGAAGAGCTAATATGGCACAACAGCATTTCTGATTGCTTCAGAAGACAGCCAGCAGTATGAGCAGTGAGGTGAGAGCCGAAGCCGTCTGGCTCTCTGCAGAGCCAGTCTTTCCTCCAGAGAGAGTGTGAACACAGCTTGATGGCCTCAGCCTTTTCTGTCTCCTGCAGGATTCCCTGTGCCTGAGAGGCCAGGTGCCCTCTGACTGTGCTCTGGGATTGTTGACATGGTTTGTGGATACAGGCCATTGACACAGTTAATGCAGTAACTGAATACAGAAAGTGCTTCCCAAGCTGGTCTTTACACAAGCTGCACCACTGCTCATGAGCTCCAGCACGAATTTCTTCTCCTGTTTATTGCTTTTGCTGTCTGATTTCCTCACACTGAGCAGTGTGCTGCAAGGAGAAGGGCTTGCAGTCCTTTTCCATGGTTCAGCTGCCTGTACCCCAAACCCCACCTGTATGGTGGAAAAGAAAACATTTCCCTGACACATTAAAAATTGCAAGATGATGTGGCTAGCAGGCTATATCAGGCAGCTATTTCCTTTAGTTAAGAGGTTTATAAAGAGTAGATTCTCATGGCAAAATATGCAGGTTTTCTACAAATTAAATTACACCATGCTGGAATATGTTGAGGTCTTTATGCACAAGGTGATGAATATGTCTGCCCTTCCAAAAAAATTGAAATAGTGGTACAGGGACTAAATTCTTTTAATTGGATGTTCTCCATATTTGCTCACAGTTGTCTATTGGTTTTTTTTGATCCTTAAGAGACCAAGTGTTCCTCAAACATGCTGATTAAAAGATATTTATCCATCATGGCCCCTCTTTTCCACAGACAGGATTTGCAGTAGCTGCTGCATAGCTCAAGAGCATATTCTGTCAGCCTGGTACTTGGATTTATTACTCTGGTGCCTGGATCTGCACTTCCACAGCCTGGCAGAGAATCAATATGTGCAACCCACCAGCTAGTCATTCCAGTAATTATGATGACCCTGTAGACCAATAAAGTGGGAAGTGTTTTGCTGTTATTGTTTTCTGAGACATCAGAGCACATCCTCATCTTTAACAGCATTTTACAATTATTTGAATAATCAGGAGCCTTCCCTGGGAAAGGATCTGGGAGGAGCACAAACCAGCCCTGCAGGCTGTTGGTGCTGCAGGCTGTGAAGCTCCACGGCTGCACGAGTGGGGTCAGCTCACAGCCACAACAACAAGGCTCTGTATAGCTCATTTCTGCAAAGTTTCCAACAATACCCTTGACAGTGGCCAAGCAGCTGCTGTGCAAACTATAATCACATCGCTGTGCCTTGAGCCTCCTTGCCTGTTTGACACACTCTCCTAGTTAGTCCCTCTTGCCAGAAATGCAGAGTCCTGCTCTCTCTTTCCCCATGCTGGAGCAGAGGGACATGTCCAGGTTGGGGCCTGTGAGGAATTGGCATCCTCTCAGTAATGACACTGCTGCTTCCTAAAATCCCCTGTTCCAGAGGTGGTTGATTCACACTGCACTCACATGGGAAAGGAGGTTCAAACATGTCCTCTGCTGAGCTCTCACTGCAGCTGGGCTGATAAACTCTGCAGAGCCCAGGGGTATTCACTGGGACTGAGATCTGTGCTAGCTGGTGCTTCATCCATGGCCTGTGCATGCAGGGGCTGGTCTGCATTGACTGTTTTAGCAAAAAGTCCTAGGACTGATGGGAAAAAATCAGCAAGATCCCAGTGAAAGGTGGGAGCTGGTGCAGCCTCTGAGAAAGAGTTGATGGGAGTGAGCTGTTGTACTGACTGCAGCTGAGGGGGCAGTAATAACTGGAGTTATTACTCAAGGATGGGAGTGACTAAAGAGATCTGTGAAAGAACACAAAATGCTGGGAGCAGAGAGGAAAGCCCAGCCTCTCCAGAGGCTGTGGGAGATAGATGAAAGGTCCAGCTTGACCTGTGTGATCTGCAGGATTTTTTTTTCCAGAAGAGTGAGAAAGAGGGATGAGCTGGTAGAGCTCCTCTAGCACACAGACAAATAGCCTTGCTTTGCAATACTACACCCAAGATGACAGAGCTTAAAGTGCTAAGATAAAACACAGAAACAAGCAACTATGGAACATGTTGCATTAAAATATCAAACTCCAGTGACAAGTCAGGTGTAGTTCAGTGCCTTCTTGGCCTTTTGATGCGCTGTAATTATTGCACAGGGAAGATAAAAGCATTTCTCGATGGCTGGGGAAAAATGTCTATGAGGCAAGAAATGACACTTCTGCCTTTGGGCCATATTCTTTGCTGCTTCAAGAGGTGAAACATGGTTGAGATAAAGGAACCTCCATCTGTTTCTCCCAACACATTAATCATTTGGCATCTTTGCATGAAAACTGTTAGTACTTTCTCAGGTTTTGGAATATGCTTCTTCCTTCTCTGTGCCCCAGAAAAAAAAAAAAAAAAGAGAAAGGAGAAAGTGGCATCTCACTAGGCAGCAAACAGCACAAAGCAGTCTGTGCAGCTGTGAGAGCTGGTTGGGGGAGGATTTGATTCCTCCAAGGTAGAATATTGATTTGATGCCTGAATAAACAGAAGGAAAAAAATAGAGGTTTTTAACTTTTAATTATCATTTCTAGAGGTATTGAATTGTGAAATCACTGCTGTTTTGCAGAACTGAAAACACAACCTCTCAAAGTGAAATTTCTTGGAGAAGTTATTTGTCTGGAATGCTACTGGAACAGCCAGAGAAATAATTATCAACCCTTTTTATTCACCTACAATGACTACAGTAATTTAAAAAAGTTGCTGTTGGTTTTGGTCTCAAGAAGTATGTCTTTATAGATATATATATTTATATATTATAAATATCATATATATATATAACCTTATAGTCTAATGTAATATGTATATGATATCTTTTGACAAATACTTGGTAATATTTTTTTGATTGGCTTGAAATTTGAAACAAGACTGTGGTAGATTATTTTATGCCTGATATTTTTTACCTCCTCTAGTCAGTTCTTTCCATTAGGCAAACAAAATAGATATCTAAGCCACTGAAATGTATGTTTTTTTGTGGTTGTACCTTTTTCTCCAGCACAGACAGTATCATTCCAAAATAGTTTTCATTCTCTACCCCCTGGTGAGCTTTTTATACCTGATGAGACAAATTGCAGGGTATTTTCTCTTCTCTTGCTGGATGAGCAAATAAACACCTCAAGAGCAATATGAGGTTTGCTTTAAAACTTGCCTTACAGGCAAAAGCCACTGAGCTTTTATATCAACATTTGTTGGGAGGAAGAAGAAATCATTGCATGACATTTCTATCACTTTTCACACAGCTTCATCCCCATTTCCAGAAGTGTCAGCCCATTCTCCCTTTGTCTTTTGATGTGGTCAAAACTATTTTCCCATCTTCATCTTCAAAAAATCACCTGGGCTGAGAGCTCAATTCTTGTCTTGTGTGTGGCTGTTGTTGCCCTACAGATTGCCACTGATGCCAAGCTTTCCTTTATAAATCCTTCCATGCCTCGGAGAGGGCAGCTCTTGCTCCAAGGTAGCACTTTCCCAGTGCCCCCGTGTGCATTCCCATGGATAGGGCAGGGATCACACCCTCTCAGAGCTGCATCCCCGTGGGTCTGGTTGAGGCTCTGCATCTCCATCTGAACTAAAGATGCACAAGTTTTAAGCATAGAGTCCCTTCAGGGGTGGGGTAGGAGGAAGGGAGTTCTTGGGACCTCTGCCACAAGTCAGTTTTGCTGCATCTTGAACTGAAAGCAAATTGTTTTCTTCTCATTCCATTTGACTGAGGGACATGTCAGTGGATAAGCTGAATTTCTATCAAAGTTCTTTGTTTTCAAACATCTCATGGATTTTCACTTCTCAATAAGCTTTTGTCCTCTTTCCTGGCCAGGTCCTAATCCACATCTACAGGCTGCCCAGGACTGGGTAGATTAGCAATTGAAAATTCTGCTCCAGAACCCAGGAAGGCATATTCTGGGATGAGCCAAGGGGTGCAGATGTAGCAGATTCCCATCCTCTGCAATCCAGGCAAAGACTTTGTCCTACACAGTGTGCACAGGCCCCTCGTGCACACAGTGCACTTGTGCCCTAGTGACAGCAGTGAGAGCTTCTCCCTCCATTCCCTTTAATCAGTGTGAAAGATTTGGTCAGAAAACTTTCTTCTAGGGCGATTCAGCATGTTAGTGCAAGTGTGCTGGTTCCTCCACAGATGAAGTCTGAAGTCATCAATCCTTGTGCTGTTAATCAGAGGGGTTTTGCTGGAACTGTTACACCCAGTGACTGTGATCATGCTATATCCAGTGAAAAGCTAAGTTTCTGGTTCTCCCTTAATGAAAAGCAAGCAGTGTGTAATGGCAGTATTAAAAAGTGCTGAGGGCTGCTCTTTATTATTGCTGACTTGGTGTTTTTATGGGCAAGGCCCAGTAAAAGCTACTGACCATGGCCATGGAGCCTTCTGGTCAGTTCAGCTGAGGGCCCACGGGAGCAATCATGACAGGAATACCAGGGTGGCAACCAAAGGAAAAAAAAAAAAAAAAAAAAAAATAAGAGCTGAGAAGTCACAAATCCCAACTGCCACCTTCTGTAAGATTTCTGTACCACAGAACAAACTCAGATGAAGCTGGTTGTGCCTCTTCATGAATAGATATGTGAAATGGGAGTTTTCTTGTAAATTGGTGTCAGCAGCCTTGGAAATAACCAGAGCTTACAACAGAACGAGCTAATACCAGGTGTTTTCAAGGGAAATCAGTCTACAGATTGATGGATGAGTTTTGGGAGGATAAATTGTTAAGCTTGTGAAGATGAAAGTCTCTATTTGCACAGGTAAAATATTTAAGTAGCTTTTTTTGATTCACAGTTTTGAGCTGCCAAACAGCAGCGTGCATTGTGCTATGTGTAACCTAATAATCTGCTTTAAAACAAATGTAAGGCAACACCAATTAGGGCCATGTTTTTTAATGAATAGCTGCTCAGCCAGGTAAAAAAAACCACCATGTAGCATGTTGTGCCATCCATTTTAAGTAGAACTTCACGAGCCCTTCAAAGGCAGGTTCTGCCTAACAAATGGAAGGAGCCATGTATCTCTATTTTACAAGGCAAAAGGGAATAGTGTGGGCAGTGCATGATGTGTGTGCGTGCGTGTGCGTGCTCGCAGTGCTGAAAGCACCAGATTACACTGAACTGATTAAACAAGCTTACAATTGCATTACAGCAGACACTGTGATGGGAGCCAAAACATGATTGGCAAAATATACGTGACATATTGTAAAACAGATAAAATGATAACAGCTTTTTGCTGAGGAGCATCTGCTATTCAGTTGGGAAATTAGGGTGGAATGCAACTGTTCTTATAAATCATAAAATGGCGTTACCATCATCAAGAATTTCCAGTCATAATTTTTTAAAGTGTGATATAGTTATTGTTCTTGCTTGTATGACAGAAAGTTAGACTTTAAATTTTTTCTCTGAACATTTTAAAGAGAAAAAAATTCCCTTAACTGCCCTTTAGCATTTGGTTCTTTAAACCTTGTGCACTTTGGAAAGTTTGAGGGTTAAAGTAGATCAAATGAATAAAATGACTGGACATTAGAGGGTTTTGAATTTGATCAGAGGAACTGCTGAAGGAGGGAGTGCAACTCTGATTATTCTGATGTTAGCCAAACCTCCTTGCCTTCCTGCTGTCGTGGTTTACCATTTGTTCTGCAGGGGAGGCTGCACACACAGATTGTGTTGCTTTGTGTGTTGATCTGCTGGGATTAAACATACTCTGACTGAACGCAGTGACCTTCAGATGCTTCCATGGAAGAAGGTCTGTTTCTTAAGACAAATAATTAACCACTTCTGCATGGATGTTGCCTCACTATCTATTGAATTGCTTCCACAGGGTGTAATGACTCACTGCTTAATTGCTATGTAATTTTATTATTATCTGTAAAATGGTTTTCAGAAAGGAAAGGAATAATTGTGAATGGTCTGATGTAAACTGCCCCAGCTTTACTGACATCCAGTCATCATGTGTTAGGTCCCTGGTGGGTGTAAATTCATAGCTTGAAAGGGCTGTCCTGCTGTAAGTAGCCTGCCATGCAACTCTTTTATGAGAGCAAAACACAGGAGAAAGTGTGAGACACCCAGTGCTCTTTGTGGTCTCATCTCCGATTTCATGGTGCCAGAGCAAACCATATCCAATTTTTTTGCTGTGCTGACATCTTTCCAATCTGTTCTGACTGTTCTGCTGCCTGCCAGGTCATGTAGTGGACACTCATTTTGTTGTCTACCATCTGCAGTCAAAATAAATCTTGATATATTCCCTCAAACACACAGGTTACTAGATCTACCTGTCCTGCCCCACACTGCATCTGCTTCAACTTACTGGCTGCTTAATACTCACAGTCTTTTTTTTTTTTTCCTTCTAATTGGATCAGCTTAGGAAATGCCCGTGTATTTTAAGATTTTTATAGGATCATGCAGAAAGAAGAGACTGCCACGTAACTGGGCTGGTCTGAGGTTTGTACACAGCCTCTGCACAGTGCTCTTACATCACACACCATTTTAACATTGAACTGCAGTGCAGGTAAGGGTCATTCTTGGTTTCTCTCACAATAATATGTGAAATATCCTGTGGATGTACAAAATACAGCTTTTTCATCTGAAAGAGCTGTTTCTTTTGTCTAGTTCTTGTTAGCCTGCACATCAGTCAAAGGTTGTTGCACTCTGCGTCATCCTGTGTCAACATGTGTGTTTACATGGATTTAGCACATGCTGGGCAGCAAATCATTCTGATCAAGGGTCCCCCCAAACACTTCTCCCTTTTTACTGGTGCTTACCCTGTCTTAAGCATTTAAAAAATGCTTCTCTCTCCATTTATAAATTGCTGCATCTAAAGGCTCAACTGAAAGCAAACAACAATTGGCCATTCTTGTGTCATCTCCTGTTCTGGCAAAACTCATGGGTACTGTCAGGTATCACTTTTCTGAGAACTGACCTGTGCTTTGTTTTCAAGGTTCCTTTTTGTCACCAGTCCTTTCCAAGTCTTCTCTCAAGTCTAACAGATGGTATTAGGCTGGATAGCTGGATACCGAAACTGGGACAATTTCACCACAAAGCTGTGCCTGTTTGTAGCTAACTGCAAAAAGTAAAGAGCCTTCCTTAGATCCCACTGTTTCCATAGTCAAGGTGATGTAGGTCTTCATGGGCCAGGAAAGACCCTGTATTTTGCTATGTGAGCCTTAAAGCACCTGAGGTGTTGCCCTTGGGAAGGACTCATCCTCAGCAATAGTTGACCAAGGGAGAGATGGCTGAGAGCTGCTCTGCTGAAATGGATGTGAGCATCTTCCCAGGCTTGTGAGAAACCGTGTGCCCAGGCAGCAAAACCAGCCATCAGCATCCAGGCCTGTATCAACAGAAGAAATAAGAGATCAAGGAAAGTGATTCTCCATTCTGCTTGGCACTTGTTAAAGCACATCTAAGTATTTTATTTAGTCTGGGCCCCCAAATATGAACAAGATATTGAAAAAGTGTAGCAAATTCAGAATAGAGCCAACAGGATGCTCAAGTTGGGAGCCTTTTCCCTTTGAGGAGACCTGAGGGACCTAGAGTTGCTCAGCCTGGAGGAGATGTGGATTCAGGGTGCCCAATAGCTTCAGCTGCCTAGTAACTAAGAGAAGATCACTGAAAAGTCAGAGCCTGGCTTTTCGTAGTGGAGTATCGTAGATCATGAGAAAAAACAGGCATAAAATGAAATAAGAAATTCATGTAAAGATGATAAAGATTGCATGCGTGGAGGAACTTTTTCATCATGACAACAGTTAAAATATAGAGCAGGTTTCTCATAGAGGTTTTGCTGTCTTCATCCTTGGTAGTTTTCACGAGTCAACTGGGTGAAACCTTGAGCAACCTTTTCTGATCTCACAGCAGACCCTGCTTTGAGCATTCTGTTGAACCAGGGATCTTCTGAGGCCCTAACCAAGCCATGTTATCTGGTGATTGTGTGGTACTTATAGACCTGTTTAATTAAAAGCTCAACATTTCTTCTTAGCTTAGCTCTGCCCCTGTGCACTGAGGGCTCTTTTCCAATTTTGAAAACTCACTCATTGCTGTGACCTACTCTGCTCAACTTCTTCAAAGCCTCCAAGCTTTGCGGGTTCCTTCTATTAGTATCAGCTTGTCATGGTGATTAATTCACTAACTGTCCCTACTGTCCTTCAAAGACACTTGTAGGGATTGCTCAGATCTGCAGTATATTCTAAAATCCTCCCAGTTATACTCACATTTTGCTCACTTCTGCAAATTTCATGAAGGCTTTTGTTAAACTTTGCCACGTGTCCCTTCTTGGGGAAGATCCCTTACATGACCTGTATGCCATCACACTTTGAAACAGGAATGCATTTCACCCTACCTCTGATGGAGAGCTGAAAGACCTAAGCTCAATTGAAATCTAAAATTACCTTCCAGTGCTTTACAAATTGTTCTTATACAAACAAGAGCAAAAGTCTGTGGATTGCTTTTGTCTTATAATTTTTATTGCACATTACTAAAGAGTTCAGGAACAGTCAGTAAGTTGAACTAGAACCAATTCTCATCTGTTGTTATGGTTACCAGGAGTAGAAAATAATTTCCTGTAATTTATCTTAAGATCATTTATGTCAGATACAAACACAGATTAAGAGGAATACCACGGTAATTTCTTCTGCAATTGTGTTAGGAACCATAAGACATTCATTTTTACTTCATAAATAAGGGTTACAGTATGTCATGCTCAGTCAAAGAAGATAAAATGAATCTAATTAAGTGCCATCAGAAGATCACTTTGCTGTTTTTATTGCAGCAATAAAAGTGCCCTTACCTTCTTATTCTTAGAGGAATGACAGAGATTATTATGGAAATAGGATGAGATCAAGTAAGTCTTGCTTGACCTAGACTTGGATACAACAATATCCTTGTGTCAGTGATTGTTGAAGTGAATAAGCAGTTTACGAAATCTGATGGGCTAAAGCTCATAAGAGATGCACTTCCTTTATTAGAATGAATGAAACCATATGTAAGCCTCAGACAGGACTTGTTTATTGGGTTTTATGTAAACAATATCATCTTTTTATTGATCTGTAGGCCTCAGTGGTGATGATGGCAAACAAGGCTTTCAGATTGATGACTGCAGGTCCCTTATGTTGATTAGTTGATGTGTGCACGAGTGAAAAGAACCATTTAGCATTAGTGGTATGTGTATGCCAGTATAATAATCTGGAGCTTGCTCCAGGGCACAGAAGAGCTCTGCATGGAAATAAGAACAGTGGAGAGCCCTGAGAGAGCACAGGTTAAGTGAAAGGCTATTAAACAATATTTCAAAGACATTTTTATCAAGTTGTCACAGTCTTTAAAATGCCAGCTGGGAGTTTACAAAAAAAATAAATAACTGAGGTCTGTTAAAAATGTGCTCTAAACCCTGCCATGTTTGAGGAATCTCACTGCCTGTAACGTAAAAGAGAGTTAAGGTGACTTGTGGTAACAACACCTGACCCATGTGTTTGGGGTTTTGATGGAGAATAAATCCAGCTTCCTATGTGTTTTCAAAATAAAAACCCCCCAAACAAACAAAAACCCCACAAAACAAACAAATTAAAAAATCCCCCCAAAACCAAACCAAATAAACAAACAAACCCAAAAAAGCACCAGACCCCCCAAAAACTAGTCTCTGAAACCAAAGTTATCTAAGCAGCGATAAAAAAAACAAAACAAAACACGCAAATAAGCTGAGTTTGAATTTCCTTCACATACATATAATTCATTTCAGGTGTTTTGATCTGAACCCTTGTATTACATATCCTTTTCCATGATGATACCTTTTTACAGCACACTTGAAAATGCTTAGGACTGTGTCCACTCTGGAAAAGATCCTGTATGTTTCTGTGTGTCTGATGTTACTTTTTTTTTTTGATGCCACCAGGCTGCACCTGAAAGGCTGTCCCATCTTTTGATATCAAGACAGCGCATTTTGGCACACAGGATTAAATGTGCTCCCAGTCTTGTTTGACTTGGTAGACAGCTGTCAGTTTGAACAGTGCCTAAAAGTGCAATCAGAGGAAGGTACAGAATGCAGCTGAAATGGTAAACATTGAAATCATTAAAATATGGTAAAAATTGAATTATTGGTGTGGTAAAAGCAACTAAACCCTGTATCTCCACCAGGAAGTCCTGGGAAATTTCTTAGAAGAAATGTGCTGGTTTTGGCTGGGGTAGAATTAATTCTTTTCACAGAGGCTGGCATGGGGCTGTTTGGGTTTGTGCTGAACATAGAGTTGTTAAGACAGAGATGTTTTTATTATTGCTGAGCAATAACAAATTAAAAATAGCCCAGGCCTTTTCTGCTTTTTGTAAGCAAGAAATCTGGGGGAGGCAGGCATGGGAGGCTGGGAGGAGACACAGCCAGGACAGGTGACCCCAAGTGACCACAGGGATATTCCAGACCATATGGTATCATGATCAGGAGGAAGGGGGGAATGCTTGGAGTGGTGGTGTTTGTGTTCCCAAGTCACTGTTACTAGGATGGGGTGTTTTCTTTCCTTATTAAACTGTCTTTATCTCAACCCATGAGTTTTCTACCTTTTACCCTTCCCCCAGATTCTCTCTGAACCCACTGGTGGAGGAGGGAGTGAGCAGTTTGTGGGGCTTGGCTGCTGGCTGGGGTGAAACCATGACAGCAAATAATCCAGTTCAGCAGTTTCTCCATGCAAGAGACAATACATCTACAAGTTTATATTTTTGGATGGGCTCGGGGCCCAAGTAGAGACATCATCTCATTCAGGAGAGTGCTGTCCTTGCCATTTTCACTTTAGCTGATCTAGCAGAGATGTAAAGCACCACAAAAATCCAATAATGCTAATTTATTTAATTTCCTGAGCTGGAAGTGACAAGGAGCCAAGTGCACGCTATCCTGCTCACATGAAAGCTGATGTGCAAGTTGAAAATCAAAAGTATTGCCAAGGAGACCACAACTTGCATGGAGTTAACCCAGATCAAATGAAAGCTTCTGAAATCCTTAACCTGCTTTAATAAATGACATTTCAATGCTAAAACGGAGTGAGGAAATCAGGGGAAATATTTAAAGGAAACATATTGCAGCTGCGATTGCTGAGCCAGATCCACTGCTATAAACACTGCTGAAGCAAATACAAGACATAATGATTAGCATCAGCTAGGAATGCCCCTTAGCACTATGCCATTAAAGTTCCTGAGAGTGGGAGTTAACAAAGGCAGTTTAAAGTGTATTGGAAAATGATTTTTCAGTCCATTTTAAAAACTCATTTCATGCATTGTTGTGTCATCTACTTTTAAAATTACTGTACAAGCAGAAAGACCAAAACGTGATACTGATCTTCTAAATCATGATCCCCAGGGCAGAAGTACAGGATTGACCTGTAGTTATCTGTCAGGTCTTTCTAGGCCATTCAGCAGAATAGTATGCAGGAGAGTCATATGAGCACCTACCTAAAGAGCAAAAGGTATTTGATTGAGAACTATATTAGAGTGAATAAATAGCAGTGAGATGGCTCATGCTGGGAAGCTGTGACTGAAACTCAAATAGCCATTTCTGCTGCCTTGATGTAATTGGTGACCTACTGGAGCCAGCTCTTTGTTGGTAATCTATATCAATGCTTGGACAATAGTACCTTTCAATTCATCATTTCCCAAGAGATTTAAAGCAGTCATAGAAACATTTTCTTTTGCTGCACGCCATTTATTACTTTGAAGGATGGAGCAGTCTCTTCTAAACACACACTGTGCATTAAATATTATAAATTAAAATAAACTACTCCCTGACCAAATAAAACGGTAGCCACAGAAGCGGGCTGGTATCAGCTTATTTTGTAACATTTTTCTCAATTAAGGAGAAATACTTTAGTAACTGGAATATAGCAAAATGTGGCTTCTTACTCAGAAAACACGTGTGCATATGTAAAAAAAACAACTCCTGAAAATGAGAATTAATTGTATTCCAATACAGATAGTGGATGGGGAACACTATGCAACTTCTTAGTCCTGGCTTTATTACTTCATCATACTTGCTGAGCTGGAAATGCCTCTTGTGTATGTACTGAAGATAATTAGACTTGCAGCAAGATATTGACTGGAAAAATTACAATTTATGAGTAATGAGTATTTGTTGATTTCTTTTTTCTTGTGGATGAACAGAGAGAGCTGGCCAAATTTGAATTTCTCTGTTGCTGCTCATATCACATAGTGGGAAAGATGTCCTAAGCCATGAATCTAACTGTGTTAATGTAAGGCTTCTTTGTGGTATAAAACTCTAGTTTTCTCCTTTCTATCCATCCTAATACATTTTATTTCACTAGGAAGAAAAGAAAATCCTGCATGAGAGATTTCTGTCCATGTTCAGAGTCTGCTCCTTTGATCAAACTCCTGGATTCACCCCATACTTTGGGATTCTGCCAAGTCTAGTATGCATGAACCAGAGAAAACTCCTTTTGCTTTATTTGAATAAAGACTGTCTGTCTGATTCCCCAGTTCCTGATATCCTTCACTATTTTCTCCTGAAAAGATACTCTGACATATTAAGAGGGTTATTGACTTTGGCTTACATTGTCCTCTTTTAAATTTAATTTTAATTTTAGCAAGCTGCTCTCCTTTGGAGGAACAGAGAGAGGATGGATGGAAAACACAGATGGGAACCACTGGCCCCTGTCTTTTTTTTTTTTAATGACTTTTTTTGACCAAAGTTTTCTGTAAAGATAATTGGAGATTTTATCTGTTTTGAGAAAACACCTACACTTTAGCTCTCCAGGCTTTCAACAGCCCAAAAGTCTAATTAAATTTCACCCCATCCCTGCCAAAACTCTTTAGTACACAGAGAAGATATCATTTCCCTCTGAAACACATATTATACCAAGCACTAATAAACATGGGCACACACAACATTAAGCCTGATTTGACACTCTGATGTTAACTGTTATGTTTATTTGCTATTACAGATGATAACTGTTATGTTTATTTGCTATTACATATGATAGTAGCTGATAGCCACAACTGAAGCTTGAGTTTCAAGGAATGAAGCAGTGCAGCAGAACAAATAGCAAGAACACAGTCTGGCTTGGAGCTCAGAGGGAAAACCAAGGCATGTAGGGGCGAGCTGTCCTGCCTAAAGGCAGAGCAGGGCAATGTTTGAAGCAGAGTGTAGCCACACCAGCTCCCTGTTCAATGCTGTGACTGCTGGAATGTACTGCTTAACTCAATTTCCACTTCTGCTTTGTGGGTCTCAGCACCCTGCAGAATCAGCACAATCCTCACTGCAAGTATAGAGGAAAAAAGCTCCATGTTTGCATGTCTCCAGGCTGAACCTCTGTGTCCAGAGAACAAAAATGCATCCCTCAGAATTATGATTGAATTTTTTCTCTGCTAAGGGATTTCTGTTTGTTTTCAGTGTGAGGTAACAAATGCCTGATTGGGAGATTAAGAGCAGATTCTGTAATCATGAAATGTTGTGTCTTCTGTAGCCCAGAGCATTCTCTGGAGTAAAGATCCCCAGTTAGATGAAAGAATATGTCTGGGGTGAAGAAGTCAGGGTAACATCACTTCTAAGAAAATTCTTTCCCATGTCTTCCAACCAAGGAGATTTTGAAATGAGGAACAAAAAGAAAAGACAGTAAATATGAATATTTAATCAGTTTGAGGTTCAAATAGCCCTTTATTTTCTTTTCTTATGCAATGGGCAAAGAAGGTGCATATAAGGCAATAATGATGTGTAGCATGGGTATCTTCTCCCCACCCTGTGTGTACAACAGGTAACACACAAACCAAACAGTGCAACCTGAGCTCTGCTGGGGAGTTCTTTGAAAAGTCTCCTTTTTGAAAAGTCTCCTTCCATTTATAGCTCAGTTACTAGTCACATGTGTTAGATATTAGCCACATCTGTGGTTTATATTTTCCTAAAGTGTAATCAGAGGTATAGGTGGCTTTTCACAATTGTTCACAACACTTCAAGCTGGGATAGGGCAAACTTGCAGAGCAGGGTGTACAAATTCCAGCTGAGGGGAGAGAGGGGATAGGCACTGACTGTCTGTTGTCTCTTGCAATTCTATAATTACATGGGACTAAATGAAGCTGGCAGGAGCAAAGTACAAACCAAGCTAACTGGGACAGAGCTTGCACACTGCAGCAGATCTGTGGGAGTTTTCCACAGCTTGCATTGGCCCCAACACTCATGTCTGCTGTTGGGTGGGGCATCTGAACTTCTGAACAGCTTGTAAACACATTGCCTTCCTCACTGACTCCTTCCCACCCATTGAACATCTTCAGAACCGTTCTACATATTAAAGTTTCCCTTGAGTCAAAAAGGGCAGGGAAATTTTAGTGAATTCCAGCCCATCCTTTCCTCCAACTCACTGTGATTTTGCTTTGAGGTACAGCCAGTCTGTGAGTCTGTCCCTGTCCCCTTAGGAAACCTGTAACTGATTTATTTTCTTCAGACACTGTTCCAAAACTGATACCCATAAGTACAGTCAGGACCTGTTTGAAAGAAGGTCACCACGAATCTTCAACCTCTGAAGTTCTTGGCTTTTGTTATAAAACTCACCTCCTCGTGCTTAAACATATTTTTCCACCTTTAAAGAGGTGACACCTACACTTTAGAAAAACACAAAAGTGAATATAGATAAAATACCAGGCAGAGACTACATGAGAAAGGTGTGAACAAATAGGCTTTTACCATCTTAAATAGGCCCTAAAGCTGCTTTTATCTGTGCTTCCTTCACTCCCTCTGTTGAAATTGAGTCATTGAAAAAATTGGTCATTTAGATTCAAAAGCCTTCGTTCCCTTCTGTATTCTCCATCAGTTTATATCTGTGTTGCTGGAGATGTGTTGTTAAACATCCTTTTAGGGCTCTTTAAACTCTGATATGTTTCTGGAAGCACATATTTGAAGTACCAATGGTTTGCCTATTTAAATGCAAGAAATTATCTATAGCTCTGAAAAAAACTGGGTTTATCAAACATTCTGCTACTTACCTTGGTTTAACCACATAACTGAGCCTTTTAGAGCATTTTCCTCGGTGACATTTGGAAGGATCCAGAGCTGGCTGATGGAGGCACACTGGGGTGGGGGCAGTCACATCATGTTGGATATCACAAAGGAATCTCTAGGAATTTGGCAATGTCCCCAGACAATATCATCAATCCACCTGCAGGTATTTTAATGCAAAAATAGGTGAAAGCTTTTAGTGCAGGATGCAGAGAAAGCTGAATGGGGAAGACAGCAAATTTAGGAGCCCAAAGGGTGCACCATCAGTCAGAAATCAGCATTCTGATTCACACTTCATCCAAGCACAGTCAAAACCAATTCCCACAAATCATCTAAGGAGGACTGATTCTACATTAATCTATTGTATATTCAGACTTCATTAATGAACCTGATGCAGAGAGAATCTCTGATACTGTCATAGCAGGAGACTCTGTTTTAATTATTATATGTAGTTTTGTAATTTTAATTGTATAATTATTACAACATTAAAAGATGCAATTATATTTTAAATCTTCTTAAGACCTCAATTTTATTACATTTTCATTACTTTGTAATGGAATGATATTTTATTATTCAAAATTAGAAATTATTAGAAATAATTTTATGATTACACTCTTTTAAAATATGATCTTTTTATTCTTTCATCACTTTATCTTACAACCATCCTACACATCCAGTGGAAAGTGAAAGGCTGCCAGCATTTTGAGTTGATAAGACATCAAAGATGGTGCTGAAATTTTTTCACTTTAGCTGTAGCCTGCTTTACAGAATTAATGAAGCAGCTTCTGAAGACAGAAGTTAGTTCAAAGCAAAACTCTAGTTATGAAAACAGCTTTTGTGGGGGGCTCACACTTAGGATGAGTTATGTCACAACTGTCTGTGAGATCAGGAACCGTGTGAGAGGAGGTGCTGAAGTTGTCTGGTGCTAATTGTTCCATTTGCTCATAGCAACCTGAATCAGAGGCAATCCTGTTGAAATCACAAGCAACACTTCTGTTATGGAGATCTGAGACAGATTTCAAACCTGAGCAAGCTTCACTGTCACCCATTTTGCAGCACCCAGGGAAGCAGAAGTTTTTCTGAATACAAGTGAAATTGTCCACGCTGCATAACAGAGCTTGAGCCACCTTAAATGCCCTCATTTCCTCTTCTATTTTTTATGTTTGTATTTACAATTTGCTTTTATGTCTTTTCCTCCGTGTTTTTATTACACAGAGCACCCTTGTTGAGTTATATTAACATTTTCCATTGTTCTTCAGACTTTGATATTATACATAACAACATCCATCCTTTGTCTCAACTCGCTCCCAAATCCTGTCACAAACAAAACAGTAAGAAATCACACTTTGATCTGCAGTTAATAGAAATGCAAAGGCAGGGAAGCAGGGGGGGCAGGGATGTTTCCACCCTACCCTAAAGAGCTGCTAACCTGAAAGACAGAGTGAGAGTAATTTTAACTACTGCACTGCCAGCAGTGCACTGACTGCACACTGTGTGATCAAGAAGAGCATGTTCTTTCTGGTCTGTGAGACACAGAAGCAAGAACAGGATTAATTCCCAGTGAGGATGTCTCTGCCTTCACAGTTTGGTCTCCTATGCAAGGGTTGATCTCAGCAGAAAGGGGACTTGTGTCCAGATGCCTCCAGCAGCATTTTGTCAACAGTTTGATGTCCCACTGTACAATCATACTGTATACCCAACATCCAAACTGTATGACAAGACAGGTTATTACACAGACAACACTCACTTTAAACTATAAGCAATCACAAAAATAAAATCTTAATAAAAATCCAGTGTAATATTATATTCTGGCGGGCACACTTTGCTTGTCCTAGGTGCAAACCATCAAGTTTAAAATTTAAGCAATTGTTTGCTCTCATTTTTCTCTCCACTGTTTTCAAATCTGTATTTTCAATCATGGCTTCACCTCCTTTATAGAAAACTAGAGTACAAACTTCAATGGATCCTGCTGTTTTTATAAAAGCTTAGGTAATATTTTCTCTGCACAAGTGTCACAAACTCTTTTCATGTGGAACAGATCAAAGGGAAGTATTCTATGAAAATTATTAGAAACAAAAAGAAAGCACACTGATTTCTGAATTGTAGAGACTGCATTAAGGTTGTGTTTGTACAGAGCATACAGATGCTAGTCGCCCTGATTTTGCTCCTCTGTAGTTTTTAACTGGCTGAAAATATAACCTCTAGATATTAATTTCCTTCAAGCAATTTTGTAGTGTGTCTCAGAATAGTATCTGGAGTTGTGCAGTGCAGTGCAGTACATCAGGGAGCATGAATACTTTGCAGGGAAGCTCAAATCACAGTGTGCAGTCAAGAGTCACACTTCATCTCCTGCCATTCTATCACAGCAAATGAGAATTTACACATCAGGACCTGATATGCTGAGATGCTTTCTCTATTTAGGGTCAAAGCTGACATACATTGGAGGGCAGGAGTACTCACATTCATCAGAACCATGCTTAAAAAGCAGAGAGATTTTAGCATTGTGTGTCCCTGCTTTTGATCCCAGCACAGGCCCATTACCACTCTGTCCTGCTCTTCCTTTCTTTTCCTTGGGTGATGATGGAAGCATCCCATGCTGAAGAGGTTTACCAAGCTAAAAGTGAAAAATTAAAAGCTCTTCTGCTGTAATAGTATCGGCACTTGCATCAGTACTTTTTTGAAAGCTGATTATGTTGCTTTTAAGGGATACTTTGTTACTGAAGCAACCACCTCTATTTGCTACCCTGAAAGAAAAGAAATTTCTGTATCCTGAGAACAGCAGCAATGTGTTGAAGTGTAGACACTCTGTATTTTTCTTCATACCATCAGTGCAGGTGATGTTTGATTAAAGACAAAATACTCTTTCCTCCCTTATTAGGCTTTCTGAGAGGGGATATGGAGGAGGGGAGAGCTGAACTCTTAAAATTACAACTTGAAAGCACTTGGGAGGACTCCTGGGCAGCTGTGCCTGTGGCCTTTACTACCTTAAACACACAGCTCCCACTCAGTGCCCCCAGGGATGCAGAGCACCCCACTCTGTCTGTAGGTGAGCAGGATTTTTTGGATGACACAGGTGCTCTGCTTGCACACACACACACACACGCACATACACACACACACACACACACACACACACACACACACACACACACACACACACACACA
>JAYDZK010000268.1:53279021-53302505 GCA_034509185.1 Euphonia xanthogaster | reverse complement strand
ACACACACACACACACACACACACACACACACACACACACACACACACACACACACACACACACACACACACACAGATTTGCACCACACTTGGCTTCATCCCAGTGCTTCCAGCTGGTTCAGAGTGTGCTCACTGGAGTCGAAGGGGCAGCCTATAAATTGACTGCAGTAAGTGCTGAATCAAGTGGTCCGAGAGGGCTCAGGATATATTGCACACACAGGCAGAAGTGAATTCCTGAGGAATTTACTATCAGCAACACGGATCATTTGATCACACCCAGTGTCACTTCTTCTGCAGGGAGCAAAATGAAAGAAACCAACCCCTGAATCCCATGCCACCTGCAAGTTGTTTTCCCACATCCCTACTAATTCCATGTAGAGAAACCAGATAAAACAAACACTGAGTTTTGAATAAACAATGATTCACCTCAGGGAAATTATCTAACAATACTCACAATTTCTTTCCAGATCAATCAACTGATGTTATGGGTCAGATCTTCTTGCTGCTAGGAGCACTTGGGTTTTTGGCAGAGGAAGGACATTTTTTCGTATTTTTAAAAAGATGAACTTTTGGTTTTGACCAATTTAGTATGATTAAAACTGTGAATTGCTTGGGGATTGCATTCCAAATCTGGTTCATTTCATGCTTAATTATGTCTCTAAACTGGGAGTATTGCCAGTGATTGTCTTTATGTAAACAGAAGCCTATATGTTTTGAAAAACTGAATGAAAACACCACCAGTACAGAAAGAACAATAAAGCTCTCTTCTCCTGATTCTAAGACTCTGAAGTGGTGGATTCTGTGGATTTTGGAGATCCACATATTTTTTATAATTGCGTGCAAAGGCCAAATTTTTAATTGATAAAAGTCAGTGCAGTTCTTGGGACTTATGAGAAGCTCCAGGAATGCAGATATTTTTGAGGGAAAAAAAAGGACTTAAATGTCTGATTTCGAATATTATTGGCCATATTCTCCCTGACCCTCTAAGTCAGGGATTTCAGCAGCTACTCTTCAGCTTGCTGATATCAATTAAATTGTAAAAATTAAACATGAATAGTCAGGGGATCGTGACTTGCAGGGTTAGGTTTTTATGGTGATAAAAAGAAGTGCTCACCTGTCTACCTGGTGGTGTGATTATATAGAGTCTTGAACAAAATCGTGATCCAGAGCAGCCTTCTTCAGCAGAGAAGGTAGAAATCTGAAGAAGGGATGAGGTAGGAAGGTGATTTGAGCAGTTCATATGCTCATTTTCAGACATATTTCAGTGTCCCCCTGACACCCTGTGCATTTGTGGCTATGGTCCAGATCCTAAGAAACTGCTGTGTCCCTCAGAGAAGAAAATTATTCATGAATTTAAGAAAAAAATATTAATGCTTCTGAAAAGGATTTTGATCTGTTGGAGCTAGCTTTTCTTCCAAACTGGGGAGACAACGGAATGCATCAAAGTGCTCCACAGAATGAACTGTAACAGCATTTCTGCTCAGTGAGCTGTGACAGCCTTCTGGTCCCTGGAGCCCCACCAGTCCTTGGGATGCTGGGATCCAGTCACAGATCCAGGACATATGGGGGCCACATGTTGAGGACCTCTCTTGCTGTGTCCAGGATTTCCTGTTCATCAGAAACCTCAGCTGAGGATTGTAGCAAAGAAATTGGGTGCATTACTAAAATGGGTGCTGGCACTGGGGAAACATAACTTCCAACACCTTGTGAGATACTGTGAGAACACCACTGAGCTGGGACACCCCTACCAGCCCATGGGGGCTGAGCAGTCCCCATGTCTGCTGGCAGCAACCATGGCTGCTTATATCTGCTTGCATTTTCTAAACCCCTCTTCAAAACATTTAGATGCAGATTAAGTTGAATTTCCCGTGATAAAAAATGCTGCCCTAGTGTTTTTTAAATCAGATTTTGAAGTCACTTTCACCTGGAAGTCAGAAAAAATAATGAAAAAGAAAGGTAATGAAATTGTCCTGTGCTCTGTGTGAGGGAAACTTGGCTTCCCAGTTACTCAAGTGTCAGTGTGTAGTACAAAGCCCTATTCTCTCAATATGCAAAAATGAAATTGAAATTTCATAAGGCCCCTCATTCTCATGACATTTAAAGACCATCTTTGAAAGCTGATTAATATACAGTGAGTGCCCTGCTGTTAAAGTTCACTGTATTATGATATTGATGGTCTACTGCTGTATTTTGAGACCAAGCATTGATTTGGGGAGCTTAATAACTTATAATACCCTGTACTACCTTTGGTGGGAAACATAGATTTCTGTTTCTTTAATGGACTGGAAAAAAGCTTGTTCATTTACAGACCCTGTTCTTTTGAAAGAGAATACAAAAATTAAATTTTTTGGCAAATATCCTAAATTTGCACCTTCCAAGTGAAGAAATTGATGGTCTTCCTGCTTTGCCATAACAATTGGTTGAGTGGTCCAGTAACTCCTCTGGTCCTAAGCTGGGTGATTCTTCTATCATCTGCTTTCCTGTGTCCAGACTACTCTAGAAGAGCTGTAAACACAATGTACCTTTCTGTGCTTCTTTCCAGAATTGTAACACATTGCTCCTCTGTCCTTTTCAATCAAATGAATAGTTTACAGCTATCAATAATATTGCTTTCATCTGTCTTTGGTTTTTTTTTTTCCTACAGCAATATCATTATAATTTCCTCTTTCAAGTCAGGGAAATAAATGTGAAATAATCTCAAGCTTCCTCTCCCTAATGTATTTTTTTTCCAATTTTCCAAATGAATCCCTGTTTCTGGTCAAAGACTAGCACAGTGTGATGAGTTCATTAGTTTGCTGGTGTGCATTCTCTGACTCACATTAAAGCACTAAAGGTCTTTGAGTTAGCAATAATTAGATGAGGTCATTAAAGCTACAATGAGATCACAATTGCCAGAAATGGCCTCACATTGTACAAAGTAAGGTCAAATCAGCTATAACCATTACTCATTCTGGATTTTTAATTCATTACATATGCATTAAGTAACAGCAGTGGGTGATCCACAGCTTAGAGTGAGTGAAAAGCTCTACAACCTGCCATATACACAGTATTGTACACTGAGGGGAGAGTTGCACAGTGAAATCTTTCATATAAATGATGCCTCACACACAGGAATCCCCACAGGAACTAAAGCAAACTGGATCAAAAGAAATGGCAGCAGGTGCCAACAATGTTTTGAAGGAGAAGCAAGGCAGGAGCACCGGCTGCGTTGTGGAAAGTCAGCAGGAGCATTTTCTCAGGAAGATTCAAACTAAGAGGAAGCCAAGCAAGTCAGGCTGAGATGTTCCTCAGGTCTAAAGCTGATGTGAAAGCCATGGCTCCATGGAAGGTCACAGCCACAGCACAGAGCAAGGCAGGCCTTGTGCTCATCTTGGCACAAGGTAGCGACTTTACCTGAGCAGTATGAAAAACCCATGCTCACTATCACATTTGCCTTTGGCCCACAGACACCTCTCCAGGAAAAGTGATGAGTCAGTCCAGCTGGCAAAATGGATGGATGAGTTTTCCTTCTTATAAGAATGAGTGACATTTCCATTCCTCAGGTGTTAGTTATAAGCATGTAATAACCTGGTGAGGGAAGGCAGAACTCCTTCAATTTTTTCTCATTTTCTACACTGCCACAAAGCAGCTTTAAACCAAGCCTCCCCATGGCAATAGATAACCCAAATCAAGCTGAACAAAGTTAAGTGGGAGAATAGCCAGAAGAGGAGAAAATCAATATACTAATGAAAGTAGCAATTGCTTCCAGATGTGTCTATCATAGAAAGCTGAGCTGGTTTTTGTGTGGTTTCTGGTTATCTCTCTCCTCTTCTTCCTCACATTCTGCTGATTGCAGGCAGAGTGGGAAAATTACTCTTCCAGCACTCTAACACATCCCATTCCTCCAGCACTGTGCAGCAGGCAGAGTGCCCAGGGAGAGCCAGGAGGCAGCAGGAGCTCCCCAGCACTGCTTGCCTCTGATGCATTAAAGCTGCAGGAAATGTAAGGCTCTGTCTCATCTGCTTTCACTGTGAAACACCTCCTCCCTGCATTGCAAGGGACAGCCTCACCTACATGTCAAGGCTGGGGGGACATGTGAAATTACACATCCATTCTGGGCTGTGCCAGAGGAGGAAAAGTGGCCTCTGACAACTACAGTCCAGACACAGACCACATAGACCAGAGCCTCTGCCTGAAATCCAAAATACTTGTGGCCAGGAGCATGGGCACAGTGTCCAGGGAACTGACCCCCAGCAAGTTGCTGTCTGCAACTTCTCCCACCCATTGGAAAGTCTTCCTTCCAGGAGAGGCTGGACTCTGCTTGCTGGTTGTTGACATGCACAGACCCAGGTTCTGCTTTCAGGCAATTTCTATTTGCATTGCTCTTGTAACCAAAGTAGTTAATGAGCCTAACTAGCAGCAATATCTGAATTTCCTTACAGTCATACTTGTGTTATGAACAAAATTAATAGTTACTCAAGAGCTCTTGATTTGCAGAGTTTTTCTGTCTCGGTAAAGAAACACTGTGAATGACTGGGAGAAGTTGAAGAGCTCCCTTCAGCTTGCAAAATGCTGTCCTCACCCTAAACCCTCTCTTTTTGCCTGTTATTTTTGTGGAGGAGTAGAGTCTTTTTCTGAAAATATTGAGACTGTTGGATACAGATTCTAGAGTGTGAAATGAATTTTGAATGCATCACCTGGGGATGCTGGAGAATCTGGGACCCTTCAGTGTCACCTCCAGAGACCAGACCCTGTGGGTCAGCTTCCACATGAGCTGCCAGTGTCCCCACAGAGATGTAGGTGGAGTTTTACCACCCATAATATGAAAAGACGCTTCCCAAATCTGTGCCTTGCAGTTTTCCCTTTTTATTTCCAAACTTGCTTGACTGGTAATGAGAAAAAGACATGGCAATGAAATTGCAAATGGAGGAGACTGGCATGCTAATGCTTTTCTGACATTTCAGCTGCCCTGAGGATCTACTTCTTTATGTTATGGAGCCAAGGGTTGATTTTCTCTTCACAGAGTTTTTCTTTCAGAGAAGAGGTAAGTCATTAATGTTAATAGATCCTAAAATATCCACAGTGATGGAAAAAATGTTTTGCTTTAATGTGTGCAGTAGAACTTATGTGCAAATAAATAAAGCATCCAGGTTCATTAGCCTTGATGTGTTAGCCTAAAAGGGAAAAAGAGAATATAAGCAGCTAATGTTGTTTGTCCTGCAATCCATCTTCCATGTCACTGAGAGGAAAGAAACCCTTCTTAAATTTCCAATCAATCTTCCTGACCTTTTTACATCATTTGCATCTTTAAACAGATTTTTTTTTGTTGTGAACTTTCCCCTTGATATTTCACTTAAATTTTAAAAAAAAGCTTTCCCTCAGAAATCTCTGCTTCCAAGTGCCTCTGCTCAGACATGGGTCCTCATAGCCCCAACAGGAATACCCAGCATTTGCTATTTTACCCACAAAGCAGAAATCCAAGGCTCAATTTAAAGTGGACCTCAAGTGGTGTCCTGGGGTCAGCCACATCATTCATTCAGGCTAATGGAGAAGCAGGGGGCCAGGGGAGATGATGGACCCACCCAGAGCCATTTACTCAGTTTTCTTTCCTTACACAGCTTGAGTAACTTTTGGAGATACAAGTCTTAGCCCCTTGCAGAATTGACTTTCCTATTTTATCTACTTTGGGACTTTTTTGCAGAGCTACATCTTATTTACCCAGTTAATAATAGACAGACCATGTCAAGACACCTTTACCCTACATTAAAGATACACTAGGCTCACAGTAGCAGAGCAAATAGAAGTAGTTGATATAATAGAAAACACAAACCCATTTACAAATTCAGCATTAATGTGCTGCCAATTACCAATCATGCACAGCTTCTGGCAGCCCATGAAATTCTTCACGTATTTATTTGAAAGTGTAAGAGTATAAGCTAAAGAGGCTCAAATGTTCCTTTGTCAGCTGTGGTACCTGTCTGTTGTTGCCAAGGGCAAGAATTGTTTTAAATAATGTGCTGGACAAAACTACCTAGCTTACTAGTAGTAGTCAAAAAGCAAATCTGGCAAAAAGATAAGTAATACAAAACAATAACCACTGCATTTTATACAACAGGCCCACTACTGCTCGGTTTCTAGAAAAAAATATAAGCTCATCTTTCACCCTTTCATACCAGCTTCCATTCCTGCAGCGAATTTTATCAGGAAGACAGAGGCAGGTTCCTCAACTAAGCTACCAGAAACAGCACACCAATCTTCTGAGGAGAGAAAGCACTTTGGCTTGAAAGCTTTAGGAGCTGACTTGGAGGATTTCACACCAACAAATAGCTATACTCAGATTTTTTAATCTCCATTCTGCTTTTACACTGTTGGCTGCAAATCCTCACCCTGCTACCCAACAAAGGGTTCATCTGAGTCCATCTGAATTGCATTTGTGGCTGTAATTAATGGGGAGGGAGAGAAGGAGTGCAGAACTGCCCATAAAATACAGCTCTAAAAATTACACCCTACAGAACAGTAGGAGCTGGCTGTGGATTCACAGGACATGAATGAGGTGAGTCATTAAATCATTCTTGACCCAAATTTCTGTAAGAAGCTGCAAAAATGAAAGTTTTGCCAGTTTTGGACCTCAGGCTTCTGAAGAGTGAGAGGCAGCTTACTGACACACAAAAGGAGAATTTGCTGTATTTCTGGTTGCTATCATGACATTGACTCAGCATTCAGATGTTTTTGGTGGCATTAAAGGGGATGGAATTGGCTGAGGGGGCCTTCCCAAGCACAGCTGCTGCTCCTGCTTCTGCTCATCTCTCTGACTTACAAGAAAGGAGACCTGGAGAGTGGCTTTAAATACCTGGCATGAAAAATGTATCCCGTGTGAGGGTGTGCTGTGGGAAATGATCATCAGTAGAATTCTGCATGCTATCCTGCCTGCTGCATCCCCCAAAGCAGTTAAGGAGCCAGGAGAATACGAGACTGTCATTACTCTGTCTCCCTCCCTCTGCTTTGGAGCATAAACCTCTGCCAGACACTCAGGCAGAACAAAACACTTAATCAGTGTTAAGGATGCATCTGGTCCCCTCAGAGAGATGAGCTGTTCATTTATGCTTGTTTACAATATGTTTATAAACATTAGTGGACAGGAATAGATTACCCCAGTTTACTGCCACATAAAGAAGTCAGCTGCTTACGTTTCCCATCATATCTATGTGCTTTTCTTTTACAATACTCAAGTGGTACCTATGGCAAGTAATCTTTGTGAATTGGGCCAGAAATCAGGAGCGTCCCTGCAGAATTTCTGCTATTTCCCTGTCGTTATCTCCAAAGTATTACTTTTGGATCAAACCCTTATCCACAATGCCTAATTTTCCTTGCCATCTCAATTGCTGTGCTTAATTTTACCTATTTTTCCCTGTGGTCCATGAAGGAATGGTATTGGGTTTATATTTGACATGAAAAGCATATTGTTTGGACAGTAATGGAAAAAGTGTTATTCTGATGACACTTGCCCCTATGTCAAATGCTCATAACCAGCTAAAGAAATGTCTCTGTAAAGGATTTTTTAAATTTTATTGTTCCTTTTTAAAAACAGATTTTCCAAGCATGCTCACACTGAATTACAACAGAGCAGTAGAAAAGTAGAGACTAACTGTGCAGCTCAGATCATGTGCCAAACCAGTGTCCTCTGAATCGGGGTGAGAACATGGAGGTGCCCCCAAATCCTGGGAAGAACCTTCCACTGCCATTTTACATTTCACTCCACCTGTTGGTTCTCCCTCTTTCTTTCCATCTTCAGTTTGGTCTATGAGCTTTTAAGGACTGAGTTGTTTTATTTTAAGCCTTTGAATTGCACATCATGAGCCCTGATTTGGTTTGATAATCACAGAATCATAGATCATGGAATGGTTTGGGTTGGAAAGGACCTTAATGATCATTTCATTCCAACCCCTTTGTTATGGGCAGGGACACCTCCCACTAGACCAGGTTGCCCAAAGCCCCATCCAACATGGCCTTGAACACTTCCAGGGATGAGACATCCAAAACTTCCCTGGGAAACCTGTTCCAGTGTCATCCAAAACTTCCCTGGGAGACTTGTTCCAGTGCCTCACCACTCTCACAGTAAAGAATTTCTTCCCAATATCTAATCTAAATCTGCCCTCCTTCAGCCTGGGGACATTTCCCCTTGTGCTATCGTTACATGCCCTTTTGAAAAGTCCCTCTCCAGATTTCTTGTAAGCCTCCTTTAGGTACTGGGAGGTGCTATAGGACCTCCATGGACCCTTCTCTTCTCCAGGCTGAACTCTCTCAGCTTGTCTTCATAGGAGAGGTGCTCCAGCCCTGTGATTAACTCAGTTGCCCTCTTCTGGACTTGTCCCAAGAGTTCCACTTCTTTCTTCTGTTGGGGACCCCAGAGCTGGACATGTCACTCCAAGCTGGGCATCACAGGAGCAGAGTAGAGAGGGAGAATCACCTCCCTCAATGTGCTGGCCATGCTCCTCTCAGGGCAGCTCAGGATGGGGTTGGCCTTCTGGCTGCAAGCACAGGCTGACAGGCCAATAAACACATTCAGGGTAAGAATACCTGTGGTTGAGAAACATTGATGTAATGAAGGAGAAATAAATTGAAAGAAGACAGTGGAACAGGTTTCACAGAGAGGAAATGTGATGGGCCAGGTGACCAGCTGGTTATAAATTAATACAGACCAATTGCTCTGGGTGAGGATCTACTTAATTGATGAGAGGTTTTAGCACCAAATATTTGACTTAAGGTTGCTGTGTTGTGTGCAAATCCATTTAAAAAACCTGGAAAGAAAAGTTGTAGCCAGCTGTAGCATCTTCTCCCTGATCTGTTATTGGTCACAGAGCCTTCCAGGTTAAAGTGATAATTTTCATTTTGTTGGCTAAAGATCAGGTATTGTAAGGAGAATGGTCACACCTTTTATTAGATCAGCATTATAAATGATCCAGCAATCCCATCAATCAATGGATACGTGAAAAATGCTCATGAGCCTTCTCTCCTCTCATGGAATTCCCTGAGATGCCATCAGTAGGACTTGCTAAGCAAATCAGACCTGAGAGTGAGACTCACTTATGCAAACCCAAATGTAGCAAATTACAGAACAAGGCTGTGGACCATAGGGAAAAGGCAACCCAAGCAAAAGGCACAGCGAAATGTGCAGCAGAAACCTCTTTCTCACACACTTGCACACACACAGAGGCAGTTCTGGATCACCAATATTTGCACATGGACAGCTCTCCTTCCAATAAAGTGATCTGGTACCCTGGAAGGCAGATTTTTTGCATTCCTATCATGAAGCTGTCTGTACTGGTCACTATTTGTGTCCTTCATGTCAAAAATCAAAACCAATGCAAGATCAAACAGAGGAGTTTCCTGGTCTGTTTTTAGTGACAGCAGGAGACAGGGTTCCCCATGCCAATGGAAGAGCCTTCAACATGCATATCCTCATTATTCTCTGCATTACTGTTCTGAGTGGTAGACAACCTCCTTTCCTTCATTAAGTCCTTCTTCTTCAGGTGGGAGATTGAGAAAATTATATTTGTTTTCACCTGCTTCTTGAGGGCTCTATTCTCCAAAAAACAAAACAAGCATTAGGGAGAAAAAAGATTCCTATATCAAACCATCCTATACACATGCAAATTGATCTGTTTGCAAGGTAAAATAGTGTGTAGACAAGATAATTCAAAAAAGTGTGTGGAAAGATTCTTGATTTATTGTTATTATTATACAGCACTAATAGGTATGCAAAATAAGTTAGGCTGAGTAATGCAGTACTTCAGTTCTGACTCACTACCAAGATTTGCACTAAAAGAAGCCAAATAAGCTTTCAAACAGATTATTTCTACCTAAAATACTACAGTGCTCCATTTCACAACAGTAGAAATAAAATGGAGAAAAAAGGCACTTGAGATATCAAACAAATTTATTTCAGATACATTGGCAAATTTCAAAAGGTTAAGGTACTAACATGAAATTTAAAAAAAAGGACAGGATAATGTTGGAGACCTTTCCTTGGAATCTCATTTTGCATGACCAGTATTTGTAGAAGAGACTATTAAAACTGAAAAGCTGAAAATTCATGATGGTCTCCACCTGAATCATGTCTATGGGAGATGGCAGATTTTATATTGGGCCCCAGGCTTTATAATTCATATACATCTTCGAAGCAGTCCTTGCCACAATACCAGAGCAAATGAGTGCTAACACAGTCTTGCTGTGTAAGCAGAAGTATCTGCCACTCTTCATTTAGAGGCAGTTCCATTGATTTTGCTTTCAAATTTCATACATAAGAGTGGCAGGATCCAACTCTGAAGTTTGAGTGTTTCTTCTCCACAGGCTCACCCTGATAAAATTTTCAGTCGACCCATGGACACTTTTTCAAAACATGCTCCTCAGTTGGGCTAGAACTTTTCAACTTGGAAAAGAGACAGAGGAATGTAAAGGTCCAGAAAAGCCTGAGTAGGCTGGAAAACCTGGTCAGAGATTGTTCACTGCCCCTTTGTACTGGGCAACCAAAGGAAACCACTGAGAACCAGGTCCAAACAAACAAAAGCATGTGGTTTTTCATGAGGTCAGTGATAGATGTGTGAGCTCTTTCTAGGAGTCACTGTGAATGCAAAATGTACTTGGAAGAGAGTTTTGTGTGGAATTACTAAACAGAGAGAGCACCATTTTAACCCTAGGAAGTCCTAGGAGCTGAAAGCAGCTTGAGGCTCAAAGATAAGAGGAGACAGCAGCCCATGTTCTTACAGGTCAGACTGTGAACCTGGTGAAGAAAGGAAAGAGCAGTAGCTGAACCCTTCATCCAAACAACACAGCTCTTCCTAGGGCTCCTTGCTCTGGTGTCCAGCTCCTTGCTTTTGCAGATGATGATGCCATATACTTCCTCTGAGGAAGCCATGGAGATCTATCTTAAAACCAGCTCTGCTCTTTGCCCACCTGTCCCTACCCCTGCTCAAACCCATCACACCCTGATCACAAGAAATCTCCATGTATTATCCATCCATAATTCACCAAGGGAGAATTTAACCATGGCATTTGTCACAGTTCTCTCTTTTCAAAAAATGTTTTAAGCAGTGACTGTCTATGGAGTAAAATAGAGATTTTCAGCATCACCACAACAAATGGTTTAAGAGGATAAGCCTCATCCAGCTATTACAAGAAATGATGAGCTAGGAGAGCCTTTCTAGCAGAGTGCCAAGGGATCCTCAGGGGCTGTTGTGTGTAATGTCCTGCATCTAGAGAGAGGCAGCAGCTCTCCATGCATCGTGTTCCCTGGTGGCTGCTCCAGGCTGATTCCTAGGCATTCTGATACCTTTTTCTCTTTTTCCTTTTTTAAAAATTTCTGTTACTCTGGAGCTGTCTAACTAACAGTGAGTTATCTCCAGTAAGCATATGGAAAACCAGAAAACTCTGAATCAATTCCCTTTACTAAAGGCTCCAACTCTGGGGAGCTCTCAAGCTTTTACCAGAGGGTTGGCAGGTCCAGTGAGGAAATTCAAATGCTGCTTCTGAAACTAATTTGAAATATGCAGGCTTAGCTAGGAATTCTAGTTTTGAAAAACTGTGTTAGTTTGACACAGGCTTTTTTTTTTGTAATTAAGAAGTAAAATGTTTGAAACATTTTAATTATAGTAACCTGCTTCATGCAGTGTGCAGATAATTCAGCCAATTGAACTACCTAATGAGTAAGTCATTAATTCTTAAAAACACCTTACACATTCCAATCATAGCATCAACCATTAAAAAAAAATCCATACTCCTGTGTTTGCTCTTATTTTCATCTAAGAATAGCAATGGCCACCCCAGCACAGGGCATTCTCAGGGATTAATGACCAGCTGGGACTAATGGCACCCTTGGCTCTACCTCTGGCCATAAATGCTTGTCAGACTGCTATCAATCCTCAGAAAATGCCCTATGCCCAGATCGTTACTACTTAACCAGGAGTCAGAACGAAAATGAAAAGCAAACGTAGGGGGAGTTGTCAGGAATTTTCACATGGAAGAGTGTTTGTCCCTGTCAGAAATCTTTGTGCTGGGGTTTCTGTGATTACTCCTTGTGCAGTTGTGCCCCTCAGCCACGTTTTCTGAGGCAGGAGATGTGAGGATTCAGGTTCATGAGTGTACCCAGCCCTATTCCTCCAGGGTCTGGATGGAGAGCAACACCAGCTTTGGTGCTATCACTGACTCCTGTCCAAAACACTCTGCATGATCCATCCTGCATCATCCAGGACAGAGCCTTTTCATCCCCATCTTCTCAGGATGGCCCAAGCTGAGAGCCTCAGCCTGGGTAAATCATCAGCACGTGGAATTTGCAGCACCACTCTCATTTAGGGAAGGCCAATAGGAGGAGCAGCATTGGTTCATGCTGGTGGTCAATTTAGTTTCATATTTATTTCACACTGGCATTCAGAGGAGGTGCATATTGAAGGTTTGACCCAAGATCTGTCTTGCTGTTGTGCAAATTTTCAGCCAATAGCAGCAAAAGCAATCCAAACCATGTGCCACTGAATTGCTGGAAATGCCAAATGATTGTGAAGGCAAGTAAGGAAACATGGATGTGATTTGACTGACAACCAACTGCTGCCATTTTTACTTTTTGCTGACAGAATGACCCCAGGAAATATTTGTGCTGGCAAAACTGTAGATGCAAAATGGGAAAATGAATTGAAGCTAAAGCTAAGCTGGCAGGAAACTGCTTTCTCCACACCCCTTAGGTATGTGTGGGTGTTCACATATTTAGAAACTTAATTAATAGCTCTGAGGGACTTTCCCTGGCTATTTTTCAATGAAAAAATGTTTCCAGTTGGTTGGGGTTGTTCTTTAATTTTTGCATTTCTATATCACTAATTAAAATCAGTAGATCTGGCCTGGAAATCATCAAATAGGAAAAAATATTCTTCAGATATCCATTATCAGAAGACAGTTGAAGGTATTAAAAATGCTGTACATTTTACTTTCTGAGAACCCTCATTTCACTGGTATCTTCTCGAGAGTCTTTCACAAACCAGCAGTGTCCATCTGACCAATGCTTTTACCTTTAACCCACTGCTCCTTTCACTGCGAGAAGGGTTATCTCTCAATTGCATTTATCTTCTGATTATTTTAAATTTCTTCTGTTTTCATAGCATTGGGAGTCTTTTTCTTCACTGCCTATAGATTTTTTTTTCCTTGTCTATATATTTCCTACTGTGTGAAGGAAAGGGGAAATTTTTCTAATCATTCATCCTAGGGTATTTTCTTCATTTTGTTGTTCTGATAAATGTTAAATACAAATGAGTGTGGGATGACATGAGAGACCAGTGCAGAGCAAACACAGAAGCTCTTATTGAGGTGCAACAAGGAGCATTCTAGATAAATCTGTCCAAACCCCTCTGAATAGGAGTCCATCATCCCCATAATTTGAATTAATTCATCTTTTCCTTTTGTGGGAGAGAAAAGAAGCTATCTAAATCAGTGGGATTAAGCAGTACTTTGCCAATTTACACTAACACCTGGCTTCTTTTAGATAAGGCCCAAATGAACATTAGCTCATGCCAAAAAACAGCCTCAGATTGTTGACCTAACTGTTTGAGTTATCATTCCTGAGATTTGGAAGAACAAATGCTGGAACTAATCCTGTCTATTGCATGTAACCTTATGCCCAGGAAGGCATTCATGAAATGTTATCAACATCATGTGTCAAATTACTTTTATATGTATTTTTATTATTATTTTTAAAGGAGAAACCAGAAATGAATATCAATTGATCCAATCATAAGTGAAAGTATTGCATCCTAGATACATGACAGGTGCTTAGTGGTCATAAAACTGATGCAAGCATTATATTATTCAAGGAACAGAAAACTCCAGGGAGAACAAAATATCCAAAAATACCCCAGAAAATAAAGTAATATTCAATGACAGGGGAAAAATTGGCACACGGTAACCTGCTATAGTAAGCTTTGCTGTGCCTTGGGAACTCAGTCCTCCTCTAATATGAACACCATAAGTAGCCATTTACATAGAAAATGTGAAATAAATGCACCTGATCCTTTGGTCTTGTGATTGGGGCCCTTTGAGACCACCATGAAAAGTTCAAGGCTCAGTCCTGCAACTTCTCCCCAGCCAGGAAGTTGCTACATCAGCATAAAATCATCATAGCCCTCACCCAGCTCCACTTCAGCCTGTTTTAGTCTGGCTGGGTATGCAAAGATGTCCTAATGCCCAAGCTGCAGTGTCTCCCTGAGTAACACTGACCCAGAACATCGATATCCTTAAATCACAGTAGTTTTTTGGTTTGAATGGTTCTTTGGTTTGAATTGATTAGGGTTCTGTCCAAGCAGGTGACAGCCAAAGGGATGGTGAACCACATTTGTGCCTGTGAATAGACTGCAGAGGAAACTGGGAGCGTGCAAGGGAAAACAGGCAATGTTGAATGACCCCCATAGCTTATTGTTAAATAAAAACAAGAGGAGTGTTAGAAGTTCGTGTCCAGTGCTTTTGTTCTTTACAGCACTATGCAACCCATGGTCAGCTCTTGTATGGTCTGAAAGTACATTTGCCTTCCCTCTGGTTCCCTTGCCTACTCCCTGTGGTTGGGTTTGTTCCTGGGAGAAGTTGCTATCACAGCAACGACTGGGTAGCACAGAAATGCTTAGACCTACACAGAAATTTGCCCTCTTTTATTTAATTACTCCTAACAATTTGGGGTTTGCCCAGAGTGGCTCTACTGTAGGAATAAAAAGCCCTAATCTCAATCAGATGGCATGGTTCTCTCACTAAGCAGCTGCACCACAATTAGAAACTAGTACCCATGAAGAAAGCACCATTGGCTAATTATGCTAATTAGATAATAACCACCACCTCTTCATATGGCAGGCTTGTCACATCTCTCACTGGTATCTTATTTTATTGCAAACTGCACTGAGGAGAATTTTTACTTTCCTGCCCTGTCTCTCATGGGAGTACAACACCTACCTGATCATAAAATCTGATTTCAAAATCCAATCCTGCTGGGTTTTGGAAAGTTCACACTCAGGACTTGGTTTATCACAACTTAGGGAGATTATTTGACAGGAACTGTTTAAAAGAAAATCGAAGGAAAGCTGCTTTTCTGAGGCTGGTTTACAAGAGCCACTGGAAGCCCAACTGCCTACAACCCAGTGAGAACACCGTTTATTCAAAAGAATTATTTCATGTTCAGAGGGAAGAACTGATGCTGCCCTTTATGCTAAAGACCCCATTTTCATGTAATTCATACAAGAGTAATTTAGAGCTGTAACTTATGGATTTAATGTCTTATTTGTTGGGAAGTGGTCTTCAAAAAGTGCTTTGAATCTATCCTCTTGTTTGACTCCGTAGCAATTTGTTACCATTGGTTAAAATAACAATTCCTCATCATTAACCCTTTTAGAATTACATGTGGAGAATTAATGTGAAGTGTGATTAGAGTGGGTTTCTGCTCAAATCAAGTAGGATGCTGGTACACTGAAAATGAAGTGAATATCAGGAAGGATGGTAAAGCCTCTCCCTATTTCCTAATTACAATGTCGACATCCAAGTTACACCAAGAAAAGATAATTTCAGATTCTTGTTCATTTGATTGTGCTCTTCTACTTCAAAAGCTGTTTGTAGAGGGTAACAGCTTGCATTTTTAGGGTGATGTCCATAGGAGGGATCAGAGCAGCCTGCCCTGGGGTCAGAGCCTCCACAGGGCACAGCAGCCCTGCCCTGGCTGGAAAAAGCAACACAGCTCATCTGGAGCCCCTTGGCACGGCTCAGTTTCCAAAAGGAGAAAAGGATCTACAAAAAGCCAAAGCTCAGCAGGGCTCTGCTAAGCTTCTCTGCTGTGGCACACGTTTGGTGGTCCACATGAGAAAAGTGTGAAAGTTGTTTATTATTGTTGCTATTTTGTTGGGCTCAGTAATATCTTGTAGGCACTGATTAAAGTAACTATTCCTCTTTAACTTGTTTCAGAATTGCACACATTTTTCAGGTATCAACAATGAGTATTTCTGATCACTTTCTCTTCATAGGAGTCTCACAGCAATTGCTAGTTTTGTTAAAATGTTTACAATTTCTGATAACTTTTAAGCACATTTTGTTTTTATCCTCTGCCCCAAATGGCTATTATTTTTATTTTATTTGCGATGTTTTGACTATGCTGTACGAAAAGAGACTACCATTTCTTTCAGAGCCACAGGTCACCATTGCTACTTGACAGTCTAATTCCTATTTAAGTGATAACTTTCCCAGTTATTTAGCAAGTTGTGAGCTATATGAAACTCCAAACAGTGAAGGCTTTATTCCAAACAAACAGGCAAATAAAGTGGATTTTCCAAAGCACTGAGAAAGGGTGAGAGCTGTATCACGCCCAACATTGTGTCAACCACAACTTCTAAGCATCATGGTCTGCAAGATGTGAGTATTGCATTTGT
Organism: Euphonia xanthogaster; assembly: GCA_034509185.1. Classification (NCBI taxonomy): domain Eukaryota; kingdom Metazoa; phylum Chordata; class Aves; order Passeriformes; family Fringillidae; genus Euphonia; species Euphonia xanthogaster. The sequence continues at coordinate 53,286,093 of JAYDZK010000268.1, read as the reverse complement.
ACCATGAAAAGGATGAGCAGAAATCAGCCCTCCAGAAGAATATAGTGCTGCAAATCTCCCTGCTGACATGTCTGACTCCACTGGTGGCACTGGGGATCACCCCTGTGAGGTGCACAGAAACAGGAGACACCTGGAGCTGAACCAGCTCACAATGCAGAAGCGAAATTCCTCAGTGTCACTGGGATGTGGGCAGAGCAGCTCTGAGAACAAGGCCAGATGGAAAAAAAACTGTTCAAGGTTTAGTCACAGTATTAAAAAAGAATGGTGGAGAGAACTTTTCTGTCCTTGTGGCTTCAGTCACAAGGCACAGCACTGTCCATGTGATTTTATTTACCTGCAAGTTTAAAGAGTAGCATGATAACAGAGCTATGTCTTTTTATTATTCACTTTTCCATTGAGTTCAAAACATTTCTGAAATGCTTTCTACTGAAATCTGAATACCACTGTTTCTACATGTAAGGCTTTCAAACCTGCTGAGTAAGCTACACTGCAGTGTCCAACCCTATTGTAAATAGAACAAAATTGTTCCTAAAGTTAATTGAAAAAAGAAAACCTACCTCTATTTGCATTCATAAAAAGCTAACCTGACATCCCAAAAGCAGCTATTATATGTCAGCATGTCATGTGCATTGGGAATATGTGATCCAATTCGCAGCTCATAAATGTCTAATTAAAAAAATATATATACAACAATTTTAATTGGTTCATTGCATCATTTGTTTTTATTACAGTTTTAAACTCTTGCACAATAATCTGGGCTAAAACTCTCTCAATTTGCAGGGAAAAAATAACTATGAAGAAGGATATTGAACAAAGATAAGTAGGAATTCAATAAGCACCATACGTACAAGTATAGATAAATGGCTGAGTGTTGGTTAGAATATAAATCTGGGGTTTAATAAATCACAAAGTAGTTTGGATCTATCTGTGACAGGTTTTTAAAATGCCAGAAGAGTCAGTGTAGAATTAAAAAGTAGAGTCAAATTTTAGGTTTACAAAACTCCAAGCTGAAGACTGTAATTTATATGTGAGAGCACATTGCTTCTGGTTTAAAAAAGACAGAGAAATCAGAAAATTATCCTTATTGTTGTTTTTATCACTGTTGGGTTTTAGAATGCTGCAGCAAAGTAAGTTAAAGAAGAGATATCTTATAGCTAACTCAGTTTTTATCTGATACTTGATAAAGAAAACTCAATTCATAATTATTTATGAACCAACATCAAGGAGTTTATTACTCTGATTACTCACTAATCATTTCCCGTAAATGCAGTGACCTAAAAATCCCATATAATCAATAAAGTAGTAAGTTTCAGATTTAAATCACTGTACCTTGTATTCTTGAGTAAACCTTTGGGTAATTTACAAAGGCTGTTGAATTTTATAGTAAGTGTTTTTCAAAGCAAGCTGGATTCTAAACAATAATGACTTTTTAATGTGGATCTGTGATTACATTGTCATAGTGAAATACGAGAGTCTTTGACTGCATTTGAAATGAGGCAGAGGGTGAATTACTCCGAAGGCACAGATTACCATAGCCTCAGGTAAAGCAATCTTCATAAATTAAACTCCAATCTAAAGTGACCTGTCACTACAAACCTGTTGCTACTCCCAGTAACTTAAATTTCAGTGTACAATTTGTAAACAAGTTCTTTTCCTATTACCACAATGTGGGAGAGTTACTTTGCTAAAGTGCTTTAAAACGAGTGTGAGGGAGGAGAATTATACAGAGCATTTTATGGGTTTCTTTTCTATAATTTCAAAAAGCTGTTAGTTTAGGAAATGCAGCTTGTTGTCTGCTAAAATGTTTATGCTTTCAAGACCTCTGAAGCTGTCAGCTGAAGGGGCCTTTGGCATAAACAGCAACTGCAGCACTTTCCTAACTCATTTTCAACACACTGAGCATCTTTGACTCGTGTATTCGGCAAGAACATCAACAGTTCAATGGTATTCAAAAATGTTTTGTACATTTAGATGCTTCAGCTGCCATTTCCCAAAGGGTTTTCTGGTTTTGCCATACCTCACTCTGGGGAAATATAGTTTATAAATGTCTATTTCAGAGATGCCAGAGCAGCTGTCTTCTGAAAATCATATGGCTTGTGTGGTAACTGAAAGCTGAGGGCTTTGCTTGGGGTTGGCTTTGGACATCCAGAGCAGAAATAGTAGACAGTCATCCTGCTGTAGGGATCCTGTAAGCATGAAGTCCTGACCCTTGGGAGTTTTCACCTAGCCCACTCACATCCCAGCTTTTATCCTACACACCTCTTGGCCCAACAACTGCTCTTCCAGTACTTGCTGTGCCACCACTTGAAGTTTGTAAGAAACGGAAAGGTTACCCCATGAAGAGCTGAGATAATTCATTGGAGTTGTACATTTTGATTTTCAAAAAACAAGAACAAAGTATGTCTCCTTGTTAAGAAGATTGATATATAACTTTTTTTACATTTGCTGCAAAGAAGAAAGTTTAAAAGTTAGGAATGGAAAGTGAAACACATAGTTTTGCTGACACAAAACTAAAATGAAACATTTTATGAAAATATTTTCAACTTCTTTTAGGCTTACTTTCAAAGCCTAGAAATTAATCCCATGATGCTTGGGAAAGCCTAATATTTATTGCAACTACCTAAAAGAACAGCAGTTGATGGCTAACAACTGGAAGTTAAATTTGTTTTGAGCAATACCTTCATATTAATAGGCCATGTGTCTGGTTTTTTTCCCCAGTGGTTTGCTCTTTAGTTTAACAAAAATCTCAGTCAGCCTCACATACATGACAAACATGATGGTCTCACAGTGTGGGGTCTAGGTTTGAGTCACAAGCTCAGTTCTTGGCTCCCTGGAATCACTGGTTCATTCATAGGAAGGAAATGAGGCAGAAAAAAGTTTCTCCGTTCTTCCCCCTCTGAAGGGTGAAGAAATCCTTACTTAGAATGACAGGTCTGGGTCATGAAGACATTTCTGAGCACCTGAGCAGAGCAGGTTGAAGAGGACCAAATTTAGCATGTACCAAATCTCTCTTAATATCAGGTTTTCAGGCTTCCTTTAGAATGATCATCTTCCTCAGCCTATTTGGATATTAATATTATGTCCACTTCCTAAATTATTTTTTCTTCCTTGTTTCATCCATTCTCTCATCATAATCATTGAGAATGCCTTAAGAAAACAGGTTTTGTACAGACATTTTATATCTGCTGTTTGCATCACATGCACACTTACTTTAGAGCCAGCAACCAATTTCAACCAAACTTGATGTCTAAAGAGATCCTATTTTTGTATGAGTTGTGTGAACACTTCTCTGCATATCTTTCTACACAAAGACCCCACAGATGCTACAAAATCTACCTTAAGGTGGTGGGAAGGTAGAAACAAGCCTAAAATAGAAAGCTGGCCAAGCTAGATTATCAATCTCGCATTGCATTTTGAGGAAACTCAGCTGAAACAATCAGAAGAAAAAAACAAAAAACCACACCAAAATAGAAACTCAGAAATAAAAGCCATTTGTCAGTTCTAACATTGTCTGCATTTTTTAAGGATGCATAAAGATGCCTCAAGGATTTTTTGCATTTGGTATTTTGTCTAGACATAAGTGCAGCTGCAAACATTCTGATCTTGCTGAGTAGTTCAATTTGTAGTTCATGCCACATCCTATCAGATTTCCAAGTATTGAGCTTCTTCAGGAATTTTTGCCCACTAATTTTGTCACGAAGACCAAATGTAGCAGCTAGAAGAAGCATGCTCCATCGTGCAGGAAAACACAGCTGCATCTCCTGTACTACCAGCACTTCCTCAGGGCCATGGCTGGAAGAGCTGGCTCAGCACACAGCTCTCTCATTTCACATCTCCCTTTTCCTGTTGCTCTTCAGCAGCACTCCTTGCACAAAATTAATTTACTCCTTTTACAATGGTGTCTGTAAGTTAAAGAGTCTGTTCCCCAGTACATCCTGGTTTTTTCACTGCACCTCAGCCTTCAGAGAATGTCTGCTGAAATCAGTGCCCACACATTTGGTAAGGAGCAGGTAAGAAGCTTCCACCTGTGCATGGAAGCATTGCTGTTGAGTCTGTTGAGACAGTCTGTATGCAGGCACTGGCTTATTTGCTCTGCTGCCAAGAATATCAATTGGATACTACACTTGCTATTGATCCAAAGGAAGATTTTGTTGTTGTTGCTGTAAAAAATGTGAATGCATTATGCAATGTCATGTAACACTATAAAGCAAAATAAAAGGTACAGAAGGGAAAGAAAGCAGCAGAACAGAAAGACAGCAACATTAGCTCTGCAGATTTTCCAGCCTATAATGGCATGTTTTGGCAGATGGGCAAAAAAACCCACGGCATATCTATGGGTGTCTGAGTCTGGAGATGATTCAGCTCCTCTCTGCTCTGCCTTGATGGGCATGTCTGTGATGACTAAAGTACAATCAGGCTGGCTGATATCATATTTTTAACACCTCAACTGAGAAATAAACATACGTGGAGCAGCACAGAATGCTCAAAGATTAATCTGGAGGATAGGTTTCCTTGTCCTCCCAGCCTGAGATTCTGTACACCAGGCAAAGAGCTGTAGGGTGCTGCAAGGGTCTGTGAGCCCTTTGTTCTCCCCATCTCTTTTCTCTGCCTCTCAAGGGGAAATCTCCTCCTCCTCTGAGTTCACAGTGGGTCCGTGACTACTGGGAGAGAGACCTCACCACATGTGGTGCAGATGAGGCATGCAGAAAGCAGTGAAAGATGTGAGGGGATGGGCTTTTGGAGGCTGGGCTCCTGCTCTCCCTGCCAGCAGACACAACTCTCCTCCCAAGGGTTGCAATCGCTCTCTGAGCAGATTTCAGTGTGTTTTGCACTGGCAGGTGTCTCATGCTGAGATGGAGGCCATGAAAACCAAGTTTCTGCACTTTTAAGGTGGTTCCTAGACAGTCATGAGCCAATGTCTCACGGGTCTTGGTTGTGTTTCTCTGACATCACATCTGTGGCTGCTCTGTCACATTTAGGAGAACTACCTAAGGTGATCAAGAGTTCTGATTTTCACGTGCTAGTTTGCAGCTCAAAGCTGTAGGTTTGTGCCAGAGATCTAACTGCTCCTTCCTTGGCCACAGCAGGGAAACAGCAGAGAAATCATGACAATCATCGTGGTATCTGTGGTAGTGTCTAAATGGGAAGGTGGGTCAGCTGGATGCTAATTTGCAGGGGATGCAACTTTTAACCCTGGATCTGTGAGCTCTTGTTCTGCCCATGATCACAGTACCCCGCAGCACTGTCTGCCTGCACATTTAGCAGTATGCCCTGAGCAAAGGTTCTTCGTCTGCTGCCCACCTGGAAAATGAGCCAGGTTCAGTGTGTGTGGCCCCACAAGGACCCAGTAGTTTATTCTGTCTTTTCTTCTGACTTCTCACATGGATATTTTGTGTTTATGAAGTCCTTGAAGGGACATATAATTACAGAAACAAATCACACTTTTGGCACGGCAAGAAATACAGCAATGTGGGTAAAAGAAAATATAGCTCATATTCCTGCCTCATTTTTCTTCTAGTGCTCTTAAATCTTCTTCTCCTTAAAGCAGGGCCTCCTGAGTTTGGGGTGCCCTACAGTAATTCTCAACTTCTCCTGTGAAATATGGAGCTTTTACTTCTCTGTCACACAGAATCAGCTTTCTTTTTTCTCAGCTGTTGCACTGTTGCCTTGCACAAAACCTCATTTTTTTCTTTTGAATGGGTGGGCATTTTGTATTGGGGTCATATGGCCAGGTTTTGGTAGCAGGGAAACTACAGGGGTTGCTTCTGTGAGAAGCTTCTGGAAGCTTCCTCCATGTCCAGCAGAGCCAATGCCAGGCAGCTCCAGGACATCCCCACTGCTGGCCAAGGCTGGACCAATTAGAAAAGTTGGCACACTTCTGTGATGACATAATTAAGCAGAAGAAAAAAAGTTGTTGCACAGCTGTAATTGCAGCTGGTCCCCTCCAACTCAGAGTATTCTGTGATCTCTGACTGCTCTCCCTGACCAGGATCAGGAAAAACATGTGATGAACTGACCATATGATAAATTAATCATAACTCCCATTCCTTGGGGTGGAGGAGGTAGAGCTGGGAAGGAGGTGGGGGTGGGGAGAAGTTGTTTATAAGGTCTTAATTTTACTTCTCATTATCCTGCTCTGATTTTGTTAGTAATAAATTCAATTAATATCTCTAATTCGAGTCTGTTCTGCCCATGACAGTAATTGGTGGGTGATGTCTCCCTCTCCTTATCATAACTCATGAACTCTTTGTTATATTTTCCCTCTCCAGCTACAGAGGGGTGTGATAGAGAGGCTCTGCTAGATGCCTGGCATCCAGCCAGGGTCAACCCTCTGCACCTCTCCATTCATTTTTTCAGAGAAATGCAAACAATCCTGAGGCCATATGACTATACTTGTAATATGTGCATGGCAAAACTTAGAGATGACAGAGTGATACACACTGAATGGAAAATAAATCTAAACTCTCACCAGCTTATATCTAGCATAAGTATCAATCAGTGTGTTCCAGTGGATCTGCTCCAACATACCCCACTGTGGATGCAAGCCAAAATCTGAGCAGCAACAAACAGCCCATTATCAATCCATTAGTCCTCACTGACTGAGCTATACACATAAAATCTTGTTTTACATGCATACTCCTGCCATTCCCCAGCAGAGATAATGAGATTACATGTGCTGTATCACTCAGCCCAGAAACTTGTCACATTCTAATGAGTTTCTTCTGTCTGCCCGCAGACACAAATAAAATACCTGCTTTTTCTATTGTTACCTAAGAGGTACCCAGCAGCCAGATGCTTGCACAAGAAAACATAGTGACACCCTGCAGCACCCAGCTAACACACGTGGGATGGTTATTGCCAGTTTTGTCTGTCACTTTGCATCACAAGGAGACAGAGAAGCACAGGTTGTGGCTCCCATGACAGTGTTAGAATCTGGGAAATTGAAAGTGAAGCATCCCTCATTCCTCCATTTTCAATATTAAAAAAAAATCCAATCTTCCTTCCTTCCTTCCTTCCTTCCTTCCTTCCTTCCTTCCTTCCTTCCTTCCTTCCTTCCTTCCTTCCTTCCTTC
>JAYDZK010000268.1:53232524-53278921 GCA_034509185.1 Euphonia xanthogaster | reverse complement strand
CTTCCTTCCTTCCTTCCTTCCTTCCTTCCTTCCTTCCTCCCTTCCTCCCTTCCTCCCTTCCTCCCTTCCTCCCTTCCCTTCCCACAGGGATACTCCACATTTTATGCTGTCTGCTCATTATAGAAAGCTAGGGGAGGAGAAGGAAGGAGGGGAACATTTGGAATTATGGTGTTTTTCTTCCCCAGTCACTGTTGGTTACAATGGAGCCCAGCTTTCCTGGGAATGGCTGAATACCTGCCTGCCCATGGGGAATGATGAATTCCTTGTTTTGCTTTGCTTGCATGTGCAGCTTTTTCTTTACTTGTTAAACTGTCCTTATCTCAGCCCACAAGTTTAATCATTTTACTCCTCCATTTCTCTCCCCTCTCCCACTGCAAGGGTCTGTGGGAGAAGCTGTATGAGGCTGAGTTGGCAGCTGGGGTTAAACCACAAAGCTTTTCCTTTCTAAACCTCTGAGTATTCTGTAAAACAACTAATTAGGGGCTAATTCCTTCTCTTAACATAGAGAAATGCCCTTAGCAAGCAGACAGCCATAGCTGAATGTGGCCAGCCCCAGAGAGCACCTGGAAGAAAAGTTTCCCCACCCAAAATGCCACTTCTTTCAGAAAATCATTTTGGGAGAGACATTTCTTTGTCTTTTCCACAGTAGCCTTCTCTCCTACCAAATGATAGGTCCACTGCTGATTCACCCAGGGAACCCCATACTGAACCCATCCCTTGGATATTGATGGGACAGTGCCACACAGGAAAAAGTTTCCTGGGTGTCCCCCAGTGCTCCTGCAGCACTACAGTCCACAGTGTTCCATTCCAGGGCATCCAAGAGCAGTGTATGTGGTGCATGTGCCTTCTGCCACTGCTCTGTTTTGGAATAAGGCTGCTTTTTGTGAAAAAGGGAAAAAAGATGCCTTTGTAGATGCCCTGTGCTAAAATTCTGATTTGAACTGTTGATCTGCAAATGGCTTCCTTTGTTTTAAAAGGAACACCCCTGCTATAAATAAAAGAAGCATCTAGCTGCTCATTTTTACTTTTTGATACTGGATAGGTCTGAAGAGCTGGAAAGGTAAAAATTATGTACAAAGGGATGGCCAATTTATGCCCTAGAGTTTAAAGCACAATACCTCATTGGTCTTGTCTGGTAGATTTGCTTAAAATTTAGTGGTACAATATGTCTTAGAGCCTGAAGAGATGAGTGTGGATCTGTATAGATTGCGTGAGCTGAGGAGAAAAAGGAAAAAATCTCCCATTACTGTATAGAGTGGTTGTCTTTTCAATTATGGATGAAAAGATGAGTATAACCCTGAGGGGTTGGATTCAAACAGAATGCAAGGGGGGAAGAGCCCTAAAAACAAGCAAAATCTTTACTAAGATATGATTAAAAGAGAACATAAATGTCTGGAAGTGTTTTGAAGAAGGAAGTGCAATGGAGTGGGGGGAAAATGGTTATGGCGGAATATAGGGTAATGGTATTAAATTAACAAAAGGAAAAGGTCTGTTGAATATCAATAGAATCCTTTCTGTTTTCCTGTGACATTGTCTCCCAAGGGAAGCTGCAGAAGCTCCATCATTTGAGTCCTGGCAAATGACTTGGGACAAACCACAAGAAAGTGAGGTTTAAGGCACATTACTGAGATGTTCAGGGATGGAGTTACTGACCTAGTGGCTCATTTCTCCCTCCCCCCTTACCTGGGAAGCTACAGCATTAATGAAAATAAGGGGGGGGGAAGACAAACCGGGACAGAGTTAGAGCTCCTGTTTACACATGAGTGGCAGTGCTACAGCAGCAGCAGAAAGAAGCCAAAAGAAGTGTCCAGACAGACTGAAAATACTGATGACAGGGGAGGGAGATACACAGAAAAACTAAATTGCATGAGGAGTGAGAAAGAGCAGGTGAATGGGCTGGCCAGAGGCTGGCAGTGCCCCTGGACAGGGACTACCAGAGCTGTGTAAAGGCACTTGTGTCCTGGCAAGATTTCCTCTGCAAGGGACTGCTTTTGGACACTCTCTACTTCTGTCATAAGGAAACGTGATCCTAGTAATTCATGAAGCAAGTGGTTCTTGCAGAATGTGGTCAGAGAATACAGAGCATCAGGCAGGGTAGGAGGTGCCACTTGTACCTTCCCAGGCCACTTATTCCGTGTCTCCCATCACCTGGCAGAGCTTATAGCTTTGAAAGGAAGGTCCATGCATGCTTCATAATGCTGATAATTCCCATTTTGCATTTATATCTTAATTACCCTATTGAAGGGTCTCAAATATATCTTGAAGCATTCCTTTGTCTAAGTGCCTGATGCTGTAGAGGTGACTGGCCTTTTCCAAGAGATGGAATGGGGCATATTGTTCAAGCAAAGCCATGAAACATCAGATCTGGAATCACAAATGCCGCTCTTGAGCCCCCAGGCTGTTGCTCAAAGCCCATATCTGGTCTTAAATCCCTGTTTTCCCATGAACTTTATGAACATGCACCACCTCCACTGCTTAAAGTTAAGCATGAGCTCTGAAGGGTTTCTTGAACAGACTATCAACTAGAGTATGGCAAAAGATATTCCACCCAGATGACTCAATAATTATTTCTATGAAAAAAAATAAAAATCAATCATTTGTGTGTGGAGTCTCTCAGCACCAAATTAGAACAACCTGGAGTCTGGGCTTTAAGAGGAGGCACTGTTTGGAATCTGACCATTTTGTTTTCCTTTAAATTCAACTGAAACCTTTAATGCTGCACTTGAATCACCTGTCTGCAAGAACAGGGGTCAGAGGAGGCACTAAGGGAAAAGGCAACTCAACAGAGTTTCGCTTCTTTCCTGAGAAGACCCTTAAATATAAACATAAATTTTGTCATAGAAGTGTGTCCAATAGCTAAAAAAAAAAAAAAATCCACTCACAAAAGCAAGAATTCATTGTTTTAAAATGAATGTAAAATAGTCATAGGGCAAATTGCCCCTCATCAGGACAGCAGAGAAAACTAATTTGATTTGTATAATATAAGACAACAATGATCATTAAGTTTCATGAAAATAAATTCAACCACCTTGAGAGTAGGCTATAAATAGAGTAGGCTATAAGAGTAGGCTAAGTATATTGTGTCAAAAATTAACATATGAACTTAAAATTTGTGCACCAGTTCAAAATCAGATTTAACAAACTGCAGTTATTAAAGTCAATTGATGAGAATTCCATTATAAAACCAAATGGAATCTTAACTCTGCATGAAATAAATATTTTTTTTCAAAGCCTAAGCAGAATGCATTAACACGCAATGATCCAAATTATGTATTAAACTCAATTATTTTCATTATTACTTTTCTATTAAGGTGACATGATTAACTCCATTCTTATTAGCCTCAGTTCCAATCCTAGCTACATCTCAACTTTGGTATCTTCTTGAGGAGAATTTGTCCACAGAGTTATTGTAAACAAGTCTGCTCTCCAGAGGTCTATAAAGAGAAGTGTTTTGTGAAGAATAAAAGAGCACTGTGGTTTAACAGGAAAGTTAGTGAAGTGATGCTTTCCATCATCTTTGGCAGCATTTTGAATGGAAGAGTGTGAGTATCAAGTTTCAAGAACTCAGTTGTTTGCTTCTTATCCAAGTTAATCTCATGGCTGTGTTTTTGAAATTAACACTTTGTTTTTACACTTTTTCCCCCTTAATACTCATCAAAGATCTGACCCAGTTTGAAATGAAGAAACTTCTTCTAACATGACCTGGACTCTAAATCAGGTTCAGTCACCCCAGCAAAGGATATGTCATTAGCATTAACATCTACAGTCATTGGACTAATCCAATGAGTTCATGAAGCAAGTTTTTTCAAAAATATTATTTTATTATAACACCATCTTCATGCATATGGAAATCAAAATTAATGGCTCTGATTTTGAAGTAATTTATTTGTGTGGGTTTTGAATCTTGAAGTATTCATCATTCTTCACATATTCCTTTTTCTAGGATAATTTCTGACAGCCAGAAGTTGTCTTTAGCATTTATAAATTTTCTAATGCTAGCAAGATGTTAAAGTTCCTTGGGAAAGTGTGTTTAGTCCTAGTGAGTCATGGAAGGAGACTTCACCAGCTCAGCACCTCTCTAGGGGTTTTTCAGTAACTGAAGGCAGGGCTCACAAAATTTTCGAAAGCTGTAGTATGCTCGCCCTGAAAAACAAATAGAGAAGACAGGGCTCCTGTCTGTAAATCAAGAACATTAACAGTGATCCAAAATCCCAGCCTTCATTGACTCAGTGTGATGCTTGCACTCCATGCTTATCTTAGAAGGTCCCCTTCCAACCCAAACCATTCCATGATTCCATGATTCTGTGATATTGTCCGTGCCTCAGCAAAAGCTTTTTGTTTATTCATTTGATTAATTTCTTTGAGTTTAAAGAAAAGAATTAATTTCACTTATTTCTTTATGTGATCATTATAAAAGCTTTTAATGAACATAGTAAAACCCAACTAATTATCACAATGGCATTTAACTCTAAATAAAATTGACAGGAAGCAAGAATATGATACATATAATTTTGCACACTTTATTAAAACACATTTATCAATTTTTTCCTCCTAAAGCAACCTGATCATATTATTCCATGATAATTTAGCTAATATTTTTTCTGTGCATTTAATATTTAAGTGGCTTTTACTGATATTAAAGTCATAATGCATTTTATGGAAATTACCTTGCATTCTAATTACTTTTCTTGGTGAGGAATGGTAAACAGAATTATCTCGTTATGCTTGTTGTAGATGAAAGCAAAGAAATATTTAATGAGAAGAGACTGCTAAAGAAAAAAAAAGAAGAATCCATGTTCAGATGTGTTTTTTTTCAAATTAGTCCATTTTGCCATCAATTCAGAGATGTGGGACTCCTGGAACCAAAGCAGGAACCAGGCGTGCACGTGAACAACAAAAGACTCTGAATGGCAAGCTGGATTCTTTTAACATCAGTAGTTCCCTTTTTTCTGTGGCCTGTCCAAATGTAAGCTGAGGAGAACTGGGAGGAAGACAATGTGCTACCACAAGAAAGCAAGAAACACATACAACGGTGTCCTTGAGCCCAAGCTGCCCCATGCTTTTAGTAAATGAATTTTCTCTTGGAAAGCTATGAATTGTAGCTACAAAAATGGAGAGGTCAAGGCCTGTGCAAAAGTGAACCCCTCGTCCTTTTTTCCCCCCAGTTCTTTATATGAAATATACTTACTTCACTGGAAAAATAGAGGAATTAATTGTGGAGAAATCAAGTTTTCTGGCCAACTCTTCTCTCAGTTTCTCTACTAAAGCCTAAGTGGAGCCAAAAACCTCAAAATCCAAGGCTGGATTGCTGCCTCTGAAAACAAAATGGTATATTTTTTATGAGCCTTTATAAAGATGAAGAAGTGCTTTAGCACTATCTGAATGAGGTCTCTTCTCTTTCATAAGCCATCTTTTGGGAGGTATGAGATGGAGTCTGGCTCCAGGGAAATCATGGTTCACTGGCCACCCTGTGTCTGGACATCTCTCTGAAAATCAAAATGCATCATGGCTCTTGCTTAGTCTGCATGACTTTGTAACAGCTGAAGAGATGCCACCAGAGAAGCTGAATGGAAAGTACAGTATGTAGCAGAAACAGGTAGAAAAGGAGGAATAAGTGAACAGTAACACCAAGAAGTTAAATTCCGGGTGTTGTTTCTGTAGGGTTCCACAAATTTCTCTGGATTTGCATTTTTCCTTTCTTTTGCACTGGCACAGGGATTCCTGTCCACCCACCAAGACATACACACATGGCAGCAATGGTTACACCATAGGTCATATATTTCATAATTATATTATAATTTTATATATACAATATATTGATATAATTATATAATGTATAACCACCCATTTGTGGTTGTAATTGTGGTAGTTATGCCCTTGTGAAAAGACATCTCTGAGGCTTTAGTTTATAGAGATCATCACATTTCTCCTCCATATGTTCTTCATTTCAAGGGTCAGTATTTTCTGTTTGCATTTCCAAACTCTCCAGCAAGACAAATATTGTAAGATTGTTGTTCTTGCACCTGTTTTACTTTCAACCTTCCCATTCTGGTAACTTTGGAGCATCAGGTATTAAAGGCAAGTGGATGGAAATGTAGAGTTAAGCTTTAGCTCACACTAAAATTTCAAATTCAATTTAATTGAAATGTTCTGTGAATTTCTGCCTACACAAAGCAAATTTTTCTATTTAGGGGAGGGAGACTAGAAAGTTCTGTGAATATTGCCTATTTTGCAATTTTCTAAGCTTTCTTTCCACTAGAAATGACCTTTAAATAAACGGATTTTAATTTGCTTTTCAGCTCATTCTTTCTATTTTTTGTTCAGCAAGCAAAATAGGCAAAGAAGGCCTTTAGTCCCCTGTCATCACTGAAAACATCACTGTAAGCTCTAATGCAGTAGTCCAACCCACTAATCTATTTATTCCTTTTTAGCCAAAACATCTTCTGCAATCCCTCACATAGTTCTGCAAACAATAATTGCAATTATATTTCACCATTGTATTAAGGATCAGGTTATCTGTGTAAAATATTTAGAAAGGTCAGTGTCTCATATGTAACTTATAGGCAAAAATAAAATTACCAACGAATGTCATTGATATTTATTGCAAATGCTCTATAACATTCTGAGTTTGCCATACACATTTCTCCCTGTAATAGAACATGTTTCTAAAATGGATTAAATCCTGATTTGATTTTAGTACTCTACATATTACAAATGCATTTAATTTTAAGTGACAAAATAAAATGTAGCAGATGACATCCTAATCTGATGTATAGCAGCTTCACCAGCAATTCCCTGTGAGATACATCTTTTTTTAGTAAAAAATGTCAGTGTTGCTTGAGTTAGCTCAACAGGGCCTTGTGTTCAAGCAGCACCACACTTCAGTGTCTTCTCTTAACTAAATGTTACCAAAAATGAAGGGGTCTCAGCAAGAGTGACAAAAAGCAAGGTGAAGGAGGTTTATTTGCTTTACTAGGCACAAAGAGTGCTCCCTGTTGCTGTGCTCCAGCTTATTTGAGCAGACAGCAAAGACAAATGCAGGCAGCACTTTTAAAGGTCCTCTGGAAGACTTACCATTGGATTTTAAAGACTCAGGATCAGCGAGATAGAACAAATGTGATGTCAAAGGCACAGTCTTCTTTTGGAGGTCACTGGGTATCTCGCTGATGGAAAACAAATAAATGAGTAATAACATTAACTGAATGATTGGGTTATGGGCATTATGTTCTCCAGGATCCTTCAGAGGCTTCAATGTGTCAACTTCAGCAAGGCAGAATCCTCTCAGGGCATCATGACCATTATGACCTCTCTTCTTTCAAATTATGTTAGTTCTGAATAACAATTATGGAAATTAACTTATTAGTGCAAATTGATACATGATGCTAGGCCAGCAGAATTGACTATTCTGTATTATTTTATTTATTTAGGCTGCAATAAATGGAGACTGGCTTTATCATTAATGTAGAAGGATATTTAAGTTATGGGTATAAAAAGAAATTCACTTATGTGCAATTTACCTCAGAAACATCAAACAATATTCTGGTATTATCTGCAATTTGCTGTGGTTGGAAAATGAAAGAAAGGGCTAGCACAACACCAAGTCTAAGAATTAAGTAATTATATTTGTTCTTTGAGCATCAATAAGAAATCCTGTTTCTTTAAAACAATTTGTGCCATCTTAGGAGAGGAACACATTTTTTTGTCTTGCACACTTGTTCATGTCTTCCCTCATCCACCCCTATTCCACCACATTTTGTGGGAAGTGCAAATTGGACATAAAACTGAGTCCTTGTCCGGAGGCTGCTGGTGGTGCTGAGACTTCATCAGGATCTCATGAGGACCACATGGACACCTCCCCACGCTAATGTAGGAGGAGTCCCATCTGCCCAGCCACAGGGAAACCCCTCACCTCTCCAGGAGGACATTAGGGAAAGCTCTGTAAGTGCCAAGCCCCACTCCGGCAGGCCTCTGAGATGGAGGAAAGCCCATGTGCATGAACACCTAATTCAGCCTCTGCCGAGTTTCAGGGTATCCCCAGCGGGCTGCAATGGGTCCAGAGAGCGCAGTCCTGTTCAGCACAGCCTGTCCGAGCTCCCTGGCAGCTCCCAGCTGCAGGCTACCTCAGCAAGCTCAGCTCTTGAGTGAGATCAGCTCTTTTAGTGACTATCAGCTCATTTTGTGATTTCAGCTCTTTCCCTGCTAAGTGCGTTGCAGGGAGAGAGAGGAGAAGCGCTGTGTGAGGTTCCACAGGAGTGTCTTTATCGATCTTCTGCAAAGGTTCTCAGGGATAGCTCTTCTGCCGAGCTGGGCAAAAGTAGGGTTTTTATAGGATGCAGGAGTTTTAGAAATTATCCTGCAGTAGGGGTTGAGGGGAATGTGACCTACAGTTTTACAGAGAGATAAGCCCTTTCTGAAGGCGGAAGAAGGGGCTTCTCTAAGGCCCAGCCGTCATGACTCGGCATTTCCTGTCTTAGGCCGCTGGCTGCCACGGAGGCCTTGCAGGCCCTGCTACAATCACCCCCTCATGGGAGCGCGACCAAACCCCGGCCGCAGCTCCCACAGACACAGGGGGTAACTCCCGCTGCTGCACCATCCACCAGAGAGTCCACGAGGAAAACCTGAAGGAGAATAAACCTTTCAGTGTGGCTGGCTGCATTCAGATGCAAATTTTTGTTTGTAAAGCTGGAGATTATCATACTGCCATGGGACGCAATGACCTGTCCTGAGCATTGTGTAGGACACCTCAAATCAGCTTTGCCACCGCCTGTGCCAGGCGGGCACTGAGCCCTTCTAATCTGGCCTCTATTGCTCCAGTTAACTGGGGACAGGCCCCAAGGCTTTAGTGTGTTTGCATCAACAGCCTGAGCATCACACATAATGAGGAGAAATACAAAACCATCACACATAATGAGGAGAAAAATAAAATTCAGTGTGTGTTTACATGGAAGCTAATTTTCTCAGGAAAAGGTAAAGATTATTTTTTCACCTTCCTTGATACTGCTGCAGGGAAGTATAGTAGCAGCAGTTGTAAAGCAAATTTTAATGATATGCCTGAATGTCACAGTTAAATTTCTGACATGTTTTTACAATGGCAGCATTTTGATCTTTTTTTCTTTCTTCTTATTTGACCCTAGAGATTACCATCAAAAGCTTTCTTTCTTTTTTTTCCCTTCACATTAAAACATTCTAACTTTAACATTAAATCTTATCTGGAAATTGACAAAGCCTGTGATTCAAAATGAAACAGGAAGATTACAAATACTGACACCATTCAAGGAAAAAAGTTATTTTTTAAGTTTAAAAAATTTATTATCTATTACTTTCTTGTATTTGCATAAATCATGGAGGGTTTGGAGGAAGTCTCATTCTTTTCAATTTTACCTGCTTATCTGTGTAATGACACCTGATTGTGCAGCTCCCACTGGTCATTTCAGTCATCAGCAAGAATTTGAGTGCAAGGATGAGAATGCTCATCTTCCCCTGGCTGTTTCGAAGACACTTGGGAGAAAGCAAGGAATTCCAAGAAGGGCTGGCTGTACCAACTGCCCAAGCAACATGTGCAGCTGGGGCAGTGAAAAAGATCAGAGAACAGGACCCTGTATGTTTGCATCGGGATTAGACCAGAAGCCTCCAGAGCAAAACCGAAGCAAAAGGAGCCAGGGGCTGCTGGTTCAGGTACGACAGATTCAGAGCCTTGGAGCACAAGGCAAAGAGGCAGAGATGCAAAATGATCTCTGGCTGGGAAGACACCCAGTGGTGTAAAAGATCCCCATCTTTGTCTTGCAGAATATAGACATGAAAAGTCTCAGAGGTTTGGAAGAGCTCCTGGAAACAGCGAGCAGCTGCTCAGTGCCACGTGTGGACAAGGAGTGCCCTGGGTGCCCCAGCTGCCCCATGGGGCCAGCAGAAGCACCAGGGATCCCACTGTGCCCGAGGCCATGCCTGCTCCTGGGACAGATGGGGCAGCCATGGCCCAGGAGAGTGTGGGGAACAGTTGGGAATGCTGTCAGCTCAGTAAACCATTCCCTTAATACAGACTCCTTCCATACAATCTGCTTATAGAAATACCCAGTACAGGGCAGCTCCTCTCGGCCTGTATTTTTTGTGCTAAGCTCAGAGGAGAGTTATCTTCAAAATTCACCCACTAGCCCCAGTAAGGAGTTTTCCCTGCTCAGAGGGATCCCTTCTGCTTGCTTGAGAGGGGCATGGGAGGTATAGGGAGGAAGGGAGAGCATTTCATCCTGCTCGAAAGCTGCACAAAGCAGTGTGCTGCTCTGAGCCCTCACACCCAAACAGGGGAATGCAGGACCAATAGGAGCTCTAAGAGCAGCTCTTGGGCAGCTCTACCTCCTGTCTGTTTTGTCATGGTAAAGGAAAAATAAGGATAATGGTATCCATAACCCTTCATGAGCACTTTAAACCTGAAGCTATCTTGGTGCAGCTTAAATCAATATAATATCTGAAATTTTCCTTTCTGAACCCTTTCTTTTTCTTCTTAAATGGCAGTTTTCTGAATAATTTTCAGCTGTCAGGAAAAAGAAAAAAAAACCCAAACACCACCAAGTACCATGGTTCTTCCTTTCTCAGTCCTGATAGATAGATGTGAGTCTGCTGACAAGGAATTTCAGTGAGTTTAGACATCTGTTATACTTGCATTTTACTCCTCCTAATATCTCAAAGATTTCTTTGCCCTCTCTGATCCTGGCTGAAACTCAGCCAAGGTCCATTAATAAAAAAACAGCAGCATAAATTGAAAGTTTTCCAGGAATTCCTTGTTGTGGCCTTAAGTACAAAACTATTACAATCTTTTCCTCTTCAAAGAGATTTCTTACAGTTTCATAAAACTATCAGTCTCATCCATAGAAGTGTGCCTTTCAAAAATCCTTGTTGCTGTTGAAAGTCCATGGCATTACTTTAGTTTTATCACAGAGTTTTGTAGAGAGGTCTATGGTTCTGTGTCCTTCCTTCACCTGCAGAGTCTGAGGTCTGTCTGCAGCTTTAGCTGCACCACAACAATTCATTAAAATATGTAGGAGAGGCATGAAATGTACAGTCTAGGTTAAATTTTTAGTCTTATTCCATGCAAGTATTCATTTCCTTAAAGAATTCATTTCAGGGCCATATAATACTGACACTATTTCTCTAGAACTCTTTAAGTTTTTAAGGATGTAGAGAAAGTTGGTCTCAGTTCTCTGGGATTTTAATTGCTCACCATATATCACCCCTGTGTTATAACAAAGCAAAGTCTAACAGGACAGCAGATATGGATTAATTTGGGAGGCAGAGCTCATGATAATTTATTTTCCATTTATAACTGATGCCATTTAGCCCATATGAGGACATCACACAGTGATGTTGCTGCCAGCACACCTCGCTGTATGGCAGTAGGGGCTCCTGAGATAGGGGGAAAGAGCTGAGAAGTTGGAAAATGAGAGTTCTGACCCAAGGACCTGACACCAGTTAATAGATTTAGTACTAAATGTAAATTATTGCTAATATAAGAAAGTGGAAGACAATTTTAGCTGTTAATGAGAACAAGTATGAAGTAATTATTTCTTGCCAGTTTTAATGAGAGACAGCAAAGAATGTACCAATGGATTATCACTTTATGGCTCTGTCTTAGCTGGGATGAAGCTCCATGTTGGAGCACAAATATAATACAGGACAAGATGGAAAAATAACCTAAAAAGCACTGCTGTGAGAACATCTGTAAAAGCCAAGTGCTGAATGAATTCAAGCTCTGCAAATGTTTGGCATTGGCTTTGTTTATGCATTTTTAACACATCCAACATGATCTTGATTTGAGAAGGAACAATAATGTTATACCAAGTAATTTGTTGATAATAAGTTCTGTCTGGTTTTTGTAATTAAAAAAGTGATTAAGAAAGGCTAAGTCATTAATGCTTGAACTGCTGCTGCTGGGATATGCACAGTAACACACAATTTATAAACTTTTGGCAGAGGGATTTATTTACTGATGCTTTTTCAAGAAACTTCTTTCTTTAGGGTATTTATAGAATGTGAGAAATAATAGACTATGATTATGAGCAGAGAAGAGCAATCATCCTGATAAATGCCAGTGAATTGTAAAACTAGACCAATTACTAGACCATTACATAAGGATACAACTGCTGAATCTTGCAGCTCAGCTACTTTGTCTTTTGTATATTTGTTATCTCAAGGATAGATGGTCAGGTTTGGCAGGTAGTTAGGAGAACACTGGAGAAGCCACAGCTTCTATGTCAAACCCAATGCTTAAGTTCTCAGGCTCAGAAAATGGTGATTTTTTCCTCAAGATTTTTTGGTTTGTGTATCTACTTTCCAGTTTCAGGCAAAGGCAGAAACAACAGAAGGGAATGGGGCAGGTCCACTGACATAAACAGAAGCAGAAATCATAGGATGTCCTTTCACCCTGTGTCACAGGAAGGCACAGGCTGGCTTGTCAACACCCCAAACACAACAGAATACTTGAGGAAATTTTTAATATCACATCTAGTGCTGAGTAAATGAGTAAAATGTATCTCATTGTTAAGTAGGATGTGTGTACCAGCCTGGGCTGTGAGTTTGTAAGAGGGAGAGGATGTACCCCCTTCCCTGCTTGTGGGATGGAAGCCAGCACCCCAAGCCAGCTGCAGCAGTTTTGGTGAAGAAATGCTGATTCAAGAAATTATTTGCCTGCAGCAGACAACCCCTTTTTGAAATTCATGTAGGTTATGACTTGGAGAAAACCCTTTTAAAATACATTTTTAAATTTTATCACAAGTGTCACAAGGTTCACTTTCTCAATGGCTTTATCTTTTATTGCAATGCACAAAGTAAGGGTAAAAGTCTGTACTGCTTTTACAAAGAGTAAACAGCCAGGGTAAAACAGACCTTTCTCTCTCTATGGATATTTAAGGAGATATAGATATTTGATGTATTACAGATGCTTCTATCATAAACATATCTCTCTGAATGCATTATCAATGAGGACCAAACCACATCTCTTTTGAGAAAACAAGGATTTTCAAATCTAGTGTAGGTAGTGATAGGTATAGGCTTAGGACTGTATTATGTTGGAATCAACACTGTCATTCTCTATTCCTACCTTCAGAGCAATTTGGTGCAGACTTTTTCATGAACTGGAGATAAAAATTATTCTCTGCTACAGTGAAATCTATTAAGATCTATCAAACTTCATGCAAATCGCTTTCTGCTTGGTAATGCCACCTAAGAACAGCCAGAGGCTTTAAAATGTATTATGGCCCTTGCTGAGCAGCAGCATGGATCCTAGATTACTTTTGTAAAAATTATGAAATTATGTCAATAGAGTTCTTATATTTCCCTGCTCAAGGACAGTATAGGACATAATGAGAGAATACCAGGAATCAAAGCTTTTGCTTTAGAAAGATTTACAGCTGTAGCTTCATACTATAAGTCAACACTGAATAATTAAAAGACTTGTAATTAAAGGCTAATTCAGTATTGATTATGTCCTAGAGCAAGGGGGACAGTTCACTGCTCTCTCACCATCCTGTGTGAGCTTCATCAGCCAGACAGCAAGAGTGTAATTACCCTAAGCAGCTTTCAGCAGTGGGATGGCATCTCCTCCAGCCCATTCTGGTGGGTTGTGGGGGCAAAGTGGTTATCTCACAAGGTCTTCAGTATCACATATCCTCTCAGACCACTCCGTGCTCCAAAATAAAACATCAAATCTGTTTCATTTGGGAAAGTGAGGGCATGGACCCTTCAGTCCAATTGTGTTCTTGGTTCTCTGCTCCCTCTCTTCATGGTTCCTCTGATGGCCCATTTTGAGATAAGCACCTTTTTCAGGGTCTCTGGTTGCTGCCTCCAGTGCTTTTCATAAGCATGTTCAGAGTTGCTGTCTGATTGGGGGAATAAACGAAAAGGGAGGGTCATGGGCACCTGTTATCCATTCTGCAGACCCATGTGCACCTCTGCAGCCATGCACATCATTCACACAGACTTTCTGGAAGGGGAAGATTTCAGTTTGGTGATGCACACAAACAACTTACTCACCATTGGACTGATGAACAGGGAAAGACAATGTGTCTTTGATGGCTTCAATAATGCAAAGGTGGCTTCAATATGGCAAAGGTGACTGTCAAAATGCAGGAAGTTCCATTTCTCTCTATGACACCTTGGTGATTCTCTGATTAAATTTCACTGGCCCTTAATTAGTCTATCCCCACCAATCAATTGATTTTTTTTTTCTTACAGGATCTCATATGCCTCCTGTATGCATCATATATCATAGAAATTAGGTCATATTTAACATACTGAATCATAAACATTAGAAATGGAAAATCTCACTGAGCCATCAAATTCATTCCTTTGTCAGTGGAAAAAGGTTCCCATGTGGAATAGAATTTAATTTTTAACATATAATATGTTCAGTCCTAAAATGTTTCTTTTTTTAGTTGTTATTCCACAAAACTCATTTAGTCCTTGCTACCAGGGATTTTTATGATTATGTGAATTTTCTTTTAGAAACTTCAGTCTACAACTTTTAATTATATCTCCACACTGCTCTATCTCCAGAAAATAGCATTTGCAGGTAATAATCATATGCCTTCTTTCCTATTCAAAATATGAAAAGATGGGTCTAAATATGGAAACAATCCTGTAATAGCTATTTGCAAAGATACCTAAATGCCCTGCATTTTGTTTTCTAGTCACGATTTTTTCCCTTCCTCACAGTTTGGGAAACTGAAATAACCACTTTTCCCTTGAAAACCAACTTTTTCTTCATAGAATTGTTAATAACTTTTCAGTTCTTATTATCATGAAAAACTTTATGTTTTCTTATAAAATCTGTGCTTTTTTTTTTAGCTAAGATTATGAACAAGTTTACTTATTTAGACAAATATGTGTTTGGGACTCTTTCATGCATTACAAATCAATTATTTTAGCTGACCTGATGGTTTTGCATCAGATCAAAATATCAAACAACTTTGACAGCAGGAAGCATTCCATTAGATATTCCTGCTTTTGAGGGCAAAAGAAACAAAAGTCTCTCTTGAAGACTCTTTGTGCTTTTTCTTCTCCCAGTGAGCACAAAGCCCAAGAAGAAACTTACTGCCAGAGTGTATTGAGGGACAAGCTATTTTTTTATTTATATTTTAATTAGAGTGCACCAAAATGGGACAATGCTGGATCACTGGGTGGGACTGATCATGCTGTATTTTTTCTGTCACTGGGAAACACCTGGGGGCAGAGACAGGAGACAGAGCCATATCTGATAAACCTTGTGTTCTTCATCTGATCTGAGGCAGCCTATTTTCTGATATCATTGGGTACTCAGAAAATGTAAAACTCAGAAAAAACCAAGAGAAAATACAGATCACAGGATCACAGGCAGATTCCAGGTGTAAGGGACCTCTGGAAGGCATCTAGTCCCACTATCCTGCTCAGGTAGGGTCCCCTGCAGCAAGCTGTCCAGGATTGTGTTGAGATTACTTTTGAATCAGTCTGAGGTGGGAGGCTCCCCAACCATTTTGGGTAACCTGCTCTACTGCTAACCATCACAGTAAAAAAATCTTTTCCTGGTGCTCAGACTGCATCTCCTGTGTTTCAGCTTGTGCCCTCTGGTCCTGTCACTGGAGAGCACTGTAAAGGACCTAGCTCTGTCCTCTTTGTACCCTATAAATCAGATTTTTATAGGCACTTACAAGATCCCCCTGAACCTTCCCAGCATGACCCCCTCAGCCACTCCTCCCAGCTCTGTGTCCTTTGCAAACTTGGTGAGGGTACCCTGATGAATGCAGATAACCTTTCAGGCTTTTACAGAGTATTTGGAGCATAAAGAATGTGGCCAGAGAGGATGGCCTATTTATGAATTTTGATAACATAGATTGCTTCCTCTTAAGGCTTCCCACCAACTTGTTAGAACTTTTCTCTGCCAGACAAAGGGTAATTCCTGACCAGTTTTGCTAATTTTCCCACTTGCAGCAATGTCGCCATCCTGCTTGACCTTTCAAATCGATTCATCTTGAGATACATTATTGACTAATTTCCTGAAATTCAGGTGAAATGTGCCCATTTTTAACCTTGTCCTTTGTTATGTACAGAAATTATCTTATCCTCTGGTACTAGCATTGCCATTAGTAAGCAATCAAAATTCTTCTCCAAAGGCTTTTCGATTTTATTTGCTCTTTCCACACTGATTTCAGTGATGTATTTCATCTAATCCTGGTGCTTTGTCAACTTTTTAATAGTACTGAGAGCTTTAATTGCCTTATTATCTTCTCTTCTGCAGTGAGGGCTTTTTCTTTAGCATTTCTATTCCCCTCAAGGAAAGCATGGACTCTGGAATATTACAGGACCTCCATTTCCAGACCCTTAAGGATATCTACTTATCTCTTAGCAACATTTAATCTATCACGGCCCCTCTTTATCTTCCTAATAAATTTCCTTCTCAGGCAGCAAAGACTTCATCATCCATGCTCTTCAGACACAGTGTCCTGCTGATTGGTGTCCATTTTCTTCTATTTTGCAGCCAGGAAACCCAAAATTCCCAGGGCTAAAAAACCAGTGGGACTTTTTGCGTCAGGACTACAGATTAGGGATGGCATTCAGCTAGGAAAAAATGAATCATGGGCCTTGCTGCTTGTTCTTCACAGAAAAGCTGAGAAAAGAAGAAACCTGCCCAGCCCAGAGGGATGTGACACCATGGCAAACTGAAGTGCCTGTCAGTGTTTCCATGAATGGCTGGCATAGGGGAACAGGGCAAAAAGGTGCTTCCTTTCCCAGTTCCAGACTGTTTTCCACAAAGCTTAGATTTGGGTGCTTCATTATGTTGTCCTCTGGGGTAAAGGCACAAAGTAGGTTTGGATAAGATGCAAAGGGATGGATGCTTAAGCACTGGCTCTCTGGATTACTGTCTTTGCTGCAGCCTCATTTTAGATGGCCAAGGCTCCCCTGGCTCTTCCCCAGTGCCCATTACTGGGATCAGTGGCAGGCCCAGCTATCACTGTCCTAATGCCTCCCAGCTGTGTGCCCTGACCTGCCTTTGCTCTTGCTTTGTCAAACTTCAGTGAGCTCAGTGTGTGATTGGTGATTACCCCCCAGACCAGACACAGCAAACATGGCACACAGGGAACTGGAGGAATTATGTGAGAAATTCAGGATTAAAATCTTCTACTATATTGCAAATCCATGTTGTTTTATTTACCTGGATTTCCTATCATGCACTCCAGATTGTACACTTGCTCCGTGTGTCACCTGCAGACAGATCTGCTGAACTGAGAAAAAAGAGATGAATAATGTCACTGCCAGAACATAGCCATGAAAATCGTAAATAAAAGAAAAAACATATTCCTGCTCAGAGGTATATTAACTGGAACTTTTATGTTATTTATGTTTTGCCTCAGAAACACACGTATACCCAGAGAAAAAAAATCTAGTACTTAGAGTAAATCTACTGCACTTTGTTGTAAGCTTGGGAAAAAAAAGTGTGTTGATTGATTTCCTTGTCTGAGTTATTTAGAAAGAGCTGAAAGCTGGAGGGCTGTTAGATTCTGGTAAAGTGAGTACATTTCCCCTGAATAAAAACATTTAAAGGCTCTCAGTGTTTGTGCACGTATTCATGTTCCAACGCACGAATTAAATGTCAGCAGAGCCAGACCTTCAGCTACATTTGATGGCAATACTGAAGTCAGTGCAGCCACATTGATTTATGCCACCTGAGGAACTGACCCAGAGTTGTTACTTTTCACTGGACATCACATAAGAGCTATAAATGGATTTCTGAGTGCACAGGAAAGAAAATGCAATATGGAAAGTGACTTGAAACCAGAAGCTCTGTTGAAAGGAGTGCTCTGCCTTGGGGTTAGAAAGACACCAAACTCTATCAGACACTTCCAGTGGAAATGGTGTGATCTGGGGATCCAATGTCCCTGAATTCCAAAGGGAAGCTGAAAAAGATCCAATCACTTCAAAGACTGGGTTTGTCTCTGAAAATTGCTCTCTTACCCCTATTACCAGTGATGTCTACAATTGTAGTAGCAAGAATGTCCATTTTCCTGACAGCAGCTTTACTGTGGCTTGCAGAACAGTTTCTGTGCATTGCCCTGCAGCTACCATACCTAGAGCTCAATAAGTTATTCAACTATTTTAAGGTTTTTTCAGTAGCTTTTCTGTGCAATGGGCAACCAATACAAGTACTGTGGCAGTGAAAAGACTGTGAGATAAAACCTAAAAACACCCCATGCTGTGAAGCATTTAAATTCTCAAACTAGATTTAAGGCTTATAGTTCAAATCTGGGTTGGAATGGATGCATTTATATGGATTCTAGCAGAGCCCCTGTGGCTTGTAGCTGCAGGGGATTTGGTCCAGCTCAATTTGGTGAATTGCAAGTTTTCTAGTGAAACACTGAGATTTGACTTCTCATTTTGCAGTAGCATTAAATAATCCAAAGACATTTGTTTGCCTTTCTGTACCCACTAAATCTGCAAACAGTTTAAGTCTGATTTTTGACTCATAAATACCCTTAGTTAGGTGGAAAGGCTCACACCTGGACATGATCAGGCTAAATCCAAAAGGAAACACTATGGTGCAAGTACTGTACCTCAATTTCTGGTGAATTGCTTTACAAATAACCTTCTTTAATA
Organism: Euphonia xanthogaster; assembly: GCA_034509185.1. NCBI lineage: Eukaryota > Metazoa > Chordata > Aves > Passeriformes > Fringillidae > Euphonia > Euphonia xanthogaster. The sequence continues at coordinate 53,260,309 of JAYDZK010000268.1, read as the reverse complement.
ACACAATCCTTTTTCTTTGGTTTAACTCATTATTTTACATAACAATCCAGACTGCTGGGAATCACCTTTCTCACACAGAAATAGCTTTGGTAGAGAATTTTCTGTGTGTGTGCTGCTGCTTCAGAGATGACAGGCTTTGGTTATTAGCCCTACACACACAAGGTGTGCTGTGCAAACTGCTCTCAGTTTTACTTCCTCTGATAAATAAGGAATAATATACTTCATTACATATATAAAGAATAACATACTTCAGTACATATTTTCCTGAATAAACCATAATTCATGCTAAAATGCACAAAACTTTTAGGATTAATGAATAGTCCCAGAGATCTCTTAGAGGTATCTGAGTATGTATAAACAATATGAGCAGCAAGCAGGAGTTTAAAGCAAACCAAACTCAATAATGGCTTGTGAAAAATTTTCACAAACCATTATTTCAGTTATAAGCAAGTTGTGATCCTTATCCAGTGCAACAAACACTCCTTCCAAACTAAAGGCAGTGTTTTTGCCACATCATCCAGCAACTCACTCATGTCTGCTGGGAACTGATAGCTGGGAACCAATATTAAGGCTTGACCCACTTTAATATATGAAACACATCACCTCCAGGAATTCTGCATGGCATTTAACTTGCTCTTTGAAAGTCACGATTGATAGCTAATCTGCAGCTGGGAACCAGGCTCACTGCTGTGGCATGTGAGTGCTTTAACAGATTGTCTCTGTGTGTGTGTTGAAATTTTGGTGAGCCCAGCTGATCCAATCAGTGTGTTCACAAGCAGCAAAGAGCAACATGTTATGCAACTCCACATTCCTTATCATCCTTCACGGGAATTGCCTTTAAGGCACCAAGAATTGCTGTTAAATAGAGGGGTAGTGACACTGGTGAGCAGACAGAAAGCATGTTTACTGCTTCAGATGAAAGTGTGATGGCTAATGAGGGAGGCAATGACATCCACTCAAGGCTTTGCATCTTTTCACTGATGTGTCACCATACAAAAGGCATTGCAGATGCCAATAGATAAGGGAAGCCTAAGAAGTACTGACAGAGTATTAGAGTGAAAGAACACAGAAAGTGGCTGGGCTCTCTGATGAGATAAGCCACCAGAGTTTCCTTTTCTCAGACACCTATTGCACAAGTGCATGCCAGCTATCACCCCACCTCCCAACACCCTGCAGTCAGAAAAGGGGGCAGAAAAAAAGGGGCTTGAGCTTTCAAATTTTCTGGGGTTTTGGTTTTCTGAAATACCAGGAGGAATGAAGAATTGGATGCAAAATTTTAGATTACTGAATTAAATATTTTTGTGTAAATTTTAGCCATGATGTTTCTGAGCTATCTTTAGTTCCTACTTGCTTTGGAATCAGTATCCTGTTAGTCCAAATCATTCACTCAGGTTCTTACTGTTAACATAACAACAGCCAGTAAATGCAGGGGGTAGGAACAGGGTTCATGAAAGCACAGTTTTGTTAGCTTTGTGGGCATCTCGGTTTTGAGCCAAATTAGGAGGAAATTAGTTTACTTTAGTTTGAAGTCTTGAATTTAGAATGGAGAGTTCACTGATAAAATTCAGCAAATATTCAACAGTACAAGGCAGCTAAGTGACAGGATCACAGCCAAAGCAGTCTGTAAGGGCAATTTTCCAGTGAAATGTAAGGGCAGGAGAATAGGAACACCTCTCCTCCCATCTAAAAGGGGCAGAGGAGCATCTGAAACTCAAGTTTTTTAGAGACTCTGTTCTTCATTCCCATCTACAAGAAAATGTGACAGGATTTGTCACCAGATGTAGTGATTTTGTAACCACAGCTGTCCCACCCAGGAAACTAATCCAAGGTGTCAAATAACTTGGGAAAATATCATCTTGAGGACAAAATGGACTAGTTCTGTTTTTCTTTGTCTCATATTTGTATATATGACCCCAAGCTTCAAGATATGCCCCACTGAAGACAGACAAGTAGAAAGCACCCTGTTTAGCAGAGTCATGTGGAGCTGCCTGTTGCCTTCTCACACAAAGTGCAGCTCACATCACTGTTCTCCTTAAACTCTCCACTTATCCAGTGCTGAATTACAGCTGGACAATTCATCCTGGCTAAGCTAAATAGGATAGTTGCACACACTGCAGCCTGTCTGTCTCAGGTCATCATTATGGTATTAATGACCATCTGTAAGCAAAGTGCATGGGCAGGGTATGATTAGTGCAAGCAATTTAGCCACTATGCTTTTGTCAGCATGAATGCAGTTTAAATTAAACTGCAGTTGGCTGCAGCTGAAGAAGCTTTTACTTAGCTCATAATGAGCAGATTCCAGTTTTCTCACAAAATCCTTTCCTTCAATAACTCCTCACGAGGCGCTTGCAGAGTTGCAAAGTCTCTGTGCCTACATCTTCTATTTCTGCTCTCTTGGCTGGGGAAACTCAGCAGGTTCCAGATCTGACTTTTCCCTTTTTCCTTTCCTGAGAGTGAAATACAATTTTTCTGTAAATCGAAGTGCTTTCATTTCACCATTTAATTTTTTCTTCTCTTCTGAAGTAAAGGTGAAAGCCTGGCTTTTTAAAGCTGAAAACCTGATTACTGGAATACAGTTCTCCCACAGTAGTGAAAATTAGCCGTCCATTGGGCAGATTTGCAGCCAAGGGAAGACATAAGACTGTCTTAGAGCCAATCTCTAGGGATGCAGCACTCCAATTCATTCTGCTGTTTGTATCTCAGAAATCCTCCAGCGTGCAATTCAATGACCATTGAAGCCAACTGGCATTGAACTCTGTCATAAATCCAGAGCTCATGATGGACAGGGTTTAAAAATCCCTTGACATGGGAAAACTGTGGATGATTCTGCTGCAATGGCAAGAAGGTCTAACAGGAGCCATGGCTCAGGGGGAGAGAGGTAGGAGCAAAGGGGTGGTTTTACCTCTACTTCTGGCACTGCTCAAGCTAACACTAAGGACAAGGTATACTTCTGATATCTGTGACTTAAAGATAACACTGGAAAGCCAGACTGGGCAATAGAACCAGGGCAATAACTTAAGGATGATACAGCAATGATGAGCTGCTAGGGCAAATAGAGTGCCCACTGCATCAGGACAAACCTGGATGCCTCTGCTGAGCATAGGATTTAGCAGAGGGATGCAAAGAGTACCTGGAACCTCTGTAGGGGGTGAGCCAGTTTTGTGCCCCTGGATTTAAGTTTTGTGAGTCTGAGAGCCTTGTCACAGGCTTCAGCAGCAATAACCCTATTTTCCCATCTTTCTGAGCAAATAGTATTCTGATTGAACCCAAGTGTGCTGGCTTGCACAGAAGCAATGAGACAGCTGAGTTCAGTTACAGGAGTACTGCCTTGAATTTGGGGAGGTTGCTAATAGGCCTCTGGGGTGCTTGTTGGAATATCATGAGGAGTTGGAGGTTTTTTATAGAATTTAAAAAAAATATGCTGGACAGAGCATACATATAGGGGGAGGGGTTTACATGATGTAGTTTAAGGAGTGTAGGCCAATACTGGCTTTTTAATTTTTTTATGTTTTCTTTTCTATTTCTTTGTATTTTTCTTTTTTTTTTCTTTTTCTTTTTTTTTTTTTTGACTTCTCACACTACTTTTTCCATTTATTTCATTTGCTGTTGCCAGCCTGTTTGCTTTGATTGATGCTGATGCGGAGGGTTTCCACCAGCTTACAACTGTCCTCTTTCTTGCCGTAGCATCTAGTCATGGCCATTCCTGAAGACACTGTTAGACTGGGTGGATTTTTATTTTGATTTGCTATGGATGCTCCTGTGCTGTCATGATGTTGACAGATGCACTATGGAATTTCTGAAGCCCACAAGACATTGAGGATTCCCATGTTTCTTACCTAGAGATATACTTTGAAAACTTACTCTCTGTTACTCTGAAGACTTTCTAACACCTCCATGTTAAGCACAATAGGCAAAATATTGTCTGTGCCATTGTTACATTAAAAGTTCATTATTTATATTCAAAATCTGTGTTGCTGCCATTGTACTAAATAAGAAAGAATTAAATGCATGCAGCCAAATATTTCCATACAGAATACAAAGGGAAATTATGAATCTTCTCATTATGAAATTCCTTTATTCTCTGACCAGCTGGCTGGAATTTTTGGAAAGAGCAAACAGATTATTTCTGGTGTTTGACCAGCACTGACACATATTAGAGACACTTATCATAAAGTGGACCCAGCGGGACAGCTGTTAGAAAGCTTCCAAAATAAATGTTGCCTGGATTTCTGGCCAACAGCTCAGTTTGACCATGATCAAATCCCTTCTTGTTTGACATTGCTGAGCATGTGTGCCACAAGTCTGTTTGCTTGATATTACTGCTCTGGAATACTTCCTCTCTAAGCAATAATAATGTTTGCCTTTACATGTGGAAACATATTAATAAATGAAGTAGAACATAAGCTGGTTATTATGTTAGGTGCTTGCCTTGTGTTGCTTGTTCTTCTTGTATCTAAAAATCAGAGATGTCTAATTGAGCAGTGAGGGCTGTTCTTAGGTAATCAGCTTCATACCCTAAATAATTAACAGGAAATAGCTCATGGTCAGTTTGTGGAGGAAATCTAGACTGCTACTTGTGCATATGGCAATGTATGACAGCACATTAGCAGAAATCAGGACTTGCTCTGATTGGCATTTTGAATGCCATCTGGCTTTTAAGTGACACATTATCCCATTCTCCCTAATTTGAGAATAGCTGCTTTTGCACAAGTCTGCTCACAACAAACATCTTACACTGGGACAGGAAGGCTGTGATGTTTGATGTTCCCTCCCTTGGTGAGTCCAGTTGCCCTGAGATCTCCAGGTCCAAAGGCCACTGTTATATGAACTCCTTCCAGTGCTTAGGGAATTCATATTTGAGAGACTCTTAGGGTAAGAAGGAATTTCATACTCATTGAAAACAATGAAACTTGTGTGGCCCTCAACCACAGTATCACCATATCATTGTTCCAAAGCCTCACATCCCAAAATTTCTTCCCTTTTGCTTATTCTAGCTGTGTAAGGAAAAGTTTGTGGCAGCACAGAGTTGCGAAGGGCAAAGGGAAAGTAGAGTTTGCCATCCCAAAATACAACACAGTTTAGAACCCTTGCTCGGAAAAAGACCAAACTCAAAGTAAATTCAACAGCAGGTCCACACAGCAGCCTGTATCAGCATATTGTTACAGAGGTTAAAGCTTCCTAATAGTAGCTAAAATAAAATTGTTCATGGTTCATTGGTGTTAGCATTGTCCTTATGCTAAAATCACCCTTTTCTCTGGAATTTGCATCACCATGCTACTGGCTGCTGTATCTCTCTGACTGTGAAGTTACTCCCTTTACTATTCTGTTTTGGTTTATATAAATTTGCAAAATGAAGAGTAAGACTTTCAATCTCCTCTCAAAAAATATACTCTCCTTTATCTGACCCAATCAGTGCATCCACTCCTTAAATCCAGTCTTCAGACTGAGTTCTTGTCAGTGCCTTGCACAATGGCACTCATACTTCCTCCTTAATGTTGGGAATATCTTAACAGATACCATCTATTATTTCAGCTGCTCTTCTTACTCAGTTCACAATACATTAATGACTCACTGAAGAATGTTTTTTTTTTCTTCTGAAATCCCTGAGCATTTTCCTCTTTGCTGTGTCCAGCTCATGAACTCTCTAATCAGCTCCCCCATCAGTCTCCATGTGTGTGACATGCACCTTGGCTAAGAAACCACATTACATTTCTAGCATTTTTCATAGTACTACAATTCTTTCTTTGTTTTCCAATGTCTTAGTGACAACTTTCAACCCTGTGTCATCAGCAAAGACTTACACTTTTAGAGCCAGACCAGCTACTGAAAAGTGGTCCCAAGACTTATCCTTATGGAGCTTCACTAAAAACTTCTTCTAATCCATTGCCATATCCCCTTCAGTCAGTTCCTTTCTCATTAATTTATTTGCTTTCATCTCTGGCTTGCTCAGTTTAACTATTAATTTCCCAGGTACTGAGCTGGGGGGACATATCATCCTAAGGAAAAATAACTGTCTTACTGAGTGAGAAGTCTGGGTTTGAAACAACTAACCTTCAATAAAGCTTTTTCTGTGTTTCGTTTTGGTTTTCTTCCCTTCAGAATTTATTCTAAAGCATTTTACAAACTAGATCAGAATGTGTGGCCTCTAGGTATTAGGTTTTTATTCCTCACTCCCTCTTTCTTTACATATAAAGACCCCAATCATACAGATACTTTAGCTATACATTTTGGTACTGTTCTCAAAATTTCATAGTCCAGTTCTTGGAATTCCATCACGAGAGAGCACTCAACTCACCCAAATTACATCTCCAGACATTTCCTTTAGGTCAGCCCCTCCTCTTTAGAACGTCTTTAACTTCACTTGATAAAATCACAGAACTGGAAAGGAAGGTTCATCACTTAATGCCCTGAGCAAATCATCCACAGCCACATTATTTTTTTCACTCTTGATTGTCCAACTTATCTCTAAACACTATTTTGAAGACTCGATAACATTGCCAGACAATATATTGGACAGTTTGTTTGTCCTTACCAAAAAAATTTCCCTGGTGCCTAACAGGAAGTGTCCTCATTTAAAATTTAGACTCATTAGCTATGGTTCCAGCCATCATGGACACGGAAAGCAGACCATATCTTGTTGTATCTCCATCTCTGACAGCCTTTGGTCTTCTTAAGTGCTGAAGTTCTTCTTCAGCAAAGCAAAGAGACCCAGTTCTTTGCCCAGACACAACTGGCTGTGTTAGTGCAGATTGTGACCACTCTTGCTGCTGTTTTTTGGACAGGATCTTTCTCAGCACACTATGCTCTAATAAAACAAAAGTCCCATAGAACCCTTCTTAGTTCTGAGTCAGATACATTGATTACTTAATGTGCTTTTTTGCAGCACTCCTGCCTGAGCTAGAAATGACATCACTGGCTCATGGCCACCTTTGATCTGCTATAACCCCAAGGTCTTTGTGCATAAAAATATTGCCAAACCCATTTCCACCTTGTTCGGATAGGTGCAGTTGGTCTTTCCTGTCCAAATATTATTTACTTTGCTTTTTCTCCGTAACAAACTTAATTCCATTCCTCTTCCTGCTAATTTTCAGAATGTCCCTTCAATAGACAAGTCCATTTTGAATTTTCAATGAGCCTGCAGTCCCTTCTTGCTCCATATCCTCTGCAAATTTAATAAACATACTTCCTATTCCATCATCCCTGCTAATGAAAATATTGAATAAATGCAGACTTAGGACAGACTCCTGCAGAATGTCACTCAATACACCCTTCCATTTGGATAATGAACCATTGATAAGTACTTGGTATGTATAGATTTCCAATCACTTTTTCACCCCTCTCATACCAATTTCATTAAGAGAGTATTTGCCCAGCTTGCTAATGAGAATGTCATGTGAGATAGTGTCAAAAGCCTTATTCAGGTCAAATATGCCTGTTGCTTCTCCCTCACTCACACAGCCCTCAATCTGCTCAGAGAAAGTTGGATAGATGTGACACAGCTGGCTCATGACAAATCTATAGCATGTGCTACATATCCACTCTTGTCTTCCAGGGGACAGCTTGTTCCAGACTTTTTCTAGGAATCAAAATGAAGATTGGTGGCCTATCTCCTTCACAGGATTTCTGGTTTTTTCTTCCTTAATAACCTGAAATCCCCTGGCTCCAATTCCTTTTACACACTCATACTTGGCTGTTACTGTTTTGTGCATTGTGTGTACCTTTTATTGCCTACTTTCTCTTTTATCACGTTTGAAAAGATCAGGCAGTGTGTTTTATTAGTTGCAAAGCTCCTTCTTGTATTTTCTCTCTGCCATGGAAGATATTTCAATATTTTCAATTAGCTCTGTATTTTCTTTTCTGTTCTGTAAGGTTTCACAGCCTCTGGCTTTATAAAGGAAATAGAGGGTGACAAAAAAGGTAGGGCAGGGGCCAGGTTCTCCAACACAGTGGTTTTCCTCTGCTTCTGGAAGCATCCACCATGCACAGGAATGATCTGCTTATCTTCAGAGCAGAGAATGTGCCCTTCTGGCACTTGCTATGTGTCCCTAAGACACACTGCAAAACAACTGCACATAACTGCAGGGGATTTGTCTCTGTTAAAGTCTTTGCAGTCTTCTGAACTCTAAGAGCCTGCAAAAGTCTGGTTGTCAGCCCAGAGACCACTTTCTAAGTTTTCTGCTCTATTAAGCAAATCTATCCACATTTGCTGTATTTTAGAGTGTTTAGACTCCCCAAACATGCTTTATTGCACCATTGAAATACTCTCATTCATTTTTAAAGGTCAGACAAAATCAATCAAAACAAATCAATTTGCATTTTAAAAATTGTGTTAATGTGACACCGTTATGATAACAGAGATTGAGGAAGCCCTGGTTTCACAGGTAAATTAAAACAGATCTAGCAAAATAAATGAACTGCTGCTATTGTGAAGACTAAGAACACAAGTGTTTCATCAAGTGTAGGAAAAGGGATTTGGGACTGGGTCTGAATCTGATGTAACTCTAGGGGGTGATGCTGATTTTAAACCAAATGAGAACTGGTCCAGAACCATTAATTGAACAGCATAATTAGTTTCTGTGAGCATATAGTTTAGATTTTTTTCCCCTAACCACTCCCTAGCAGTGTTATTAACAGTATATACATCTCCCAGCTGAAGCTTATCCAGTATTAAATATCCAGTGTGAAAAATGGCTGAACATAGCAGTGAACTTTATTGTCTCCAAGTGACATGTTTGCTAAATTTCAGATCATTAAAATGCTTGACAATCTTGGTCACTAATTCCTTTTTAAATTTCAGAAGTTCAGACAATACTACAAGCCATGCTAGTAGCCTTGCACAGCTCTTGCCTGAGTCAAGACAGAGAAGAGCATTTGGAAGCTGAACACAGGGAAAAGAAATCATCTGTCAGTTGAACTTTTCTGCTCTTTGCAAGTTCTAAGGAAACTTGGGTGAGGCAGCTCAACAATTCCATGGCATCTCAAAAATGTAAGGTCTTCCTGCAGTTTTTTCCTGCTTCTTTCCCTGTCTATTTAAGAGGTTGAGCAACCCTCTAATTGCTGAGGTGGTGATGAATTCCAGTACTTTGGCCAGAATTTTGGGCACAGGTGGCCAGCTAAGTATTGACCTTTCAACATGTGTCAGTGTCTTTATGACTTTCTTTTTTTGAATCACTATCTAATCACACTCAGTCCTGTTTGTAATATTAGAGGATGTGAATGGGGTTTTTTCACACTCCTTCCAATATCAGACTGTATCTCCATTTTCTCTTTTCAAAGAAAATGAACTCTATTTTGTGCAGAAGTTAGAGAGGAAAAAAAAAAACAACAACACCCCCCCCCCCTCCTTTTTTTTTTTCCTATTATATTTCCAGGTTCCAGCTGGATGAGTTTCAGCTGAAGTATCCAAGGGGAGAGTAGTGGCACCAGTCTGGAACAGGATTCAGCTCAGCAGCTGAGGACAGCAGCCCATTAATGTAAGGACAGGGCTGAACAAACTGCTTGGAACAAAATATCCTGGATCCTTCTGTTCATTTTCAGAAGCCAAAGCAACTTCAGCACTTCAAGGAACTGTTGGAAAGTCCAGAAAAACCTACTTCTTTATTTAATGCTTTACAATTACAAGATCTACTTGGGACTAGGAGCAGAAATGCTGATGTTTTCATAAAAAGTTGCTTTAAATTTTGGTTGGGATTAAGAGATTTGCCAAAAGTCTCATTAACAGACCCTGCTTTTGTCAGTTTTACAGCCCAATTGCAGTGGCTTCAGAGCCTTGGATAGACCTCACCCTCTGAACTTGCAGATGCTTTTCCTCACCAAGTCCATATCTTTAAAATTGCTCATTAATCAAGGCCTCCTTAAATCCTTCAGCAGATAGTAATCAATAGCAGCCTCAGTAAAATTTAACTGCCTTAAGGTTTTGGCAGTAGAAAATACTCTATTTACTTCTTAAAGTGAGCATTTCTGAGTTAAAAATCCTTATAAGCGTAGAGTGGAAAAAAATGCATCTTGGAACTAAATTAATAGTAAATGATGTATATTTGCTCTGGTGACAGCTTGGAAAGTTGTGTGAGCAGCAGGGCTGTATGGCGAAGGCAGAACCATTTCTGCAGTCCTTTCTCAGAAGAAAAAAACCCAAAACCTTCTGCTGTGTCTCAGGAGGAAGGGAAGTCTAGTGGATATGGTACTGGATGGGGTGTCATGAGACCAGGTCTTCGTGGCTGACCTTTTGGCTGCTCACTTAATCTCCCCATGTTGCAATTAATAGGCCCATCACTGGGGAGAGCAATCCTCCTATCTCATGCTCTTTCATCACATCTGTCACGCTTGTTTTACTCTTTGGGTGACAAACTTTCTCTCTGGTAGTGCCCTTTTACAATCTCCTTTTACAATCCTCCAAGCCTTGATCCAGGCTGCTTTAAAAAACAGATAAGACTATTGGTTCTGAGCAGTGGAGATGAAGATCTGCCTCGGAAAGTTGGGCATCTGGACAACCTGTGCGGTGATTTATTGGCAGTGCAATGATTTTGTGGCCGCAGCAGAGGAGGTCCTGAGAGGGAAGGAAAATCAGGGGAACAAGGTGGGTAAGGAGTGGGGGGATGCAGCTTCTCTTCGCCCTCTTTCTTTGGCTCTTTCTTTTTTAACCTCTTTTGGTACAAACTACACAGTCCCTTTATGCTGGGCAATACATTGCCTATACCATGAGCTGGCTGTGACTGAAAATTTCCAACCATTTGTTATTTTCAGAAGTCTGCAGCTCCCTTTGCTAGTGGAAAGAAAACAGAGCCCTGATGTTGCTCTAATGGGTGGGGTTTTCCCCTCTCCTTTCTGCCTTCAACCCTCCTAAAATAGCCATCTCAGTTTTGGTCATCAGTTCTTCAAGGGGAAGTTATGCTAGGGAATGGAAAACTTTTTTTAATGCCAAGTTTTAGCAATTATTTTGTCAGGTTCCAAACCTCTGGAAAATGGGGTTTCCTAAAGGAACTGCCCTTCTCTCACCCAGATAACACTGCCACTGTAGCTAATATCATGTGTCTTGTGATACTGATGTCAGCTTAAATTGATTACCCAGGATGTTCCCCCCACACCCTGCTGTAAGATGTCACTGCTCATATTTATAACTGGCCTCTATCTGCATACCTAACAGTCTCTATGTGCAAAACCTTGTCCTTATGCTCTCCATAAATGTTTATTGAAAAGAAAAATACAATGTTCAAGATTTCTTTGCCCCCTCTCATCATTTATGATATGAAAGAAATTTATTGATATCATGAAATAATTTGTATATTTTAAAATTAATTGTAGGTTTCTGAACTTCACCTCAGCTCCACACTGCCACATTATATAAGTATTTATTTATTACCTGTGTGGATTTAATAAAAATAACATGAAAACTCAGCTGTTTTCAAGTGTCAATTGGTACTTAACACTCAGGCTTCATTTATTGTAAAGGTTGTTTTCTTGAATGCTAGAGAGATGAAATATGGAAATCCTTAGTTCCAGGAATTGCATTTTTTATGGTTCCTGGAGATGACTCCCTGAGGACCCAGAGCATGATGGCATACTTTGGTAAGGAAATAAAAGCTCAGCTACTTCATAAGCAGTCTGCTCCATCATATTTTGAGATATTTAAACAGTATTTGCATTTCCCAGACTGGTACAACATCTGACAACATCTCAAACCATCAGGTAAATAAGAGAAGTGAATGTTCCCTTACTTCATGAGAAAGGTGTTTTTTGATGTTTAAAGCACATATTCCATTTCATTATGGCAATGCTGGACAGACTTAATGAATGTTTTACTTTGATCCTTGAGATTTGATGTCAGGAATATCAGATCTCGAGAAAAGCAGTAGGATTTGGATCTGTATTCATCACGTGTTTGTGAAAGGAATGGAGGATGAATAGCTGTGCCTTTGAAGGAGAGGAGCTGAAGAAGAAAAAGATGCATATTTTAACTAGCAGCCCTTTGGTAAAACATGAGCACATGTTAATGGAACAGACACAGCCATTCCAGCTGCCATGTTCCACCAGTGCTGAGCTCAGCAGAGGGATCTGCAGGGACTTGGATCAGCCTTCAGAAACAAAATTGACCTCAGCTCCAACGTACAAACGTTCTGCATCTCATAGGCTCCCCTTCCCAGACACTATGTTTTCCTGCTTGAGGAGGTTTAAGTGTCCAGGGAAGATGTTTTTCCTGCTTTGGAAAGTCACTCATTCTGTAGTGAAGTATTTTTAATATTTTGACAAAGAAGCTAGATGGTTCAACACAAGAGATCTTTTCTTGTTCCTTCATTAGAGTGTGCAGCTGAATGAATGGAGTGGGGTGGACTATAAAAGGAGACTGAGTGTACCTGTTGTAAGCTTCTCTGCTGATTTATTTTCAAGAAAAGTCAAAAATTTTCAGTCACTTCAGATGTGGTGCATTGTCTCACAAGTAACTTGATAATTGGGGTTGCTTAGATGGTTTTACCTTTTGTGCCTTGTCAAATCAAATTACTTACAGTTTATCTACATGTGTGGAAAAGTATTTTTAAAAATTTTAGTGCTGGAGAGCAAGGAGGTTTCATTAAAAATTGAAATAATTTATTGTATTTCACAATAAAACAGTGAAATTGCCCAGGAAATTGAACCTTTAAGAATTTTATTATTCTAGTATCTTTTCATGTTGATTGCTGAAATAGTTGAGCTTCACAAAAACCTCCTCACCAAAAAAAAAAGTCAGCCCTTAAATTACTGTTAGCAGTGTACACAGAACTTCATCGCACACAGTTTTAATAGGAAGATCTCAAAAGCAAGCAGATACTGAAGCTGATAATAGCAGTTAATTACTTTGAATGGAATAAAATATATTCCTATTGTGAAGAGGATCACCTTTGGAACACAGGCAAACAACAGTTGTGGGAAAATGATGTTTTTTTCTTGGGGTTGCGTTTGCCATCGTTAGGTACTTTGCTACCACATGTATCTGTCTTCCAGACTGGGATCACCAGGGGGCTTTCTTCAATACTTCTATTTTTATCTCACTTAGAATGGGGAGAGAAGATGGGGCAATGCCTTCTTTATCAGGTTCTTTTCTTCAGGAATGCCCCACCAGATTTTTTTTTTTTTTTTTACATTCCTAGAGGAAAGAAGCAGATATGTAAACAAATATATATTGATTTATGTGTGGAAGATTATTCAGTTGTGATCACAGCAAAGCCTGGAAATGGTGGAGTCAGTGCTCATTGCTGGAGGTATGTTTCCATAATAGGATATGCCATACTATTTGTACTCCATCCAGCTGGCCAGTTGGAACACAGTATTTTATGTAATTATTGCATAAATTTTAAAAGATAAAACATGTAAATGAACCTGAGTGGTAGTAATAGATGATTTTAATTACCCAGACATAGACAAGATTGCATTAAGTAGAGGAAATATATTTCTAAATCTGGAATGAGAGTGCTTTCTAATTCAATCTGAACATCAGCTGACAGCCAAAGAAACAAGGCTGGGTTTGACTGTAACTTGGAAAGAAGGTTGACAAAATAATATTAAAGGACAATTTGGGCTTCAGTATATTAGTTGGGGTCACAAATACACTACAGAAGGAATTAAAATGACAGTCAAAGCTATGAAGGGAAGCAAAAAAGAGGACCCTAACTGTCAGGTTCAAAATAGCAAACTGGGATATCATGTAAAGAAAATTAAATAAAGCATTAAAGAAAAAAGATGATAGAAAACAAGAAAGCTAAAATGAACGCAGAATATTCTGTGATAAACAGACTTGGCGAATGGCTTGTCTTACACTTGGTTGTATTCTCATTTGTCAGAAGCTGGGCAAATAACCCCTTCTTCAAATGTAAGATGAAACTCTTCTGTGCTGCTTAAAACTCATAGATCTACTGGTCATGGAAGGCAGTAGAAAATCCACAAATTGTTGTGACACTATAAAGACTGACCTCCTTCTGCCCCTTTTGTTGGCAGTTAGATTCATACTTGGAGGAGTTCTTCAGATTCCCTCTCAGTTTTTGGTTCTAATTTATTTAATTTCCTGTGCCTGCTGCTTTTCCCTTGTTCATGTTCACTTCACATTTCAGCAGTGCAGGTGCCATAGACGAGTAATAATATAAAACCCATGAACTATTGGTGGATACTGGAGCCAGACCTGGAAGGGATCATGTAGAATGCCAAATCAAATCTTTACTAGGATTGCTGACATGAACACACACACACACACACACAAAAGCCCCAAAAAAGCCCAGCAAGGTAATGAGGCTATCCAGCTATTAGAGAGCATGACTGGGAAGTTAGTGGCAGTTGAGTTGAAATGCTTCTAACAATCTAAATGGTTCCTTCCCCTCAGTATTGACAAAAGGACCTCAAGGTCAAATTTCTGTGCATAGGATACATTTTCCTTGGAGGGAGGGGAAGTGAAATTTTAAAAGGCTCCATGATTGTACCAGAGAAGATAGGCAATTAAAAGTGTTAAAAGTTACAGGCAGCAGTTTTTTTATGAATTATATCTCAGAATTCAACAAGAAGTAGCAACAGACATAACAAAGACCTTTTGCTGCTGAGTTTTGATAGCTCACCACAGACAAGAGCAGAGGATAAGAACAGCAAAAGGCAGGGTTAAATGCAACAACACTGAATAAAATTGACTGGGGGAAAGAAAGAAGTAAGCCAGGTCTGTGTTTGGCTTGGGCAGGAGACGTAGTAGGTGCTGTTCGTAGATTTTCAAAAGCAGCAAAGAATCTGGTAGTCTTGGGCCTGCAGTGGAAAGATTAAAGTGTCAAAAGAAAGGAAAACACAGGAGCTGAGGAAGTAGTGAAGAGGAATCAAGCCAATGAGCAGCTCAAGTTTTCCTGTCCAACCCATCCTGCTCAGTCCCTGGGTATCCTGCCTCTGAATGGGCATCCCAGCCGGAGGATGGCTTTCCCAAAGCACAGCCTGCAATTCAGAAATGGCCCTTACAGAAATAATAAAACTAATCCCTGACCTGTTCTTGCCACTGCTGTCCATGGCTCCTGTGCTGTGCTCATCCTCCCTGCTCCTGAAACCCCCTGATCTAAAAGGGAAAGAATCACAGGCCACTTCAGCTGGCCTTATTGCTGGATACTTGCATAGCTTCCATGTCTGAAAGTGCATTACACCCTGAGAATCCTGGGGGGCCATTGAGTTAGAGGAGAGAGCATTTTTTTTCTCCTGGAAGACCAGGGAAAGGCTCTGCCAGCATTTCCTGGTACTGCCTCTCTTTGAAAGTTATTTGGAAGAATGGCAGTTATGGTAAGAGCAGAAGATGGAATTGATGCAATTAAATATGCTGTCATAGATGATCTTATGGAGAGGAATCATCTCTTTCCCAGCATTAATTACAAATAGTACAGGGGATAATGACCAGTCCTTTAGGCCTCTTCCTACTGTAATGTATAGTGTTTGATGCCTTTACCTTTCTGTTATCTTCCACTTTTAAAAATCCCATTTCTTCTGTGGTATGGCAGCACAAATAGACTCTGCCAAGACAGCAGGTTCTGTAAAAGAAACAGGGAGGAAATATGTTTTCTTGCAGGCTAAGTGGACAAAATGGGGAGGAAATGGGTCCTCAAGCATAAAACAGGGATATGTGAGGCACAGAGAGAAAGTGATTTGTGCATTTCTTGAAGGGAGTTAATAAAGGAGAGTCAGATTGTGTAGGGGTGGGCAGAAGAGCTAATTTCAATCTCTTATTCAGCAATGGGCTTAGGCTTATCCAGAGCCTCCATGAATAACTAAGACAAATACTGTAATAAATAACAATGATGAATAAAGCTACGCAGCAATTTATGGAGATATTTTTCCCATTTGCATTTTGATGTCTTTTAGAAAGTGGTTATTTTTTATTAAAGGAAAACAAAAATTGCAAGAAAATTTTGAAGTGCATTTTGTTTATTTGGAGATCAAAACCAAAACCTATTAGCAAGAGCTGAGTAGTTAAACTGCTCTTAAGCCAAGAGAATCCTTCATTCTAGGCCTACCTGAAGAACTTAGTTTTTTACCTTGTATAAGTCATCTGATTTCCTCACAACTCCACCAACCCTAGGGAAAAATAGGAAAAAAAAATCAGGATCTCATTTAGAATCAGGTTTCACATCTGATCTGTTTTCCCTTCAAAAGTGAACTATGGAAATAAGAAAGATGGCTATTGTTTAAATACTGGGAAAAATATGGAAACAAGATGAAATAAGGGAAATGGCTGCATTCTGTAACCTACTTTGACAATGATCCAAGAATAAACAAACCCCAGGTATCCAGCAAGAGTGAGCATGGCCATTATGAGCCTAAACAATGGGCACAGTTGTGCTCATTGCTACCCCTGTGTAAGTCTGGTTTTCACTCCAGGTTTTCACAGCAATTGTCCTGAGCAGAGACAAACCAAAGATCTCAAAAGTGTGAGCCAACACAGCCTGGCTGCAAGATGCTGAAAATCCAACTACTTGAGCTGGATTCCAGGTTCTGCACTTGATGTGCTTTGTTAGGAGAAACTTTTGCCTCATTTCCCTGTTCATTTTGTTTTTAATTTGTCCAATGGAATTTTAAAAGACAATTTTTTTTAAAATTCTTTTTATATTTTTCTTTTTTTACTTTAGGAAAAAGCATTTACAGTGCTTACTTTAATGAAGTACTGATCTCAGATATCTGTTTACACCTATCTTTACTTTAGGAAGGGATGTCTATTATTCTGCAGTTACTCTTCAGCATGTGATTCTGTAAAGACCCAGGAAAACCTGAAATCTAAAGAAACTGCCATAAGAACATGCTCAGGAGTTTTGCATATGCTACACAGCAAGACTAGATAAAACCACTCTAATTTATTTTATTTTATGTAAAAGTTATTATTTTATGCTTTGGTCAGTCTAAACTATGGCTGAAAAATACTGTAAATAGAAGTGCTTGAAAATGCTGTAGAACTCTCTGTTAACAATAGATTCACCTGTGAATTTGAGGAAGATATTTTGACTAATTCTATATTTCAAAAGCATTAGGTATTAAAACACACTTTATTTGGGCTAAGAAGCAGAGCAAAACCCAAGTAAAATTCTCACAATTTTGCTATCATTTTCACCCAATGAGTGTTTTCTTAACACAAAATTAAATCTATTTGTTAATCACCAGCTCAAAGGAAACCAATTCTTTACATATTTTTTGCCTTACTTACATGGTCACATAATTGATCTGGTGACAGCAACACAACTATTGCCCACCATTTTGTTTATAAATTTCACCAAAACCAGTAATATTTTTTTTTTGCCAGACTTGGAGTTTTGTGTCAGGAGTAACCTCTAAGAACAACAATAAGTCTATGAACTTTCCACTGCTGAGCATAGCCCTCGACACAAAAAACAGATCTAACTTTGATTCTGCCAGGTGACATTTCCCATTCTTTTGGGAAATGTCATATCTGACAGTAGGAAATTCTCTTGGTTTGAGACTTAGTAATGCCCAAGAAAATAGGGTCAAGCAAGAATTTCTAGACTGATTGATTCTGCAGCTTCACTGTTAAATGCTTTTCAGGCTTACTCTTAGGTGACAGTCAATGTGGATAGTTTGTTTTATTTTTATTTTTGACTTGTTCAGAAGTTAGTGAACTGGAAAACATCCAGTGAAACTTAGTATCACCAAAACCATACCTTGGCTGAAATTCCACAATTCTCAGAATTTAGTCTGAACAGGAGGATTTATAATTTTCCATTTAATACTCAGAATGGTCTTTGAGAATTCACTGAAATTCTCAGAGAATCTGGCCTGAATTTTGAAATTGAAGAAAAAATCCCCAATTATATTCTTCATAATATGAAAAAGCATTCAGCAAAGCTTTTGCTAAACACATACAAAAAATAATAATTGCCCCTTTTATTTATATATCCTGCTTTGTTTGTCTCATTTTGCCTGCATATGATGGTAAGTTACTGTGGATACTGCTGCTTCCTAGGTGACTGCTTTTATTTATGGTGCATGGCCAGCTCAGCTTGAGAAGGTGTAGAACAGCCTTGCTTGTGGATTCTGGCTCAGCCCTTTCTTCTTCCTGCTGCATTTGCCAAGAATTGCACAGGCAAAAACGTCACTCACATTGTCAACAGGGACAATCCTGTGGCAACTGCAGAGGAGGAAAAAAGCTGCCTGCTTTTCTTCACATCTATTTGTCAGCATAGAAATATCAGAGAATGTTTCCTTCCTGACCCTAGTATTCAGTGGTTTGGTGCTATTGTTCACAGCCAAAAAAAGATGCTTAGGTTTGGCACGGGTGTGTAGAATGCGTGACTGAGGGAGAACCTGAGACATCCTGTTGCCATTGAACACTCTCAAGTGAGGGTGATGGACCCAGACCCCAGCAAGGCTCTCTGGAGCTGGGTCCAGAACTTTTATCTGAGGCCAAGCTGGATGGGAGCCCTGGGCAATCTCTTCTCGTGGGTGGCATCCCTGCCCATGGTGGGGTGGTTGAAATTAGATGATTTTATGGTTCCTTCCACACCAAGACATTTTGTGATTATATGATCCTGTGATACCACCCCAGCATCACTGGATATGAGGAGCATGAGCGATGACGTCATTTATTACTCTATAACACCAATTTATTACTCTTTGCCAACACCCAGACCCAGTTTTCAGGGTACAGTCGCAGCCTTCTCTGTGTCATTGTTAATTGTTCTACTTCAATGTTACCAAAATGCTCAAGTCAAGGACAATGCCATAGCCTCACCTCCCAGCAGGCTGTGCTGAAGTGTGCACAGCCATCCTCCACCAGTGTGGCAGGACCAATTGGTCACATATGCATATATTCATGCAACCATTTCCAGGCATCACCTGTCTTTCAATTTCAGATGGAAAACCAAGAGTCCTGACAGCCAAAGATACCAGTTTTTAAAATTTCAGTCTTTGTAATGCCCATGGTTTGGATTAAATTCTATCTTAAGGACTCTTGAAAATGGATGGCTCAATCTCCCCTTCCTAACCTTTATTATTCAAGATTTAGCTGTAAAAATGCTGGTGCTGTGCATTATTTTGTAGTTTCATCATGTAGTTTCTTGTTTTACCAGCATGTGGTCTGTGATTCCCCAGAAACCTTCGGAGCTTGCTTAGACATGGGAATAAACTGCACAGTCCTTCACTGGCAAATGTGAAGTGGTGCTCAGTGGTGTTCAATGGTGTTCAGTGGTATTCAGTGGTGTTCAGAAGTGTTCAGTGGTCCCAGGCTCTGCCTGGGATGTCCTTGTTCATGGAGAGCCACAGCCCAGCTGGAGCAGAGCCTGGGGATGAGGGCTGCTCCTGTAGCTACAGCATTTTATGTTGCTTCAGAGGCCATGGTTGCTGTTTCTGCAGAAATGTAGCTACATCCATTAAAACAAAACAAATCAAAACAAAACAATAAACAAGAAAAGGAGGCAAGTCTAATGATAAATCAAATCAAACAAATATGCTGGGAGAAATACAGTTTTCTATGGTGATCAGCTTGTCAATGAATCACAGAAAACTCCACACTGAGATGCCCCAAACCTCCTGCCCCAGCCACAGTTCACTCAGCAGCTCCCTGGGAGGAGCAGCACACAGCTGTGTGCTTACAACCTGACCCCCCAACAGAGGTCCTCTTGCTGCTGGTCCTGCCACAAATCTGAAACACTGAGCCTTGGTTAAAAAATGCATATAAATCAGTCTGAAATCCTCTGAGCTTCAGACCACAGCCCATTACAGACAGAAAGACTGGAGAAAGATAAAATACGGGTTTGTTTGCCCATATCAATTGCCTTTTTATCTCCTATCTTCTAGGCACAAAGGAATTTGAAGTGAGAAGATGTCAGTTTTGGTTTGTACGTTCACAGTTTCATTGTAATAAATAATGTCTCTGACACATTTTTGTAAAGAAGGCAAGGAAAGAAAAAACCCTGCCCAAACCCTTGTAGTCTCAGGTACAATGAGATCACATGCAGGCTGGTGATGATTTTTGACACTGAGAGAAATAAAGTAACTCCAGAGTGTAAAATGAGATGTCAGAAGGCAGGCTTCAGAGGCCCCGTGCTGTGCCACGCTGCTTTGCACAAGCTGGAGGGCTCTGTCCAGCTCTGTCCTACCTGGGAACCCACAGCCACACCCTGGGGAGGGGGAGGGAGAGGCTGGAGCTTGCCGGAGCTCATGGACACAGCAGAGCCACTCACAGCTCCTGCCCTGGCCCTGGTGGCAGAGATGCTGTGGGGCTCAACACATGCAGAGAGAGAGAGAGTTAAAGAGTCCACTGCCACATGAGCATGAAATCATTGGCTTTGCTGCTTTGGATAATTTGCAATATGCAATTTTTGAACTGAGAAAAGGCAGCAGGAAAGCTGTGCAGGCAGGGCACTGCTGCTGTCTCTGCCCTGCTGCTCCTGAGAGGCAATTGGACCCATTGCCTCTGCCCCTCCTCTGCTGCCAAAGGAGTCTATCAGTGCTGCTCTCACTGGGAGATTAATTAAAGTTTGTAAAGCACTTGGGCTATACTCAGATGAAATATCACAAGATATTTAATCCTTTGATAATATTTATATGGCTGATGCCTGCACTAGAAGGGGAAGGAAAACCAGGGCACATGTCTGTTTAAAAACATCCTTTCTCATTAAAAAGAGCCTAGCTAAATTAAAAGGTTTGTGGAATGTATTTCCTGTCAAACCTCCGGCCTGGGGGGAAAAGTACTGGAGAAGCATTTGTGGCTGCAGTTGATGTGTCCATCTGAGCACAACTGCAGGGCTTTGTGTGACTTGTGAGATTGAGGGCTGACTCATTCCATTATCTTGTAATATTTCATGCTCTTAATTCCTGCATTACTATCTCATTCAGTACAACTACAGCAGGTATTAATTGCCTATCCAGAGAAAAGTAGTTTAAGCTATTTTTGTTTTAATTTTTCAAACTTGAGTAGAAGCTGGTGAAGCTTCATTTGACTTTCTTTGTTTTAATTTTTTTAAATTTGAGTAGAAGCTTTATTCAATTCTCCAAGACCCAGACGGAATCTTTTCTGAAAGCCCTGGCAAAAAAGTGTGTGTATTTTGTTTCATTATCTAAAAATCTTTAATCTTTCAAAACTGACATAAAATACATAGTTACTCCTCTCACTCCATTAATTTTAATTTGTTTTGATCCCATATTTGCTGTTTTAAGAATCCTCCCAATCTAACTTGAAGATTCAAAGCCATACAAACAGCATATGGTACAAACTTCACATCTGTATTATGTTACACTTGGCAAGAGAGATAGGAGCTCTCATTTACTGGAGCTCAGCATGGGGTGAGAGTTCAGAGGTTATCATTCCTGATGGCTTACAACTTTACAGATGTTTTCCCTTTATGAACAACAGAACCACTTGTCAGTCACAGCCCATACCTAAAAACCAGACGCTTCTACCTTCTTTTCATAATTTTTTCCACAATTCTTTCCACGTTTTGCAGTCTCTTTTTAGGGTTCAGTAGTAGGGAAATGATTACAGGTTAACAGATTAGTTAACATTTTAAATGTGTGGGGAATATGGCAAACTAAAATAACAGTGAAAAATAAAGTCATAGTCAAAACATATGTGAAACTTAATCTGCAATAATCTTGAATTAATAATAAGGCTTATATCACATTTTTCCAGTCTTGCCACAGTGGGAATACTGAGTGCACACATGTAATACACATTTCTATAGAACTGATCATCTAGATGATATATTGCAGTAAAACCTAAATTTGACTGGATCGGATTTACATACATGACTCATTAGAATTGTGACCTTTAGTGTAGTCTTGGCTTGGATTCTCTAGTCATTTACAAAACACCTGAAGAACAACACCTGGGTAATTAAAAATGCCATTTGGCAAAGGGAAACTATAACCAGAGTATAGGTGATTGACCAAAATCTCATAGGGTCCCTATGAGAGAGTAAAGAAATTAACCAGTCCAAGTTGGCCCAATATATTTTTTCCTCTCATGCAGTGAAAGACACTCCAAATTTGTATTACAAATCCAGCCTCAATCTAAAGAATCACAGAATCCTAGAATTATTAAGGTTGGAAAAACCTCTAAGATCGTCCAGTGCTTCCAGGTAGTTGTAGACTAAACACCCCCAGCTCCCTCAGCTGCTCATGAGATTTGTGCTCCAGAACCTTCACCAGCTTCTGCAGTAACTTTCATCTAATAGGTGAAAATTTGCCTTAAGCTTTGTGAACTTCTGTTTAAGTGAGTTGTGGTCACTGGGAAATTTGCAGGTGTTTGGAAAAACACAAAGGTTGTTTCGGATGGCAAGAGCAGGTCCCAAAAAAGCAGGTGATATAAAGGGGAAAACCTCCTCTGACTAATTTTCAGTAACTGACTATGTATGAACTCCCTGTCACCTGGAGCACAAGCCAGATCACTGGTGTGAATTTTACACAAAGTGGATACTACTTTACAGAGCAACTGATGTGGAAGTCACACAGGACCAGTTACCACATCTTAGCTAAGGGGAAATAAATCACAGAACCCTATCTGATCAGTCCTTAGTTAATATTAAAGTTAGCTCTTCCATTTTATAGTTTCATAGTAATCTCTTCTTCTCTTTTTGTAATCCTAGAAAGAAATACAGTTTTTCTCCATCTATGCTTTTCAAATTCTAGCTGTGATTATATATATGCATAAGTTCTTTATAATAAAGAGTACCTAAAGTGACACACATCTGAAATCTGCATTATGCATCTGGAAAGACTGAGTGGGGATGGGTGACTTGTCACAGGCAATAAAAAATGTCAGTGGCACATGTTTGTGTGTAGTCTGTGAATGCTGTTTGATGTACTTATCAGCTTCTTCCTACAATATGCTGTAGTTACTGAACAGCACAGCTTGGCTATTGATGGGTAAAAGAACTGGAAGATAAGAGAATAGGCAGACAGTGATTTGGATTCTGCAGATGATATTTTGCAGGTTGGAAAGGACAAAGACAATGTGCAAGCACCAGCAGCTGATATGTCCTCAATAGGAAATAATTCTGGGCTTGGAGACAGAGAAAAAACATATGCACAGTAAATCATGCAAATCGAGTCTTAATGGTGGTGCATTTGACAATAAGGCAGAAAATTATGGAGTTGGAGGTTGTTTCTTTTTTTTGTTGTTGGTCTTTTTTTAGCTCCTATTTTATAATAAACATCTAGTTGGTCTGGTCAGTTATTAACCTCTTAGGCAAAAGGCTGTGGTGGTGCAGCGCACTGGGATAACAGCAAACTTGTACTGTGGAGATGAAGGATTGAGTAATCATCCCTCTAGGTCTTTACCAACTTCCCTGGGTCCCCTGAAAAAATCACAAGTGGTTATGAAGCAGCCAATTGGCCAGAGGAAATGGGGGCAATTTCCATTATCTAAAGGTGAGACGTTATTTTTTACACTTCATTATTCCAAGTTAACTGCTCATTCTGTGAATATTTAAATCTTTTTTAAAAGCCGACCAAATAAACGAACAAACAAAACCAACCCAAGAACAGTGAAACTGCTTCATTCCTGCTTCCCTCTGTAAAATCCCTGGAGCACTTCCCTTGCCGAGGATGCTGACCAGATGAGGAAAGCCAAAGGGAGCTGCTGGCAGTTCCTTTGTCACTGTAACATCTTGCAGGAGAGCGTGATACTTGGGGATAGAGCTAACGACCCACTGTGGCACCATGCCATGGAACTGTCAAATTATCTGGAGAGAGGATGGTAATGAATGTGCATCACTGCTACATACAATTTGCTTTTAAGCAGGTAGGTAGGGCTGTGACTGAACAGAAGCCATTAAATTACGAACAGAAGGAGAGCGATCCAATTTTCTGCCTTGCTAAGGATATGAATAGTTTTAATGATAGCTGAAGACTTCAAGTTTGCCCTTCCTTTTGTAATCTTCCTCAATTGTTTCCTTCAAGTACAGCAAATCTAATTCTCTAGTTCATACCATCAATGTTTCACTGGTCTAATTTCATGGATGTTTTTTGAAGAAGCAGTTTTGTTTTAGTGCAAGGGAAGGAAAAATTGAGTTCATTGTTCAAAAGCTCCTCTGGCAATGAGATGAATGGAATATCTCATTTTACCTCTCTCCTGTTTCCTTACTGGAATGTTTTCTGCAAGAGGAACTTGGATAGTCTATGCTGCATCTAGGTAGCAAATAAAAGAACAGTGGGACCCAGAGTTTGCTGGGTGCAAAGTGCAAAAACTACACTCATCATCAGGAGGTTCTGTCACTCACCAGCTATGGATGTGCAGAACTGCAAACACTTTTAGTCTAATCTTAATGACAAAGTTGTTACTGGCCCAGATTTTGGTCCCTATAAGATCATATTTTTGGCAAGAAAGGCCTGTGTTCAAATGTATACTTAGTAAAGAAGCCTACAATATACATTTTAGAGTCAGATCAGTTCAAATGAGGTGAAAGGCTGTTTATAGTGAGTTCTGTCTGCCAGTATTTACCTTCTCTGCAATGCTGAGCCCTTTCTCCATTTCGTTGATATAATTGAAAAATTTATGCATATTAATTTTTTACAAGGAGGGTTTTCTGCTATTGCAAACTGACCTTAAACTCTGCACCTTAAAAAGTAGAGTTAAAACATGTGTGCATTAAAGATACTTTCAATGCATAGTGCATGTCTTCAGAATAGCTTTTATCTAGTTATGATTAAAAACATTTCACCACCAAGATAACTTGATGGTTTTATGACTTATTGACTACCCTGTTACTGTGTAACATAGTTAATTGGCTCTCTGCTTGCTTTAATCTTGGATGCTTGATTCTGCTAAATCTTTAAAACACTTTTTTGACTACATTATCCTGTAAGTATTTAAAATAAATGCCCCTCAAATGCATTTTTTTTGCAGTTTTAATAAGTTCTCTTTAACAAATAAATGGGGGAAGGAGTGGAGACAAGGGAGAATGCATGAAATATTTATAAAGGCCAATATGGTAGAGTCAATAGATAGAGCTTGTTAAGATAAAAGCTTGTTTTGCAAAGCATTCAAGTTTGGATTCTCAGCTGGGACAGTCTGAAATAGCCCAGTGCAGATCACACTTTCCTTTTCCTCTTTCCCCTGTTTTGACACAGGCAGAGCCAGCAGGTGGGAAAATTTCTCCCTTTTTGCCTATTGTCAATCTGCAATAGTGGGGAGGAACTATTCCTTCCTGGGGATCTTGCATGCTGACTTTGGATGCTAAAACAGTTTGGAATAGGTGGATGAAATGTGGATAGGGCAAACATAATATTGGGTACCTCCTGTGGGGAGCTATAATTCCCTCAGGGGTAATGCCACTGGTCTGACCATGGATGGTTTGGGTACTGTGGGGATGGACAGAGGTGTATGGCATGTGACAGTCACAAATGCTTATTTGTAAGAAAAAATGTTAATATCAATGTGTGTGTGGACGTGTGTGTGTGTAGGGGTTGGAAAATGCAGTGAGAGCTGGCCATGGGCATGGGTGTAGGATGATTGGGTCAAAGTGCAGTCCTGCTTTGGCCAGGAGAGTTTCTGCAGCACACATGCTCCCTTTAAGGCTCTGGGGAACATGAACCTCATCTCCTCACTGGGACAAAGGCAACTCCCTCTCCAGGCAGGTGCCAGGGGAATCAGCTTGTTTGTACACTGACAGAAAAGAGATGTCTTCAGTCCAGCCCACCATCAGAGTGTATTCTGTAAAAACACAACCTAAGCCATGAGCCATGTGCTTGTTGGGGTGTCTGTCACAGACAGATCCTCCTGGGGAGCTCTGAGAGGTGGGGAGGGACTTGGGCTTTTTAAAGTAATTTAAAAATTACTTTTTTAATTGTCAGGAGACAGGACTGAAATCCTGACCGAATTTAAAGGTGTGGTGTGAAGGCAATGGAAAGTTGTGAAGGATATTAAAAGGATATCCCTCAAGCTGTTTGTTTTTTCACTTTTGAATCAAAAGGACATAATCTTGGGAGAGTTTCCCTGTTCAACCATGTAAGGGGTTTCTTGTCACTAATATACTTCTGGTGATTTTTGTGAAAATCTTGCAGAAAAATGAAGCCTTGGAGAAAATATTCTGTGGAGTGAGATGTCTGCATGGTTTTGTGTCTCCTGAAAGCCTGCTTTTTGTGTAGGACAGTGTCAATTAAAGCCATTCCTGTAGCATGTCGCTAGAGGGACATGAAAACATGGAACAGATTCCTGTTGTTCTTCGTTACTGCTCCTTAACATGAAAAAGGGCAACAGGGATGACTTAGGGCTTTCTGTTCTCTGACTGAATGGAAGAGCTTTAGAATATGATCTTTGAGCAGTTTGATGTTTGTTGAAAAAAAACCAACACATACTAGTGCTGAAGGTAGTGCAGTAGTATAGAGGTACACCAGCAAGTATTCAAACAAGAGGCAAAGGAAATCTTCAAGCACAAGATACAAAGAAATAGTGTCCTCCACAGTTCTAAGCAAATTAACTTGTTAATATCAGGTATTTATATTAAGCTTAGCCACACACTTGCTCATACTCATTTCAATAGTGGAGCTGAACTGTGTTAGACCTGCTTTCAGTCTAGGGTGTGACCTCAAGCCATGAAAGTTTCAGTGTCTCCTCTGGGCTGTGTTTGGCAGCTGTAGGGGAGAAGGAGGCTCTTCCATGGGCTTTTCCCACAGAAAAGCTGCAGTGCACAGCTGGGAGGCAGCAGTTGAGCTGCTCCTTAGCTCTGTGAACAACTCTCCTCCACCCTTGTCCAGCATCAGGCCATAAAAGCCCAGCTTCAATCCTAGGCTGGAAAAGGACCATCCTGGGGCTGGTCTGAGCTGGGAGGCAGCAGCTGTCATGACTGTCCCCATGTGCTGGAAACCTGCTGCCCCCCAGCAGAGACCTGTGGTGCCTGCCTGCATCACAGGCAGGAGTTCACCCATGCCTGGTGGGATGCCAGAGGTGCCCCAGGCCACCATCTGTGCTTCAGGTTTGCAAACACACAGCAATGACACAGCACAGGAAATCCCTCTGCTTTAAGCTTAATGATGATCTTCACATTTATCTTGAAATAATCTTGTGGGCACACAAGGTCTGTGCAATCAAAAATCAGCAGTGACCAGGTGTTAGCTATAAGTGATTTGCAGGGAAGCAAATGTGACACCACTCCCTAAAAATCTCTTTTTTTGAGAAAGCTGTTAAGAAAGCACAGCTGAGGCATACCCTCTCTTGGCAGCCTGGCTTCCAGACTGCTCCAAGCACGCTTTGATTTTATCTGGCTCAGAGACACAGGGGTTGCAGTCATTTTGCATCACCCCCCTTCCCTCTCCAAGTCTCCACCTGGCCTTGGCTGGCTGAAGATGCCTCCAGCTCTCCCCTCACACCAGCTCTCCATATAGGGAAGAATTTTGGTGCCCAAATGGGATAAGAGCATTTCTGTTTCTACATTGGAGATAGGAGGAGAGTGCTGGTGACGATTGTGTCCCCTGACTCTGTTCCAGGTGGGGGATTTTACTTACACCCAATTTGTCCACAGCAACTGCAAGGGTGCTCAGAACTGTTTTCCTTTCCAAAAAACTCCTTGAGTGGCTTTTGTTTTGCATGGAGTAATTAAGGAGAGGAAGCTGAGCCCTTTCCCTTCATGCCTTTGTTTCTCCTGGGTATCACATTACAGGTGCAGGGGTCAAAGTGTGACCATGTCAAAGACTGGTGGCAATAAATAGCTGCAGAAGAAGATTTGTGTTACTGCTGATTTGGTGGAAAAGCAGAGAGAGGCTGGCCACTTTTCTTGCTTCTATCTATCAATCATCTATCTATCTATCTATCTATCTATCTATCTATCTATCTATCTATCTATCTATCTATTTTCTGACTG
>JAYDZK010000268.1:53217845-53228183 GCA_034509185.1 Euphonia xanthogaster | reverse complement strand
TGGTCTTGTGTTCGTGCCTTAGCACTGTGAAAGGCTCCCCTCATCTGCAACATGCTGCAAACTGTGCTCTCCAGTTCTTGGCAAGACAAAGAGCTGCTTTTGGCTGCCCTTGGATCATCACTGAGCAACTTCTGGAGCCGGTGAGGTCTTTCACTGTGAGGCACAGCATGGCGCTCTCTGCTCTGCATATGGGGAGAAGGGACATCCAGTGACTCTCTTGACACAGCCACAGCACTCATGCAGGCTGTGGGAGGGCTGGGGAAAGCTCCTGCCTTTGCCAAGCAGGCTGGAGGACAGGAGCAGCTTGTGGGGCTGGAATACACTCACCCCAAAGAAGCACTGAACACACCAGGGGAATGAGGGGGATTAGATTTCACTAGCTAGCAAATTAAGTTTCTGTAACCCCTGACCAAAATTCATACTATCAGCTTGGAATAATAAATTTCACTGATTTCATATAGCTTTGAAACATCCCATGAACAAAATTCAGTTTTTATGTTTCCTTTTATTCACCACTGTCTTTCTCTCTTTCAGCAGAACTTGGAGAAAAAATCCTACAAAAGCCAAGGCAAAGACTCCCATTGAGTTCCATGAGAGCTGAATCTGACCCTTTATGGGACAGCTTTACAGGTCTGTGTGCTCAGAGAGCTGTTGTTAGAGAGTAGGAGCTCTGGACCACATGCCACAGAGTGTTTCTTTATAAAGATGCTTTCCTTTGGACATGCAGCAGTGACAACACCCGTGTGCTCACACACAGAGGCACAGCAGCCACAGAGTCATCCATCTCAGGAAACATGCTATGCCTTTTAAGTGTTTCTGTACCAAAGACTGATAAATAAAACATGGGTTTAGTGTTAAAAGGAAAAAAGAGCCCTTTTAACAGATTAAAGTGCTCACAGTGCCTGACACTGTGAAATAGGAGTGTGGAGCAGCAGGGCAGTTAAGAGAAAGGACTGGCTGTGCTGACAGGTACAAACTGTTGGGTGTCTTGTAGCAGTTAAAAAAAGCCCAAAATCTACTTTCCCAGCAAAGCCTTCCTGGAAGGTAACAAACGGAGCCCTCTATAGCTAAACTTCTCTATGTTCCCCAGCTGAGTATCATGAGAAGAACCTTTCCTCCTTGAAGGAAGCAGAAGAGAACAGTTTTTAAGCCCATCAGAATAAATGAGCAAACAAAATCAGCATCCTCTCAAGTGTTATAATGGTTTATTTCAGCAGACTGAAAGCCCTGCTGGGTTGTGCAACATTTTTTTTTTTTTCTCAGCATCCTGATTCCTCTTAAAGCCCAGCACACCGAGTTGGCTCCTTAACTGATTTCCATTTGTTCCTCAGCAGTTGCAAAAGCAGTGATAAAGCCTTATGCCTTTTCTCATCCCTGCACAACTGTGAACAGAGAGTCCAGGGCTAAAGGCTGTATTTGTACAGACAGGGACATTTCCCCATTCAAAGGAGCATTAACTAATTGCATTTATTTGGCTCATAGAAAAGCTGATAGTTAAAACTGATTTCCTTTCACTCTTTCTTTCTGAACCTGTGTTACCTTGGTGGAGGGGAGCCTTACAGCAGAGGTCACTGAAAATCCTCCTGAATATTTTATCAGTTCTGCTCCTTATGGCTTGGTGTACAAAGACAAACCCTTATGTGTGAAGGGCACAGAGCTGAGACAGGGGAGGAGGGATAAACCAGTGCCTGCCCCTGCTTTACTCTCTGACCAAAACACAGGGCATGTTGTCTGTGGAAGTGGGAAATGGAATTTGTGCACCATTAGGATCCCACTTGATGTGGAGCCTTGCTTTTAATAGCTAAAAAGAGCCCAAATTAATGTGAATGAGAGCCAGAAGATTTTGCTGTCAGGCTGGTAAGGAGCAGTTTTATAGTGCCAGCTGGTATCCCATCACCTTTTAGGACAAACTTGCCTGCTGCTCTCATGGATTTGAAATGTTGCAGCAAACAGCAAGCCCAGGTAGAGCAAGCCAGGCAAATCTATGATGCGCTTTCCCTAACCCAGCCATGCAGTGTGGCCATGCAGTGCCCACTGTGGAAAAGCCATGCTGGTGCCTCTGCCACCTGAGAATCATCTACACAGTCCTATAAACCATTTCCAAATGCCCCAGCCAGCAAGACGGCCAAAGGCAGGTGGGGGAAACCTATAAAATTAAATTGCATTATTTATTGGCAGGATCTAAGTTCTATCTTGCCGCAGGGTGTCATTATGCACCTCCACTCTATGCTGGTAATAGTCATCTGCAGTCTGATAATGACTTTGATACCTTTCAAAAATGATGATAATTTAACACCTCTGTGAAAGACACCTCTTCTAGGCATACTGGCACCCCTTACAGACCATGGTGCTCCTGCAGGGACTGAGTGGGACCAGAGCCTGAAAACCACATTAGATTTCCCCTCAGCAAGGCAGAGTTGACCCTGTCAGCAAAGAGACACTGACCATGGAAGCTGCTTGTGTTGGATTTGGGGTTGTACTGGCATGGTAGCTGCTTTTAGATGGGGGCAGAAGGGAGGTGAGTGCCAACACCATAAACATATAGAGTTGTCATAGATACTGTCCCTTTGCTCCATTCAGCAGGAGAGAAGGAGGCAGTTTTGTGTCTGACAGGCTAGCTCACCCTATGTTCAGTAGGCCTTATTTAATATTATGCCCCATGGGAATTCTCTGTTTATCTTCCACGTATCTCCTGTCACTCATAATTAGCGTCCTTCCAGCCTTAGCAGGTCAGAGCCCCTAACACTCTTTCCCTGTATTTCAAAACTGATGGGATGAAGTAATGAGGGAAAATGCTTCTGCCCACAGGAGGCCATTCTGATTTTGCTGTTTAAATGAGTATTTAGTCCCAAATCCTGGAAGAAGCTTACACTTTGGTCAGAAAGTCTTGGATTTTCCGTGGTATGGTTTAACTCAATAGCATTTCCCATGCACTCACAAGGCAATGACTTTGGTGAAACTCTTCTGCCATTATAGGCCTGTGCAGAGCTCAAAAGCAGCCTGGGACTTTTCACTTTTTAGTTTTACATAGTTTATTTATTGCAGAATTGGCAGCCTGTGGTTGATAGCTGAGGTTTGCTCAGCCAGTATCTGCTTCAGGGCACTGAGCATTCACTGGGATTTTCTGCCCACCTCCTTCAGCCCTGACACTCAGTGAGCATCTCACGGCCCCTGCTGACACTGACAATTAGCACCAATTACACCAGCAGTTGTGTAGGGTGGATATTTGCCCACTGGGACCCTGAAAGAGACCTGCTCACTTCACAGAGGCTGCCTGATGTCTGTTAGATAAGAATGATTTACTGACTGCAGCTGGGCTCCAGCAGGGGACAGAGGTGTCATCAGTCTCCCCTGACACCTTCAGCCTGGCAAACCTGGGGCTTTTGAAGGAGTTAATGCCACTCAGCATTGTGATTATTCCTTCCTTGTTTTAAAAACTACTAGGAGATTTGGGGTTTAATCCTCCCTTTGCCCTGCCAAGGGAAAGGAGCAGAATGGACTGTCAGATCCACACCCTGTGGAAATTACCCTTCCTCTTCTGCACCTTCCACTGTTGGCAAGTAATTTGTTGGTACTTTTAAACCTAAGAGAGGATGTCTGTTCTGTTGCCCATAGCAAAGCACTACAGAGCCCGGCAAAGCAGGCAACCTCCACTATCCCTTCTTGGATCTGTTCCTGAAGTCTGTTTCTGAAGGGGTTTTTTTTTGAAGTCTGCCATGTAGCTGCCATCTTAGTCCAGCCAGAAGAGGCAGGTGTGGTAGAAGAAAAGGGTGTGAACTGGCATGACAGTGAAAAAGAAACACTTTTAATGAGAAATGATGCTGAAACCAGCTAAAGCAGTGTACTCATTCTTCTGAATTTCTGTTTCCTGTAGCCATTTTCTCTGCATGACTGCCCTTCCTTTCCTCTTATTACCAATAAAGGCTGTTGTCTGTGGCATGCTATTAACTTTTTAATACCCTATTTTAAAAATTATTGTATTTTTTAATAAAATGTCCCAACTGAACATGCAAAGAAAATTATCACTTGAGAGGTACAGTATATACTGGTGTAAACTGTAACTTTCTGACATCTTCAGCATCCACTACTGGGCAGCAATTTCTGTTCAAAAAATAATGTTTCCTCTGTCAGCTGGATTCTCACTTACTGATGTTAACATGAATGATAGCATAAATATACACAATGGTGACATTGTGATGTGTAATTGACTATTTTAGGCCTAAGCTGGAGTGTTTTACGTATTCTTATGATAACAATGTTGTTTCCTTGCTTGTCCTTTAGATTATAGAGTTGTTTTGGGGTGACTTCCTTTAACCTCCCTGACTCAATAATGAACACATTTCTTTTCACTGCTAAAAATTTTAGCCAGTGAAAAATTTCTACTGAATACTGGAAGTTCAGCAATTCCTGCAGTTTCTCATAATCTCAACAAGACATGTTTGACATTCTGGACTCTCCTCTTCTTGCCTTGTTTTGCATCTGTTTGGTGAAAGGAAGCACAAAATGTGTTGATACAATGTGACACAAAAAGTGTCAAGGCTGAGACCCCATATTTCTGCTGCTTCAAAAAGAATTCAGAGGCAGTGAAACTTTTTTGATCTCAGAACTGTGATTCAAGCCACCTAATAAACTGCTCCCCAACAAATGCTTTTTCTCTACCACTTCTATGTCAGACAAATGGCAGAACCCCCCCTCCTACCATAAAATACCCCAGTATCTCTATCTTAAAGGGAAAAAAGTGTGGGATGATGAAAGAGAGAACTGTGTTGTATTAGAGGAGCATTTGTGCCTCAAAAAGGAGCTGTAGACAATGACTCAGAACATCCTTCTGACCCACCTCAGTGGCACAAAAGCACTCTGATACCAGTTTCCTTCTCTCCTTTGCTCTTCTGATTAAAATTTGAGCATTTGCATTATTTTACAAAACAATTCCTTTTTGTTCTTACCATTCAGAAAACTAATTTCTCTTGCTTGTGGACTTTCCCCTAGACTGAGCAAACTGAAATTCACTCCAACTAACCAGTTCTGAAATTAAAGAAGCACCACTTAAGCATTATTCCTAAATCTTCTGGAAAGGAAAGAAAAAAATGAGGCGGAGGGGAAAATGAAAAACCCGAGATTTTTATCTTTGCTTTAAGAAAAATGGGTGATGCATGAAATTGAAACTAGCTTTGCTGGATGAGGTGATGAGCAGAGATGAAGCATTCCTTTGTTTTCTGAAGGGAGCAGCAGGCAGATCAGTGAGACTGACCTTTTGACCTCCTAGGCTGCTAGTAAAGGTGCCCTGCAAATATTTTCTTTTTCTGCACAGAGATTTCTCTGTCTCATACTGGATTCACAATCCTCCCTAGGTCACTGGGAAGCAGTAAAGTCTTGTCTGATTGACTGTACAAATGAGGGGTGCTTGAGCCTGGGGTTCCATCCCTGTTCTGATTGTCATTGACCAAATGTCAGATGACCTCTCCTGGGCATTTTTGTGCTTGGGCAGCCTTTTGGGGTTTTATTTTGTTCTTTGCCCTGCTGAATGTCCCTTGCTATGTGATTATACTGTGCCTGGTGCTGAGAACTACTGAACAGATTTCAGATGGGTGTCTCCTGATATTTACAATGTTGAAAATATCAGCCTCCCCCTATATCCTTAGATATCAGTATCTTCTGACTGGACTATCCTGAGTTGCATAATGATGGTGCATTAGAGGAAGCTCTGGAGATTCCTCTTTAATCAAACCAGCTAAATCTTTTCAGGCATCATTCTTTGAAGCTTGCTTTGTGTTGTCATTGGCAGATTTTCTCAAAACAGCCCAAGGAAAATCACAGATCTTGTGATTTCCTGAAAGGACATTTTCAGAAGCTCAGGAAAAAAAGAGTCGCAGCAGGCTGAGCAGGAGCCTCCTTGCAAAATCTAGCTATAGACTTTCAATGTGGCCCTATGTTACCTTGAAAAACTAAAAAACCTCACAACCTGATTGCCACTTTCTGAATTTTAGTTCAAAAATATTTTATTTCAATTTAAGAAAAAAAAAAGAAAAAAATAAGAAATAAGCTGAGATGACTAACACTAAAAGTCTCTTCTACTCTTGTGCTCCTTTTGAGCCATGAGAAACTGCTCAGTCATACTGCACTCATGCAATAGTAAAAACATGAACTAACTCAGCAGTGTCAAATTGATTCTGAACCTCAGCTGTGTATAAGACAAAAAAAGTAGTCTATTCTGCTTTGATTATGGTGGGTTTTAGATTGATCCTTTGACATTTTCCTGTGAAACCTGAAGGGGAGTCCAGAGCACCTAATGTTTGTGTGTATTCACAGCCTCTTGCAGCCAGGAGGGCAGCAGTCTGATGGTTTCATCTACTGTCAGTTTAGAGACCAGTTTAGGCTGGACATTAGAAAAAAAACTCTTCACAGAGTGATTGGGCATTGGAATGGGCTGCCCAGGGAGGTGGTGGAGTCACCTTTCCTGGAGGTGTTAGGAACAGACTGGATGTGGCACTTGGTGCCCTGGTTTAGCTGATGAGGTGGTGCTGGGTCATAGGTTGTACTTGATGATCTCAAAGGTGTTTTCCAGCCTTGTTAATTCTGTGATTCTCTGCTGTTGTATCTGAGATGTGCCTGAAGTTCAGCAATGTGCCATAGGCATGTAACCCAAACCCCTGGATTTGCAATGAGGGTGGATAGCCTAGAGTAGCCCTCAATCCCTGTGCTGAGCTCCATGAGTCATTCCCTATGGATCTTTCCATCAGCCTCAAGGGAGTTCACAAGATGCCCAATATCTCTGAAGAGATACAGCTGCACCTGTCACAAACAGCTGATCAAAAATCAGTGATGGTGTTAAAATGAAGTTAGTTCTTGCTGACCTAAGCCACAATGGATTTTCCATTAATTGAGATATTTTTACAATAAATAGTAAAACGTAGAGATCCTCTGTTGACTAGCGAGTGGTATTTCTATTTACATCAGTCAGAGATTTGACCAGCTCAGGGCTGAGAGCAGTGTTGGTGATTTTGCTCAGCTTCAGTCACTAACTGACATGGTTGTACTGCTTCCAGAACTGTCTTTGCAAGACTTTCCCCATTTCTTCCAGCCTGAAGGCCAGCTTTCCCCAAGGCAGAGCCCTGACCTGCACTGCCCTTGAGGGTACAGGCTGTCTGGAGTCCCCCTGGTCTACCACAGTGCCTGTCCGTGAAGATTAAATCAGAACTCAACCCTGAAGTTGTTCTTTTCAGGTGTCTGGAAAGAGAAAATTTCTTTTCTTAGAGAAGTTTACTTTATTTGTCAATATACTTGTATTCCCTCAATAAAGGCATTTTATGTACCAAGAGAAGGTTAGCTCCCCCTCCTCTTCTCATTTAAGGGCTAATTCATACACCAGCTAATTTGTTCTGGCTATTATCACAATTTATTTCCATTGCTACAGGGCAGCCAATAACTTTAATAAAGGAGGTTCCAGTTACCCAATCTTCCCAGTTAATAATCTGCATTGAAATACACAGAATGAATTGTCTCCCACATGCTACAAATACAGAAAATTATCATGCTGTAGTGTTATCACTACCACACAGGTACAATTAAATGTGTGTTATGCATGGAGCTGCACAGAACACTACCAGTAATGTCAAATGCAATTAAAAAGGAACTATTGTGTGGCTTCATCTGAAAAATCAGCCTGTTTGTATGTACTTCACACAGGATTACTCACTGGATAGGGCAATATTGAATCACTTGATGTTTTGGGATTCATGGGAGAGAGCTAAGTAAACAAAGGAGCACAGCCTGCCACAGAGGCTGTTAATAGTGAGGAGCTAAGGCCTTCCACCTTAAAGAAAGCTTGAGATATTTATTTCCTGCATCACTGGAACACTGTTTGTTCATTAATGGTGACCTTATTGGGTATA
This sequence comes from Euphonia xanthogaster, assembly GCA_034509185.1. Taxonomy (NCBI): domain Eukaryota; kingdom Metazoa; phylum Chordata; class Aves; order Passeriformes; family Fringillidae; genus Euphonia; species Euphonia xanthogaster. The sequence goes on along the minus strand of JAYDZK010000268.1, from coordinate 53,220,291 downwards.
GGCTCTGTTCAGAGGGTTGCAGGTTTTGCTCAGCCATGTGCACTACCATTCTCCTACAGAAGTGACAGTTTTATACAAGTCCCCTGCTCTCTTTAATAGATCATCTTTCCAGCTCGTTATGCTCTAGTTCTTCTCCCTTTATCTTTAAATCTCAAAGTCTTGACCTTCTTTTTATACCCCTGTCAGTGTGAAGACACCCCAGATCCAGGCAATCACTACATTAAAACTGTTCCCATTTTCCCTTAACTCAGCTCTTGGAAATAAAATCATCTCTTAAGACCCATGACTATATTAAATAAATATGAGCTTAGTGTTCTGATTACTTTTATTTGGTTGTTTCTTTTGCTTACAATGCAAAACTACAATATCCTTGGACCAAATTCCATGGTGACGGAAAGCTGAACAAAGCTCTAAGTCTCTGTCAGCTGCACTAATCATCCTTATCCCCATGTGTGAGGACTTACCAAGCCAGGACAGCATTTGGGAGGGAACTTCTCAATTATGGGCATTTTAAAACAGAACAGGAGTTACTTTTTGATGGTGGGTTGATAATTTAATACCTTAATTCACTATCTACTTGACTGAGGATACTAGTGGGAAAGCATTTTTATTTTCTTTGAAGGTAACAGGATAAGCAGAGGAACCCTGGTTGAGAGAAGAACTCCTGGGGCTCTGGGTGCTGTTCACAGCACTGCAGGTTATCACACCTCAGCATGACACTGACCCAATTGCAGGGTGCTGTGTGAGTACTGCCCCTGGCAAAGCAAAGGGAGCCCAGGAACAGATGTTACCCCATGGTTTCTTATTAGTCCTGGGTGTTTTTTCTACTCCTTTTTGATTATTTGATTTAGGCACTCAAATAAACATCATACTTTCAAGAAGGAATTAAAAGCACTGCCTGAAAATGCTACATCTCACTTTAGTCCTGGTGCCAGGCTTTCCCAAAGAGAAGCATAAAGTGCAATATTTCTAAGATCATGTCCTTGGACAGAGCAAATCTTCCCAGCTCCACCCAAACCACAGGAGCTACAGCATCTCACCCCTATCAGTGCTGAGCTTGTGTTTTTATTCCTTCATTGCAATGCTTGAAACAATTGAGATGGTGGCCTAAATAACAGCTATTCCATTAAATTATTCAGAATTTGTTCCTCTAAGGGGGAGTTTGATTGTTGTCTCTCTCAGAACTGCTGAGGTCTACAGTTCTGGCTTCGTGGCAACATTCCCAGAGCTGGAACAACCCTTTCTGGATGTAAGTTTGGTAGTAATCTTGTGTTGGAGCTGTCAACCAAAATTCAGACTCAGAGCACATCACCTCATCCCAGGGCTAGTGTGTTCCTTGTGTAGCTGTTGTAGCTTTTGGAAAGCAGTGCCCTCTGTGAAGTGAACGAGCTGTGGAGGGCAAATGCAGCATGGAGAGGCTTTGATGTGGCACAGCTTATACCAACATTGCTGAAAATGTCATAGCTACTGTGGAGTTACAGTCTCACCAAGTGCAGTGCATGCCATAATACTGGGGGGGAGCAATTGCAGCATGCCTAATTGCTGCCTTTCTTTCCCCCTGCCTTTCTCCCTGGCCCAAGTTCATGTGCATATGTTACCCTGTGGGTGAAAGCTAATATAATATGAATTAAAGAAAATTGCACTACTCCCTTACATCCAAACCACACAGATTGATTTGCATTTACTTGTAACTGAAAACACATGGCTAGTCACAGTTTAAGAAAAATAAAAGGATTACAGCAACCCCAGACCATGACTGAAAGGAGTTATTGAGCCCTTGCATTGTATCATTTAGCTTCACAGTGGAGCAGATACCTAATCTCACATACAACAGGCCATCTATAATCAAAGAGTTTGCTGCTCCCTGGCTGTCCTGGAATGATCACTTAAGCATTTGTCTTGACAGATACCCAAGGATCATTTGGCAAGGGGAAAGCAGCACCAAAGGAAAAACCCAGGCAGGAAAACCTTTAGGAGACTGATTGAAATTGCAGGTGACAAGGGGATTGATGGCAATGGCAATTAGGCAGCCCCAGGGAAGTAGATAAGTGTTAGAGATACAGAAGCTTGGTCCTGTGTGATGCCACACTTGTCCCCTGGTCGAGAGAGTGACCTGCTCTCCCCTCTCAGGGGGCAGAGTGATTTCCAGCAGGGCCCTGGCTCTGCACCTCATTGTAATTCAGGGAAGAACAGCACAGAATATTTTCACTGTTCTCATACCCTGATGAGATTGTTCTGCCACGACACAGTCAGTACAGTGCCTGAGAAAATTACTTTGTGAAACGCTGGCCTTCAAACCATTACCTGAAGTAAAATCCTTAGGCTGAATTTAAAGCATGATGTGATGCAGGTGCTTGTCTCCCTTTTTCCTTCCTTTCCTTTCCTTTCCTTTCCTTTCCTTTCCTTTCCTTTCCTTTCCTTTCCTTTCCTTTCCTTTCCTTTCCTT
>JAYDZK010000268.1:53188037-53205775 GCA_034509185.1 Euphonia xanthogaster | reverse complement strand
TTCTTTCTTTCTTTCTTTCTTTCTTTCTTTCTTTTCTTTTCTTTTCTTTTCTTTTTCTCTCATTTTCACTAATTTGGAGAGGTGACAGCTCTGTGCATCTGCTAGTCTGGCCTAATGATGCTGTTTGCATTTTTGCAGAGGTTACACAGCACTTTTTCCCACCTTGTCTTTGACAGGCAGAGATCTGATCAATGCAACAGAAGGGAATCAGAACTGATATGCCAAAACACAGAAACTCCACAAGTTTCTACTTGATGTCTTCAGTACTGGCCTTGTCTGAGGAGGGCAAATGTCTCTAAAGGATCGTGCTACTATGGGAGTTTGTGTACCTGACTATAAACACAGAAGAGTGCTTCATTCTACAGATGTTCCTAGTCATTACTACTGTTTTATTTTTTTTTCCTCTAAATATAAAATTCTCACTGCTTCTGCCTAGAGGAGACATGAGCTAATGATGCTTTGCAAAGAAGTTGTCTTACTGACAAGGGAGTGATCCAAACTTAACAATATGTCAGATTCAAAGTTATCTTTACTGACATTTCTGAGAGTTGCTACTGGCAATGTAATTCTGGATGTGGATTCACTTACAGTACTTCAAAAACACTGTTTAAAATCAAGACATTGGGTTAAAAAGTTGATCCAAAGAGAAGATATTTTTTCTACTTTTGAATACATCCTTAAATTACACTAATGGAGTTGCAACTCTCAACAGCTGATCTGAATATGGCCCGAAGCATTTTTAACAACTCCACACCAAGTCAAGGCTTGATCTCTATGCTCTTTGCATCCAAACCTCCCACACAGCTGCCTCTCTCATGAAAGCATAATCAGAAGAGCAGGGGAACAACTCAAGTGCCTCCGTGTTACAGCAGTGGAAGGCAAGAGCAAACCCTGAATGAGAATTAAGTTTGGATAGTTGCCCACTTCACCATTTCTATAAATCACCTGCATTCTGGACTCTCCTCATTGTGTGCATCTTAAGACATTGCACTGATGCTTTATGATATAGGCAAATTACCAAAGGAATTGGGATGGAGGGGAATTTATTTGGATTTGAATCCAAGACTATGACAGTTACAGCCATTAACCACAAAGAGCCCTCTAGCACAACTGAATATACACTTTCAAAGATTACCTCAGGCTCATTCCTATTTACTGGAAACAGACTCATGTGGTGCAATAGGCAATGCTGGATATTATATGTGTCACACAGCAGGTTACTATCAATACTTAAAACTGGAATTGAGAGATATTTCTAAGGGCTTCATTGAAATTCAGAATGAGATAAATGAGTAGAAATTACTTCTTTTTTTTTTTTTTTTTCACAGAGAATAATGAAGGCTTCAGGGCTCATTTTGAGCTCACTGCAGTCTTATACCATTGCAGTGTCATTGACATTGGAGAAGCCATACTGGATATAGGCTGTTGTAACTGATATCCAAATGGGTTCTTTAATAATAATTAAATTGTAAGACAATGTGAAAGAACATAATTATGACAATTTCAGGCTTATTATGCCTGTTTCTTAAAGGAGGAGAAGACAAGAGAGGCAATGGAGGAAAGGAACTAGATTTTCTGATTAAGGTACAATTCTGTTTCTTAATTCCCTCCTCAACCCTAACACCCTCCCCCACCCCACACTCCCCCCAGCTAAAAGGGATCCAAACCAGAAGATTTCTCTGCTAAACCCCACAGAAAATGCGGACCTTTGCATGAAAATATAATAAATAATTTTTAAAACCCATCCAACTTCTTTATACCTCATCTTCCCCCCACACCCTGGAAATATTCATAACATGCTGGTTTTGGTGTTTTCCCAGAGTAGATGGTACTTCTTCCCCTGGCATTAAGCTGCATACATTGAGCAGCTGCTGGAATTTGCTGTACCACAGCAGGTGAAGTGTTCTTACAGAGCCACAAAGGGCATAGGCAGGGTAGGGACTCAGGGACCTGACCTGAGGCACGTGTGGGGATCGCAGACCTGACCTTGGACACGCTGTATTTGTTTGGGTTTTCTGCAATCCATCTTGCTGAAATCTATGCCACTGCAATGAAGGTGTCTGACCTAAGAGCATCATCCTGAGCTCTCCTTGCAGCCAAATAAATCTTGCTCAATATCTCCAAATCACAGACTGGTTTGGGTTGGAAGGGGCCTTAAAGCTCATCCAGCTCTGACCCCCCTGCCATGGGCAGGGACACCTCCCACCAGACCAGGCTTCTCAGAGCCCCATCCAGCCTGTCCTTGAGCGCTCCCAGGGATGGGGCAGCCACAGCTGGGAAACCTGTGCCAGGGCCTCAGCACCCTCACAGGGAAGAACGTTTTCCTGATATAGTCAGGAGAGTTTAGATATGGTTCCTACAGTGAAAAGCAGTGCCTTTTTTGGGGTGAACTGAGTCACTTGCTACCCTCCTTGGCTGAACTGGAAACCAGCTGTGGTGCAGCCATCTGTAGTACACTCACAAACAGATGAGCTGAACCTTGCCCTCTTTGCAACCACAGCTGGTAGAAAGTGTAGCAGAGAAAGCTCCTCATGGAAGTCCAAAGAACAGCAGTGCCCTCTATTTTGTTTTCTTTTTTGTTTGTGATTTGGGAATCACAGCTTTTTGGTTCATGAGTTTCAAAAAAGTGAGTCATTCAGGACCACTCATGGTAAAAAATCCACAAAACCTCGTTAAATACAGACCTTCCTTCTTCAGGGCATAATTCAGTAATAAACACTCAGCCCTTTTCTCATTGCTAAACCCCTCTATTCAAGTAGTGACAGTGGGGACAGACCATCAAGGTGTCACCCCATGAGTTCTCCATAGGACTCTCCTCCTTGTCACTATATGGAATGACATACATCCTCCTAAAATAAGGAATATTTTTCCCTTGTAGACACACCATGGGGTCTCTTGGCTGTTTCCCTCGCAGCCAAGAAAAGCACAATTGCAATTTTATTTTGTCATTAGAGTGCTAAAAATATTCTTTCATTGGACTATAGCAATTTTCACAACCTCTGGAAAATCCTGACACTGACAGCAATATTTTCTATTTGGTTTAGGAATAAATTAGTTGCCTCTGAATGAAGGATGTCTCTGACTGATCTCCACTATAGCAAGATTTACCTGAAGATTTATTGCAGCTTCGCCTTTTTGTTTCCCCATGGGAAAGTTCACAAATGATGCAGCAATCTTGTTCCAGTAATACTGAGCTTAAACACACTTCATGGATTATTTGGTATTCAGGATGTTCTTCTTGTGTGAAGGAAAAAAATAGCTAGTTGGTAAAACCAGACTGAGATTTTCAAATAGTGTGGCAGTGAATGTTAAACAAAACAAATCTTGCTTCCATCTCATTCAGACAATAACCACCCGGAAAGCACCTGCACAGAAATAAATGCCTTAATGTGAGGATTGCAGAGCAATAGAAAAGGGTGAGTGGAATCTCATTACGCTCCCGTGAGGAACAGTTATTTGCATTTTATTGGTGAGTAATTTGAATCATGCTAGTTCAGAGAGTTAACCCAAGCCATGATGAAATCATAAATAAGTACAAGAATCCTAATTCCTGGTCCTTGGGTTCAGTTGGTTGCTTTTTGTTTTTCTGGCCCCTCAGGGAAGTAAAATTGGAGTCACACCTCCAGCACCTGGCAATCAGTAGGGAATGGCACACCTGTGGTGTGTCCAGACAGTTCTGTGCCCAGGGCACCAGGAGCAGCTGGGCTGTGCAGGTGTGGGGCTGCAGACCAGTGAGGGAACTCAATCAAGGCTTGTGGGATTTGTTCCAGCCTGGACACTGCATTCCCAACCCAACACTACTGCTGCCAGTGCCCTGGCCACCTTGGAGACATCTGGTGAGCACCGTGGGCTTCGTGGCAGAGGAGCTGTCAGCTTCCAGAACTTCTGCCAACACTGTGCCTGTCTCCACACCAAGATTAAGAAGTAGGTGAAAGCTTCCCATTTTTTGTGCTCCTCAGTGAACCACGGTCTCAAACAGGGCCCACCCATTTCCAGTCTTTGGTGATAATATTTACTGTAATCCAATGAGGCAATGGTGTGATTTCAATACATAACCATGGCTGGAGCCAATGGAGATCCTTTTGAGTGCTAAGTCTTCAACAGTTGGAATATTTAGCTTGAAAGTCTTTCAGTTTCAAGTGCAATTACTGTCGGGGGGTGAGCAACAAACCCAATGCCCTCTTCTCTGCTTCATCTTCAGAGTCAGTGAGACAAAACAAATCAAATCTGTCAGCTTTGGCTTCCTAAAGCCTTCTGCCTAAGATTTAGGGTTTGTGCATTACTTTAATCCCAGTACCTTCCAGCTCCCAGTTTCTGTTTCATTTTTCAGTCACCTTTCTATTGTAAGTAGCTTTAAGCTGTAATATCTCTTGTGGAGAATGAAAATATAAGGCTTAGTCTGCACAGAATAGTCCTCATGCACGGCTTTTTTTGGAGTTGAATGGGGGAAGTAGGCTTTTATAAACACTAAAATGCTGATGCTTTTGGAAAGAGTGGAACCATTGCTCTCTGCAAAGTGTGAATGGTCTGATCCCAATTCAATTTATAATGGAGTAAATTCATAGTGACTGACAGGAACTCAGGCATTGCTGCACCATTTCAAGCCAGGGATCCAGCTCTTGCAGCACTTTGTCTGACCCTGGCCAGCAGCAGTTTCATTAGAGGATGTGACAAGAAAGGCTTTAGAAACAATTACAGCATGACCTGCCTGTAGAGAAGACTCCTTCCCAATCTCCAGTTCAAAGGCTGGTTTGTGCCTTCAGACACTGTGTCCATCTCTATAAGCTCAGACAGGTTACTTTAAGTTGTTTTAATTTAAAATCCATTTTCTTTCATACAGATTCTTCAATTTCAGTGAAATCAAGGTATTACATCATCATAGCAGCCATAAAGCCCTGTATTAATCTCATGAGGCTGACAGAAACCGTGGATGACCTGACATGAAATCTGAACAGAAAAGCAAACAAAAGACTTCCAGGAAGGGAAGCGTGCCCTCATTCACTCCCTGGGTTAGGCAGGCTTTGTTTTACACATGCATGGGGACACACTTCTTGTGCACATAGCAAGATTGATCATACAGTGAACATCTGGAATTCATGCAAATCCCTCGAACACTAAAAATCCTTGTTTATAGCATTCTGCCAGCTGTGTTAAAACACATCTGACATCATATCTGCACTCCAGCTGCCCTTGTGCCCACAGGTCTCTCCTTCCCCAGAGACACACACACACACACACTCTCTCTCTGCTGAGGCAATCTGGAGGAAGAGAAGGGGAGAGAAACCTCCTCCTGCACAAAGGAAAACCAAGCTGGTCATAAAACTTGTTCTCCTACAAGCAGCTGGGAAAGCTCACCTACAAATCATGGTGGCTGGCTTTTGCAGAGATTTGTGTTAATGCTTCCTTAAGCCTCAAGTCACATGAATTTAAGCTGTGTTTAGCTCTGTGATTGGCTTCGAACGATTCCCAAAGGCGAGGAAGTACCTTGGGAGCACCTCTGTCCTTTCATATGGTGCAGCATGCCAAATCAAAAGTGGTTCTGTCTGAGGACATTTGGGGGACATTTGCTACAGGGAACTGAGCAGGCATGTAGCCAGAAGGAATTGGCTGGGGTGGGACCATGTGATGGAGAAACTACTGCAGCCCTATGGCTTAGAAGGATTAGCAGGTCAGCTCAGCACGACCCTGGTGTGCCACTGTCCTGCTTCCCAGTTCAAGTGAAGGTACCCTGTGCAGAGGACCTGTAAAAAAGTCTGAGAAAACTACTATTTTAAGTGGAACCTGGTTTCCAATATGTTTATGTAATGCACAGCACAGTGCAGGCCCTCTACTGAAAAATCAGAACAGTCTATTGGTTGCGAAACAAATATACCTCCTAATAAAATAGTTTTTACAACAGATGAAAATGTTGAGGATATACCAGAAATAATAGAAATTAGAAACTGGGGATTGTAGAAAACTGCTAAAAAATAAGAACTTACAAAAAGAGGAAACGCACAATCTTAGCCTGCAGAATTCAGACTGATAATAACAGACTAATAATGATAATACTAATTACTAATAAATACTAATGATGGTGCTGCTACTTCACTAGATAGAAATGAGAGAAAAGATAATCTTATTCAATGAGAAGGAATGACTTCTTTGTCAATTAATATTAATAGCATTAGATTAAAATAAAGTTGAATACTGCATCTGATAACTCTTAGGCAAAAACCTTAGAAGACTTGTCTGAAGAACCTCTTATATTGTTGATTGAGAAGATCCAGAAGGCAGAAGGGAAACTGATGCTAGTCTATTATTTGGAATAGAGTAGGTGATATGACCCTGATGTTCTTCCCAAACAAAATAATGGTTAGCTACTATTGGTTTCAATTAACTTAGAAAGAAGGGAGGCTAAAATAACAAGACTGTATCATCTGGAATCTTGTCAAACTGACCAAAAGCTTATTACTCTATAAACTTTGTTGACAAATGTCACATTGTTGATATAATCTAGATGTTTGAAGGACCATAGGCTTGCTGTAGATCCCCCAGAAACACAGCCAAACATGTTATGTGGCAATTACAAAATTACTGCAATCACCTCTTCCTAACATGGCTGTATCAGGGCATGGTTGTGTGTTGGGAACTGAGACTGCACAAGTTATTTGGCTTGTGTGATATTTTGATATTTGATTAGTGAAAAGGATGATTAAAATCCACCTGACACACCTCAAATGGATATAAATGGCACATATGAAGTATATGAATTTCTGGTGAGAGACTGCTGAGAGCTGTTCATCTTCCTAAACTCTGGAGCATTGCCGATGATCTGAAAGAGAACTTAAAATCCTGGCTGAAAGAATTTGGAGATGACACATTGAGTTAGAACATGATGAATAAAAAAGAAGACGAATTGCTGACAGGGAATGATCTGGATAGCAGCAGAAATAAACGATGTGATTGGATACAAACAAGAAGAAAACCGGACATTCAGCTGTGAAGAATGAAGGTTCAACTTCAGCAGTGGGAAAGGGTCTTTAAAAGTGGCTCCAGGATTATGATTAACAAATTACCATGTGACAACAGGAGAGGCTGTGGCAGGAGGGCCAGGATAGGACCAGTCTGGGTGCACAGAGTAGCTGGAGATTATTGAAATGTTAGGTATACTCTTGTAAACTAGGAAGATACTAGATAAACTTGAAGTAAGGGATATGATAAGAGTGAATTATTCACTGTAACAACTTGAGTAGTTTGTTCTTGACTCTCACTGAAAAAAGGAAAAATAATGTAATCAAATCTCTCTAAAGTACAGTCAAGCAAGAAGAGCCATGCCCAGTGCTCTGCTCAAGGTCAGACTGCAAGCTACCTTTTGTTCCATGATCTCTGAAGCCTGCCTGGGGGTGTCAGATGTTTGGGGTTTTTTTCTTCAAATATTAAATAAGAGCAACTCCTACATCTCCAGCTTGCTATGGAAAGTGAACACCATTTTTGAAATTGAATTAAATTGCTTCAATCTCTATATAATATTAAAGGCCCTGTTCAAAGCCCATGGGAATTAGACAGATCTTTTCCATCCTGTTCACTCATCTATGGGCCAGCCTTTCAAAGGGGGATCCCAAGGGCAATGATTTCAGCAGCCATTCTGTAAAATACCAAAATGTCAGTGTGGGCCTGTCCAAATGCTACCCCATGCTACTGAGTTCGTGGTGGCTTAATATGTAAATCAAATCTTCAGTTGAATTACAGGCCACTGCTTGCTTCAATATATTCTGTGTTTTTGCATTTATGATTTTGGTAACATCTTCTTACACCACTGAAATATAAATTTCATTAATAAATTCTATTATCTCTGGAATGTCACTGACTAAAAAAGGAGCACGTATATGGTTTCAAAATAGTTAAATTCATTCTTCTCACATATCACAAGAGGAATTTCATGAACAATCCACACTGAATAATTTACTCAGTAAATTTACAGTTTTAAGGTGACTTCTTAAAAGATCCACCTAGCTTTTTTTCCACTGCCAGGTGAATCTTTTATGGGCCACATTCGCATATGTAGCTGATACAAAACCCATTTCCTGTGAGTCTTTGTGCAAGCATTCAATGCTGGTGCTGTGGGTTTGATGCCTTAAATAACTCTGTTCTCTCGTTAGATTCACACCCACAACCCCTGCTCCATCCCCTGTAAACATGAGCAGCCTTAATAAGTTTTGCTGTCTGTGTGGTGGACAAAAATTCAGTAGCATAACTGTATAAATATGTTTGGATCACTGGGTCCATCTTCTGAACTTTCAGATTTTGCATCTTTGAATCTCATTACAAAGCTCAGGTAGCACATTGGGGTTCCAGGGTTACCCTAACTCATCCCACTACACAGTTGTTGCTTTCTTGGAGAGATGAGGAATTGTAAGTTTTGAGACTTAACATTTATGCTGCTTCTTTCAATTTCCTGACTTTTTGTGCAATCATTTTCTTCCTCTCCTAGCATTTACTTTTCCAGTATTTTTTCAGTGAAAAATTCTAGCTCCTTCTCAGCCTTGGTTTTGCTACACTAACCATGTTTTTCCCTAGGATGGACTTCACCATATCATTTTAGCAATTCTAACCACTTAATACAGATTAAATTTCTTTCTTGACCCCCAGTCATAAATTTTATTCCAGATGAAATCAGAATATTTCTTCATAAAATAACAGCAATCTACAGTCTTTGAAGACTCTTCCTGAGACACAGTAAATGTACTGAATTTATTTCTTCACAGCTGCACTACACTGAAGGTCTGTATGGTTATTCATGACTGATCTGTCTGAGAGGGATAATAAATGGGTGTAGTTCTATGTCTTAATTGATCTGATGACAGAGCTGGTTCAAGAGATTCTTGTCATCTCAGACATTTGGATTTCTACTTTTGTTTTTAATAATTCTGACATAGACATCTTGCTTCTTGTTTACTGCTTCTGTTTCAGAAAGGAGTAGTATTTGGTGCCCAGCATTTCCTATTTCTAGCAATTCTTCAATAATGATTTTTCTTATGCATCTGCCCTTCTATTGCACTCTTGATTTATACAACTTTTTTTTTACTATTTCTGCTTAGTTTCTAGGTAAGGAGTTCTTGCTGTAGAAATTCTTCTAATTGTGCTTCAACACAGGCATTTGCCCTCTTTATTTTTGTAATTTGTTTCACTCCCTGGTAGACTGGGGTATGTTCTGAAGATCACAAAAATCTTCCATCTGGTATTAAAAGTCAACCTAATACCAGCAAATACCAGATTCAGGTGTAGTTCTATGACAACGTTTCAGAGAAAATATCAAGTCAAATTTGTCCCGAAATCTTTCTTTCAGAAATGTCACTGGCAACCTCTTTTCATTACAGTAGTTCCTGTCTCTCTCCCCCCCTCTCTCTTTCTCCCCCTCTCTCTCTCCCTCTGTCTTTCTCATTGGCCTCTTCCTTATCTACATTATAATTGCTCTATTCACCCCTTACCTTTTCCATTTCAGTTCAGGTGTCATTATTAAAATGCTCTTCGAAATTTAATCCACATACACTTTTTTTTTCCCCCGGAAAATGAACAAATAAAGAGAAAAAGATCAAAAATATCAGTGAATACTATTTACTGGAACAACACTGTCTTTAGGTCCGGGAAAATGAACATATTCATTGAAAGTCCTTGGTCTTATTACTTGGGATGACCAGCTAAGTGTGTTTGATAAATAACCTCTTCCTGTATTTATGATGTTTTCGAGCATTTCTTGATATTTTTGCCTGGAACAAAACCCAGTGAAACCCCTGTGCACTTAGAGACTGCTTAAAATTAAAGCATACTTAATGTGAGCAGAGCAGTGGCTAAAAAAAAAGGAGCTTCTTTCATCACTAGCAAATTGCTAAATTAAACTCTTAAAATCTGAGGAAAATAACAGCTTCCATTGGATGGTTTTAAGTGCAAACAACCGCAATGCCCTTTAACTAGGACTTTTAATGCAGTCTTAAGGTTTCTTGGTCTTCATTTCCCTTTAGACATGAACTCAGCCAGGGGGCCAAAGGTTTCCTTCTGAGCTCTTGAATTGACTCTCAGAGTTTACAGCTATTCATTAACCTATGGTTTAAACCTTCCATCTTTAATATGTTTTGCAGATGATAGAATATTATATCTGCACAGCAGTGTGTGCTGCTTAACAAACATGCCTGGAGATAGAGTGAGCAGAGCATAAAGACATTTAAGCAGATATGTGGACAAGTGGGTAAATATTGGAATGCATGATTGTCAAAACTCATTGCATGTTTTAGCAGATGTCTCAGCAGATGAAGGGAAATGTCAAAAACATCCTGTATTTTGCACAGAATAGCTTAATAATGATCACAGACTGGCTGAATCTCTCAAAGTTAAGGCCAATCAGACACAGAACTCGTAAAAGAAACATCTCAGGAATGAGAGCTCACTCAAAACAGCAAACTTATGTCTTATATATCTCTCTTTTTTTTTTTTTTTTTTTAAGGCTGCTCCCTAAGTACTTGAAAATCAGGATTTCATATCCACCTTGAAACAGAAACTTGCTGCTGGTCTAAGGCAGAAATCACCTCTGTTTCCCTTTTAGTGCAATGACTTTTAGAAAGATTGAAAACTTGAAATAGACGAGTGTAACTGTATGTAGATGAGCAGACTGTTGTAAATATTCGCTCTTCTTTTTTCCCCCCAAGCAACTTTTCACAGATTATTTGAAGCACACCTGTAGTGCTTTGCCTTCATATTAATCAGGTTTCCATATTTTGTGTGCTTATCAGCTCATTTCATTTTTAGGGGAGGTGTTTTCTCTGTGATGCTATCCATTGATCATACTGGATTGCAAAAATATGTCTCGAAACTGTTGTCTGATTGCTTGACTTTTGACTGGCTTCTGGTCGTGTTTAGCAGAATTATTGGACTGGAGGAGCCTGCTGCCAGACCCTCCAAGGGTATTTGGCTACCTCTTCAATAACCCTTTCTTTCCATGACTTTTCAAATTAAAACAAAAAATGGACTTGGATAAAGCGTTAATCTAGATTTTATTTTTCCTGAGAAGTGCATAAACATAGAGAACACTAAATCAGGCATAACAGACAAAAAAATTATTTTTCTGAATAGTCAAGTTTCTTCCGTGGTTACAGAAAAGAAGGAGGAATCAAAGAAGAGGTTCATTACTCAAAATGGCAACAGTCCCATTAGGGAGGGACAGCAGAAGGAAAGCACAGCCATAATTTTACTTATTTTATGAGACATGAGCTCTTCCATTCTTCTCTGAGCAGACAATGGCAACTTAAATATAAAGAAATACACCACCAGTGAAATAAATATGAAAGAGAAGGATCACTGATATTGTCTCAGGAGCGTCAGACAGAAATAAATTCACTTTCTGTTACATTCTGGTGTGCTGCTCACATATGCCCATGGTAGCACATCTGAGAGGGCACAGGGTGAAGGAAGATGAAAAGAAGGTTTCAGCAGCTCTCATTTGTGTAGCAAGATGTTTTTGGGGTTTATCCATGCTGGGAGGCAAAGGCAGGTTTGGGTATACTGAGTCCAAATTTTCCAGCTGTTGGCTTCAGCTCAACATAATTTTCCTGCAATATATAATATATAATATCCATCCCTTAAGTCAAAGAACTGTGCTGTTTCCCATAGCTGCTCTCTGCCTCTCTGTGGTACTTTCACCCCAACACAAGCTATAGATGGATGAATACTTGCACACATCCACATCTTTGCAAAATGGCTTTTCTGGCCAACAGCTCTAGTCACACGGAAACTACATCAGCAAAGGTTTTGATATTCCAAAAATATATATTCAAAGGATGCTAAAACTTTTTCAAATTCTGCTCAGATGGTGCACAAATGACCTGTTAAATGCTTTCAGATCCTTCCTGAACACTTGCAACATCTAGCCTGAGTGCCTTTTGAAAATTGGTCTCATCACAGAGATGCCTAATACAGAACAGCAGCTTTTCATGGGCTTCCTTTGTTTGTGGCTACTCCCCACTTCCCTGTGAGCTACAGTAGCCAGAGACAGCCAGCTCTTTAACAAATTTCCATAATTTCATTAAGCTCAAAGATAATTATGTAAAGTGTAAAAAAATACTTCATTTGGCTTGCCTGAAAGCTGCTGTAATGGAGGAAAGAAAGGCATAAATAATATGCTTTGTTTCCATTTTCAGTCTGTTCACTAATTGAAAAGAAGCAAAAGGGTCTAAACCCCCCTTATTTGAGCCAGTCATTGTCTGCCAGTGAGGGAAATGTCCTTGGGAGGAACAGTTAATCTGTGCATAAAGACAAAGCAGAAAAAATTGCAACTCTGATAAATCGCTGAAAAGAATTATGAAAATTGAAACATGATCAAAAACCCCAACATGATTATGGTCTAACCAGAGAGCCAACGTTTTCAGATTTTATCAGCAATGTAGGGAGTATATAACAGGATGTGGTCAGCTCTCAAACCTGCACGAAAGCAACTCTGCATCACTCCTTGATGTAATTTGGAAGAAGTAGGATAACCTGTGATTTACAAAACTCTAGTTAGCAAATCTGTTCAGGGGGTCCCAGCATATCAGCATGGTTATACCAGTGTGTGTCAGAGGCAGATTATCCTCTCACCCTGCTCTGAGCTGTGAGGATTTGTGTGTGCACAGCTGTGGGTAAAGATCTACCTCTGCCCTCTCAGGTAATGCACACATGAAACCAACCCCAAACTGTCTGAACCTAACAGATATATAATTATATGGAAATAAATTACTAGTAGCACTTCTTCATTACTAGAAACAGGCAGTATTAGCAGTACAGGGAAAACAACACTTCTAGTGCTGGACGCTGAAATACAACTAGGGTTGTTTAACATAAATTAATGGGTGGATTTTTTCTTTATAACTTATTCTGTTGATTGATTGATTGATTGATTGATTAAGGAAAAGACCCCACCCAGCTCAAACCAAAAAGTGTTCACATAAGGTACAAGGTTGGAATCAGGGAGAAAGAGCCAAGAACCAAACCTGCCTGTTGTTTAAGCTACCCTCTTCCATACCTGATCGCCTTTCCCTGGAAATGGTGGATTAACTAATAGTGAATGAAAATGAAATAACTATTTATTTTATTTGTGTGGGTCTTAATCAGTGCTCTTGACACAGCTGATATCTCTTCAGGAAAGCAGAGGTTAAGGAATTGTCACTTGTTTTTCAGCCTACAAGAAAGAATTTGTAAGGTCATGTATTAATTTCCGTTGTGAAAAACTGATATTGCTACTAAGAATTATAATTTTGTTATATGATCAAGCAACTAAGGATTCTTAAAGCAGGAACTAATGGACTAAATGGACTTTGGAAGTTTTAAACCATCCTGTGCTTCTAGGAAAAGTCTGACTGGACTTGGCTTTGGCGTCTCTAAATTCTTCTGTAAAATCTGCTTAGGTAGAAATACGTGCCTCTAAATAAACGACAGTCTGGACTCTTTTTATTGAGGGTTGCCCTGGTTCTTGTGAAACAGGTAACTGATATCTGGTGAGCTTTTATGCATGAATTACCTTGCTGAGCAAATTAATTACCAATCCATCATGTTAGTCGAAGGAGGCTTAATTGTTTGGTGACATGTTATAACAATGGTAAACAACCACCCCCTCCTCTTAAAATACAGTAATGGGATGCTAGGGAGGGAAGGAAATGTTCCCTTGAGTTGTTCTTAAAAGATAAACTGTTGTGTCTGGCCCAAAGGGTAATAAAATATATTTACCCTTCAAGTGTCAGTGCCTGTTCTCCCAAACTGATTGCTAGGATAGTTATGTTAAATGATGGGATATCTTCTGCTTCTCTATTGCTTTCTCCTATTCATTTATATTAAAAGATATTAATCCTTCCCAGAACTTTTGCCATTCGCCCAGAAAAATGATGGGGATATTACAGGTAGATAAAGTTTCTTTGTTGCAAACACAGAAGGAGAAAAGGAGGGAGATGAAACAGAAACAGGGGGAATTAGGCAGCCTTTCTCACACTTGCATCCTCCTCCTGCTCTTGGCTGAGGAGCCTGACCACTGGCTTCTGGAGAAGCTTGAAAGCCCTGTGGGCACACACAAATTTTCACAGCACTCTTTCATGGCTTCCATATGAATTCCTGCAAGATAAACCAAGTTTTATTTTGATGGTTTATTGTCAGTGTGCCCTTAAAAACCTGGGAAGCAAGTTTTATCTTTAAAAGCAATATCTATGCACATTTCACTTATTTCCCAGTGACTGGTTATTTTCAGTGAAAGTGTCATCTTCAATATTTATCTGAGCTTAAAGCTCCTTCCCTGCAAATACAATAAAAATGAGCTGAGATGACATGGTGAGTTTGTGATGATTTATCTTCCACAATAGTAGTACTTAATCTGTTCAAATGCTGCCCAATAAAACACATAGGAACAAGACTGAGTAATCTCCTTTATGGCATGGGAGCACTTTATTACCCAAGTGTCAAGTGGCCTTTTGACTTCAGTGGAACTTCTTGTTGGGTAAAATGCTGTTATTTAATACGAGCAAATCATTCTCATCATTATTAAATACGTTATTACATCCTATAACCACACAGATTCTTATCTGGCCAAGCCAATTTTAAAGGGGCGAAAAGTTCAGTTTTAGGGAGGATAAAAGAAAACAAATGCTGCAAGGATCAAATGCATCCAAACCCTGTCCATGAACACCAGTGGGCCTGTAGACCACTATAAGATTCTGAGCTTGGACCATTATACTCTTTGACACTTAGATTGAGAAGCAAGATAAATTTTGATACTTATTTAGCATTTATTTACTGCTGCATTTGCCTTGTCAAGTGACTGAAAACACTAAATAGCACTTTTTTTGCTTTGAAAGTGCTGGTAATATTTAAGCATTTCACATGAATACAGCAATTTCAAAAAAACTTAATGGATATTGTTGCCATTTTTTAAAAATTCTGGTTTCTGATACTTTCAAAAGACTTGATATGCAATAACAAAATTGGAGAAATTTTTAAACTTTGACCTCAGTTTGGGGTAGTGTTTACTTTCAAAATCTCAGTATATTTTAAATTATGTACATTTTACCTTTTTGACCACATCTAACACAGAAAGCCCATATTTGTATTGAATGGTTTAACTTACTCTTTTAGTTAGTTCTTAAGAATTTACTGGGGTATTTCCATAAGGAAAGATTCCAGTTTGGATGTGGCCTTTATGTCATGCATTAAGTTTCTTACGAAGGAAAGTGTGGCACACAGGGTGAATTATAAACCTGTGGCTGATCTCTCTCACCAGCAAAGCATCAAGTCTCCTCAAATATGCAGTGCAATTTACAGACACATAATTCCAAATATTCCTGACCAATGACTAATGGCAGTTTATGATACCATGTATGGAACAATTACTGATGTTCGTTTTATACTGGGAGGATTATCAGCTTTTTGGATTTAGAATAACAAAAACTAATTTCATGGAAACTGGGGAGGTGTAGAAATGTTATCTCCTTGTCTGTGTTTATTCAGTGATAGCATTGTTTAAAGCCCATGATCCTGTCTGCATCTGCCACTGCAGCTGGCCCAGCCAGCTCACCACTCTTTATTTAGCTGGATATTACAGCAGTAACATTTCATTACAGTTGTGCTTGGGAGAAGTCATAGTCCATTGGTTTTATTGAAACTCACTTCTAGTTTACTTCCATTTCAGGGAAAAGGACAGCTGTTTTAATATGTACTTGGAGGAACACCTAAAGGGTTTTAGTGTTAATTAAGTTGGGAGGAACTGTTTTTAACAAGCACCTTTTTGTAAATGTCAAGCAGCTCAATCATGTTTCATTGTTATTATTCGAGTCAGAAATCAGGCAGTGCAAGCACTGGCAGTCTTAGAGCATCGTGCAGTATTGTGGTGTGAGGCTTATTTGGACTCCAAAGAGCTGGTTGAAAGTGCCAGGCTCCATGGAGAGGAGGGTACATTTGGCTTTGAGTACATTTCCATCTCCCTGCTCTCTCTGGTGGGGGCACTGAGAAAGTCCTTATGACCCTTGTGAGAACAGGCTGGATGTGAATAAATTATTTCACATATCAAAAAATTCTAATAGACGGAGCCAATCCAGCTTAGTTTCATCATGAAAGAGAACACAAGGGGCTAAAGTTGTTCAAGCATCAGCCATGAGCAGGGACACACCAGAGCACATCGTTGACTTTTAACATGCTCATATAAAGCTTCAGTCTTTACCACTTCACACTATGCTGAGCTACTTGCTGGTTTAAGCCTCAAATCGGGTCAAAAATGTAAACAGATCCAAAACTTCACAGAATGCCATCAAGCTCCAGGAGTGGGGTTTGTCTCAACAGAGATCCTCCTGCAAGCCTCCAGCTCATGGGTGTGACTGTCCCGATGCCCTCTAGACTCCTCTGCTCAATCCTCATGGGTTTGGGGGTGCAAAAAGGAGTAGCCATGGTTTTTAGGCACTCAGATGACTATGTGAATCTGTTTTTTTTTCCTCACCCTCTTAGCCACCTGATGATGTTATTTAAGAACATGAGAGGACAGGCTAAGAGCTGGAAGAAGGCTCACTGCCCACATTCAATAAAAACTGGAGATGTCAATGGGAGTTTTGCCTAGGCAGTAACTGCAGTTTTGACCCTAGGATTTGGTGCATGACCACACATTTTTATTGCTTCTGCATAAATGCATAAGAATGGCCACCTTGTCTCCTTAATCATATGAAGCACTTAAATCAGTCATCCCCTCCTTCAGGTTCAGGAGAAAAATATCACATTCACCCATGGCTGCATGAAATTACTCCACAAAGCATCTGTATTGACTTCCTTTGGTGCTGCTCACGTCAGAATATTTTTATCACTTAAATTCCTGTTTTATGACTAAAACCTTCAAATCTGTTCTCATTTTACTGATGGAGATGAAATACGCTATGCGTGTTGCATCAAAATACCTGACCACAATTTTATTTGCCTCTAATTGCTGATTCCCACTGCATTTCCACAGCATTATGTGGCCAGGCTTTGCTGTTGCAGAGTGGTGTAGTCACAGAGCTGCAGTTTTTCCAGCTGCTTAGATTCTGGCTCTAGTGACAGTGTTGAAAGGGACAGTACGCTTCTTGTTCACTGTGCTTGTTACATTGCATCATCTATTTGATAATTCAGGTATTTAGTGGGTGAAATAATGGTTGTTTTTAGTGTAGTCTCAATTTGGCATTAGCATAAGAAGATAACTCAAGACCTCAAAAATTACAAAAAGCAAGTTGCCTTTTGGCAGAATTGGAGATAATTTCCTACTGTGATTTCATAACTTCATCGCCTATATATTTATAAGCGACATATCCACACTCAGCTAGGTACCCTGAGGAAATCACACACATCTGCAAACATCTGTTTATGTTTATGGTCCAAAGGCTTCTGCTCACTGGGTTAAGAAAGCTCTGCTCAGGTCTCAGGATTGCAAGGTAGAATAAAGCAGATGGGTGACTAAGTAAAAATGTGACTCTTTGTGCTTGGGCACTCCATGGGAAAGCAGGAATGGGGCTGGGGACACTGTTTAACAATTCTCTTTCACTGCCTTGGAGCTGCAGTTGGACACATTCCTCTTTAAGATCATTCCAGACAAACCTGTATTACAGCTTTTCATGCACCAATAGGTGCAAGCTGCAAATATATGTTAAACACTGCTGCTCTGAATTAAAAAAAAAAAAAGAAAAAGAAAAACAGAAAGATTTATCCTGCAAAAAATTAACTGCAAAATCAAATTC
>JAYDZK010000268.1:53132894-53171120 GCA_034509185.1 Euphonia xanthogaster | reverse complement strand
AACAAGTTCAGATGAAATTTCTCTTGCCAAAACTGCCCTAAGGCTGATTTTTCTCCCCCCCCCCCTTTTTTTTTTTTTGAGAAAGCTTTAACTAAGAATAGTTGTTACATTTCTGTGAACAAAAGGGAAGGGAAAACATACTTTAATTTTGCCTCTGAGTGAAAAAAAAAAAATACATTTGGCAAACTGCTATACCACAACAAGAGACTTGAAAATTAGGCTAGTTCCTCCACTGTCAAAAGCACAGCTTTTATTTACCTGGTGATTATTGATTTTTTTTTTTTTATTCAGTCAATATGTGCTCATAAAAGACCTGTTAGAATTTGGAAGCTGAAGTATTTGAAGAGTCCATCTGCCCTGAGCTTAGCCCAGTCTTTAATCTGCCAGATAAATGTACATGCAGTTCCACAAAGTAACTGAGTGCTGTTATCTTGGCTGTGATGGCTGAGCAGAATTTCCCTGCAATTTGTTTCAGCTCACAGCTGGATACTACTGAGGGAGAAAGCTTAGAAATTCTGAGAAAAGAGATTTGTGTTCTTTACTGCTGGTGATGCCTGGGCTGTACAGAAGAAGAAGAAGGAAAATTCAAGCACACATGGGGAAGTAGGGACGTTGTGCAGGAAATTTATGAGAAAGAAAGAAATGAGAAAAAAGAAAAGCTGATGTGTGGCTAGGACAGGAATTCACTCCTGTGTAAAACTGATACGGCTTTTCCTGATGTGTTCATGTGTTATGCACAACAGGACAGAGGAGGATCCCAAAGGCATGTTCTATCCAAATACTCAATTGCAATGTTAACACTTGCTCAGTAAATTACTTGGCTTTATCCTTCTTCTACACAAAAAAAAAAAAATCTTCAAACAAAAATTCAGATGCTGACAATGTCTAAGAAAATATTCTTGTATGTTTAGTTCTGAGTACTGAATAGAAATAAATAGATTCTCAGGAGCAACTATTTACAGAACTATCTGGGGGGTTATTTCCAGCAGAAATGTCAATTCCATAATGTAACTTCCCTCTTAGCCAACTCATTGCTTGTTCTTGCTGGACCAGTTGAATGGATGGCTCTTCTGAGATGCTCAGTAGTTCCATGGTAAGAGTTTTTCAGTTATACAACAGGCACTAACCAAAACAGCTGTCTTAAATAACAATAATTCATAAACTTTCAGTGCCTGTGGTGCAGGATCAGCTGCATCCCAAAGTGGTAAGAATCAGGGGATAGAATTGCAAATTGTGATTCAGTGGAGATCAATAAACTACAAAGGAAAATCCAGAGTTACCTGAACCTCTTCAGCAGTTTTGTTATTAGTCCATGGGGATGTTACTGGTGCTGGTGGACTTTTCTGTCCCCAGAACTTGGCCACTTTCCTTCCCTTTTACTTTGTTGAAAATCCCAGATTTCCAATCTGCTCTTCTCCTAAAGAGCTGATGTACAACTGCATTTTCTCATTCTCAAGCCACATCTGTCCTTGAAAACAATGCTCACTGAAAGCACTGCTTTGTCTTGCAGGAGGATAACAATTTTTTTTCCTATTATTTGACCTGCTCTGCAGATGTGGAGTAAAATTCATTATGGATGTTGACATTTTCCCTTCCAGTTCCATATTCAGAAATAAATATTTCATTACACAGTCAGTATGAAATACCTTGTAAAAGGTGATTTTACATGATCAGATGCAGCTCATTCGTGTTGGAGGGTGGAGCAGGCTGATGATGGAAATGTGTGTCTGTTGTTTTGAGGTAACACCATATTGGAGCTGAACCACACAGATTGCTGTCTGATTAATAGGCTGCTAAGATAAAATAGATGGCAGATTTTTGTTATTTTGGGCACACATTTCTCCACATGACAAGGGCATGTCAGCCAGCACAGTGTGTGCTCACACACACTGTTTACATTACTTGATCCACGCTACCTGTCTAGGTTTCCAAAACTAAATTTTTTCCTTTACTGATGGCAATGTGGATGACCCTAGAGGAAGCATTTTATTAACTAGATTTCAGGCCCTTCTTGTTATTTTTCATGTGTTTAAACCAGCAGCTTATGCTATGCACATCCCAGTTTGTCCCATATTCAAAAGCTCTCTGAGCACGCTCCAGAGCACAACACCTAGTGTAATAACAAGATTTTTTTTTCTTGTTGCTTTGCCCAGAGTTTTAAGATCCATGTCTCTACTTCCAAACACCCATTTTAACCATTTACTGCAGACATACATACACAACTGTGTGAAATCTCCACGAAATTGTCAGCAAAATCCAACTAGGCAGGTCCCTGGATTACATGGCTGTGTTGTAGCCAGCTGCTCCAGGCTAGATGTACATCCAAAGGGCACTGCTTTAAATTTCAAAGCCCTCATACAGCTTTCCCTGAAACTGCTTTATGCAGCCAACCAGCTACAGACCCAGGAAATGCTGTCAGCTGCTACTCATTGTAAATCCTCCCCTCAGCATCCTGTCTGCTTTTTGCTACTTCTAGACAACTCTCCACTCATCCATCCTAACTTAAAGAAACCTATCTGAAAAATTGGCTTGAGTATACCACCATCTCTTATGCTTCTGTCAGTTTGTATGCATCACAAAGGACAGAAAACACCAGTGATGCTGAGCAGGAACAACAGTGGATCAATCCTTTGATTGATCACTAGTTATTCTCCTAGAATAGGGGAGTGTTAGGGTTTCTAGTTATTCTCCTAGAAAGATAGACCAGAATCCTGATGGTCACCCTTCCACCTTGGCCTTTGTAGGTTAGACATGGGAGGCTGGTCACTTGCTGTGATTCCCAGGCATCAGCAGGGCTGTGTGCCACAAAACACTCTCCTCTTACTTTAACAGGAAAATCAAGATATATGATGGCTAAATGGATGTGTGTTTGTGTGGATGAGGCTTGGGTTTATCTTCCCTTAAGGTCACCACAAGAAACACAGATAATTTTCACTCATGACAGCTTGTCATATCAACCATTTTTAAGAGAATGGCTCATTGCTCTAATTTCTGAAGCAGATTTCAGGGTACATCATCTACTGCTGCCTCCTCTGTCCTCCCACATGATGTACACTGTAATTCTGGGAGGATCACAGGGCTGTGGGAGCCAGTGTTTAATGTCTGTAGTTTATATTTTTATTCTCTTCAGTGTTTAATGTCTGTAGTTTATATTTTTATTCTCTTGACTCCAACCCAAGAACTGGAGAGGATATGTGCAGTTACTTGGATCTTCAGCAACATGAAAATTGTACCTCAAGTATTCCTTGGTGTTGGTTGAACTGGTCACTGCTGATGAGCAGATGTGAAGTACCCCCCAGTATCCTTGATTTTCACCCACTGGTGAAATTTGGGTTTTCTCTGATTGCTCAGATTATCCATTATTGAGAACAAGAAATTTCTGCTTTTTGAGAGCATAATTGTCATTTTGTGGCTGAAGCACCATGGGAACTTAGATGAGTGATCAATAATGACAACACCTCTCCTTTTCCTTACTTCCAGTTCCAGTCACATTGTGCCATGCCTTGCTCTGGGAAGGCAATCCAGGAGTGTGATGGATCATCCTATCTCTGAAGTGATCAAGCCTCTGTGGTGCATCACCTCCAAGAGGGGAAAAAATGCCAACTACTATCAATCCCAGGCCTGGGATCCTTCTTTCCGAGGACGAAAAGCTGTTCCATACATGGATGATAGATTTTGCCACAGCTGCCTTTCAGTTGCTGTCATTCAAAGAGATGAGGGTGGTCTAATACATATTTGACCTCTGGTGCAGGGAATGAATTCTGTATTTGCAGGTTTCATGGCTCATCCAAACCCTCCAGCCAAAATCTTAGCTCAAAAGTAAGGTCTGGTTTCAAAGTCCCATCTACTGATTCATCCACATGCCTAACTAATTCTCTGGCTCTTCTCAGGCATGTTTAGTCTTTTGTGCCTAGTTTTCATCTTTCACAGTTGTTAAATGTGTTAAAAACTTCTTGATGTGAAATCCACATCACTCCTTGGCTTGCATTTCCAGACCACAGAGTCTGCAGCCAGACCCCGCAGCCTGAGGCTCTTGCTTGTTGTAACTCAGGATTTACCTAAAAGGTGCAGGGTCTTCTAATGCCAGGGGTGTGATGTTATTCCTGCCACATGAACTGTCCTATTCAGTCTCCAGCTGCACAACTGAGAAAAGCAGAAGCCACCCTGGCAGTGTCTTTACCCTGATATGCTGAGCAGGCCTTAACCCATCTGACAGGGAATTACCACAGGATAGGCACCAGGCTCTCTTCCAGTCATGGGTGACATCTGCTTGCCAGCGTCTCTCACTTGTTCAGGGCCTGTGGGCAGGGAATCTGGGCTGGACAGATTTCCTCAGTGCTCTCTGGAATCCCTCATTTACAAGCTATGGAATTATAGCTGGGCCCTTTTCTCTTGCATAGTTTTGATAACTTTCTTGGCCAATTTTGTCTCAAATTATCTCCATGGGTCTTTCTTTTGAGTTTAACTTGGCCAGAAAAAGTATAATAGTTGTTTTTCACCTTCCTAAAAGGGTTTAAAAGACCTTCAGTGTTTAAGGGATTTTGCTTATATATATACACACAGAATCTATATGCATACACATACCTCTTCCATATTTTACAGGATTATTGCCTTTAACTTACTTGTTTCAAAAAATTATTGGATTCATATGAATAGTCTCCTTACTGCCCATTTCTTCACCCAGTGGCAGTCCAGGTTTCACTTTGTTGTGTCCAGCTCCATGTTCTTGCTGGTGGTGGAGAAGACTTCCCGTGGGAAAACTGAGATATCAGAAGTAGGATGGATAACCACGAGTCTTCAGTCTGGCTATTCTTGTGCCCAGTCATAGAGAGCATTCATTTTTCTGAAATCTCTAATTTTTGTTCTTCTGGCCCTCTATCTTGCAGTCCTTAGTGTCTAACGGGTCGCTTCTATTTCGGCATCTTTTACTATGCAAAAACATGCAAACAAGCTTATACTGAGCAGATGAGTAATGGCTGACATCCAAAAGAGATCAGAACATTTCAAGTCATGGCATAACACTGTAAGCCCTCCACAAACATGAGATTTGAGCATTTCGAATTGCACAAAACAAGATCTGGTCGGATAAACAAAGACAGAAAAAGTGAAAGACAGGCAGAGACCTAGGTGGCAATGTTTCCCTCTGTAGAGGGAATTTTAAACAAGAGCATTTGACTAATGTTTCCAGAGATGAGACTGGTTGAATGCCAAAACACAGTTTTCATAACCTTTAAACCTGAACTATGTAATTGTTGCATGAATCAAAAGAAAAAACAGTGACAGGTATGAACAAAGAAAATCTGTCAATCATGTGGAAAGGGGAAAGATTTATGCTGCAAGTAAGACAGCAAAAAGAGTTGGGGAAATTAGAATGAAGGAAAAAAACCTAGTAACATTGAAATTAAACTATTTCCCCAGGTTGAAAAGAAATTTCAGTTATAATTAAAAAGCCTACACGCCTGTGACTTGCTGTCATCTAGAAACAATTATAATCCTACAGTGGCTGAGAAAACAGATGCAGTCCCTCTGAATAGCTAAATTAAACCCTGTTCTTTCTCCCCCTTTGATAAGGCATCCCAAAGTGAGCCAGAGCACACAGCTATTACACACTAATTAGTGAGACAAGGCACAGCCTCCCTTTACCAAGCAACCAAGTGGCCACTCAGCTGCAGCCCCTTCCTTCCTCCTGCCTGCCCCTTCCCGCTTTGCAGTGCTTCAGCAGAGTCCTGCAATCGGGCAACAGCAGCCACGGTGGTCTGAAGGGTCAAATTTCATAGGGAGAAGTAGTGTCTTTATATATCTTTATAAAGCTGAAAAAACTGAGCCAACTTCAGGCTCTTTTATCTTTCCCAAAGGCTTGCCTAACATCTTGTCCTTTTTCCCAGCTATGCCTGTTACTTTAATAAAAGATTTGGTCAATCCCCACAGCCTTAACATCAGAGACAGGACAGTCTGAGACCATTCACTCTTTGCTTAATCCATGAGGTAAAAGCAATTATTCTACAATTTTAGGACCTGATATGACAGGAGGAAAAGAGCCAAACTGCAACTCCGCATGCACTGCATTTCAAATATAAATGTCTTGCTGAGTTCTGGCAATATTAAAATAGCCTCTTGGCTGTCAGAGGCTGCCCATAGGACTATCATTCTCTAACACAGAGTGAAAGTGAAACGAGATAACCCTGTGATGGGAACTGGGGCCTGAAGTCATTTCTCTTACACCACAAAGCTGCTGAAAAGATTAGTAATTGGAAACTGCTCTTAGAAGGGTCTAATAGGATTCACCTCTCTAACCAGTGAGGGAGCTGGTAGGGTTACCTCTGAGGTCATTAATTAGTCAGTACTCTAAATGAGCCTCTTTCCCTGTAACTTTATCCTCCTAAACTTTGTAGCTTCAGTGCCGTCTCCATTCCAGGCATATGGTTTTCCCTCAATGAGGCTGTTAGCATGGTAATTCCCCCCTTGCCAACAGCAATCAAGAAGTAATAAAACAATCTGGAATCTTTATTCATGCATTAGATTTTCCTATCCAATAGATATATTTACATCTTAAATGTAGATTATTAAAAAGCTGATGATTTTAGTACTCCGTCAAATTTAGTGAAGAGCACAGTGTGTTTACTTCTAAGGCTCATCTCTGCTTTTCTTTTTTTTCCAGAGGCTTAGAAAGACAGAGTCTCTTAATGAACCTTTGTTAATATGCACATTTATATGATCTGATTGGCCCCTGCAGCAGCTTAGGAAAACCTGTGAAAAGGCAGCTGACAGAGTTACCAAAACCCCCTGCTAATTGGAATTATTAATTGTTTATAAATGCATTTACCACAAAGAGAAGAAATAAAAGGCAGTGACAGAAAACCCCTCAATTTTTCAAGCAAAACAGTTTGCCAGCAAAATGGTAGTGAGAACATGGAACATGTCACTGTTAAATGGCATATCATCAAGTTCTAATTATGTGTCTTTTTTTTAAGTAGCAATCCTACAGGTAAGATCAAAGTCTGTAACTTTGAGATCTGCTCTGTTCCAGGAGCCCTTTCTGCCACAGATTGCTGAGTACCTGCAGAGGCTGCAGCCCAGTCAGACACAACAGGCACATGGCTGGTCCCAGGGGTGTTTCAGCTTTTGCTTGACCTACCTTGAAGTGCTTTGCTGACCTGGCTAAGGGTCACTGGAAAGGAGCTGGCACAGACTCAGAGTCAGCAGTGCAGCTGGGAACTGCACCCTGGGCTCAAAACCTCCTCCACTAAATTGCCTTTCCCTCCACTATCAGCCCTTGCTACTCAAAGCACAGGATGATGAATTTCTAAACGAAAAAAGAAAAGTTGATGAAGAAATATACAGAAGAATTGCAAAAAGCTTGGTTATTCACTCGGAGGAGGGGACCTTGGCTCCAGCTGGGCTGGGTCCAGAGGACAGACAGGGGATGCTCTGAGCTGCCACACTGGGATGAGATTCAGGACTGGGAGGAAGCCTCTGCCCCCTGGAAGGGCTGCCTGAGGGAAGGATTGAGTGTTTTCCACTGCTTTTGAACAGGGAGATCCAAACTTGAGTTTGCTAAGGGCAATTTGCCAAGAGCCTGAGGGCTGACCCTGATCTCTATAGACATTTGCATTAAGTGGTTTTTGTTGAGATTTCTGGGGTTTAGGGTTTGTTTCGAATTCTTGGAAATGTTCTTGGTATGTTGCCATGGTTTTGTCTGACAAACACCCTCAGCAGAACTCATACATCTGACCCTGAGAGGAAAAAACAATGCACAAGCACCAACATTCTCACCCACTGCCTGCTCTAGTTCAGCTCTCAGGGAGAAAAGCCTTCATGTATCCAAAATGGGATCTTCTGGGTCTCTAGCACTCATTCTCATTGGGGATTTCTATTTACCACGTGCTAGAAATAGAGTGGAGCAGAGAGGAACCAGTCTGAAAGGTTCCTGAGTGTGTGGAAGAAAACTTCCTTACACAACTGGAGAGGAGTCAACTAGGGAAGGTGCCCCCTTAGACCTGTTTGTGAACACAGAAGGGGTTGTGGGTGATGTGATGGCTGGAAGCCACCTCTGGCTTCTTTGGAAGCCACCTCTGGCTTCCAAAGATCATGAAATGATAATTTTTGGTTCTTGGAGAAGTACGGACAGAGGACAGCAGAAACAGCCTGTCTGATATGAGAGCTTTGGCTTCCACTCAGAAAAAAAAATTGAGGGTTTAAGACCTTTGGAGGAAGGGGCAAGCAACATAGGAGAAGCAAAGGACATTGTGAGGCTGTGCAGGAAGAAAGTCAGAAGGGTTAATTCCCTTAAATCCAACTTGAACATAATCTAGTTGCTGTCATAAAAGACAATAAAAATGTTTCTACAAATACATTCACAGCAAAAGAAAGACTAATGAGAATCTCCATCCTTTACAGATGTAGGGGGAAACATAGTAAAAACATAAAAAAGGATGAGGAAGAGGCTGAGGTATTTATTAATGCCTTCTTTGCCTCAGGCTTTAATGGCAAGACCAGAGATGTTCCCCAGTGTTTGGTACAGGGGCAGGTCCTCATTAATAACTTCATCAATTATCTTGATGAAGGAATCAAAGACATCCTCAGTCAGTTGAAAGGTGATGCAGCACACCCTGGTCTCCAAATTTATGGCAAAACTTGTGGGACTGAGGAGATGTTCAGATATCATGGCTAGGGAAGAGGTCACAGCCTGACAGAGTTCAAGAGGTGTTTGGAAAATACTCTTGAGCACATGGTGTGAATCTTGGGGATGGTGCTGTGCAGGGCCCGGGGTTGGACTTCATGGTCCTTGAAGGTCCCTTCTCATTCAGTTTATTCTGGCTTTTTGTGATTTCAGATGTTTTGGCTGTTTCTATGCCTGTACATTTTTAATGCTTCTGTGCCTTAAAGGAAGAAGAATACTTCTCAGCATTTCCACGCTCCTTAGAAATGTCCCAGCATATAAATCAGCTGTTCTGGCTGTTTGCTGGAGATAGGATTTGTCTATTTCCCTTTATTTGTTTTATCTTCCACAAGAGATGATTAGAAACTGCTTGTTGATTGAATGTTTAGATGAACAGCTTTCTCCTCACTATGTAATACAGGGAGCAGTTCAGGAAAATTGCCTCATGAACTTTAAATACTGGGCAAAATACGATGTTATGTCTGCAGGATTCATTTGAGTGTGATAAGCACGCTGTAGGAAATCCCATATCGCTGAGATCTACTCAGGCTCTGCTGAAGTCAAAATAAGCCTTCATTTCTAGTTACTTCCAGCAACTGGGCATTTGCAGGCCCTGCAAGCAATGGCAGTGTGACTGAGTGGGGAGGAAGCAGGGCTGGGGAGAGCCATTACACTTCATTCTCAGCTCTGCTGTGGATTTCTTCTATGTATTTCAAAAGGCTCCCGTAATCCTTGGAAATTGTCACCTCCATAACATGCCTGGCAATAAACCACCCATCCTGCCTCAGGTTCCTACAGCTTCTGGTAGGGAGTATAAAGGACTTTCTGCATGGCAAGCACCCTTTCCTGCAAAGGATGAGCGAGGCAAAAGGACATTTCTGAGCGAGGTGTAGGTGCTGGAGAGCTTGGCAGAGATGGGAACGAGGGGAAATGAGACCTGGAAAACTTCAGTGACAAACCACATCCTTGCCTCTCAAGCAGTACTGGAAATTCTCCCTCCCTTTAAGTTGCAGCCCAAAGCCACTGTGGTTTTACTTGTGTGTGGCCAGAGGAAGAGGTTTGAAAAAGGCAAGGCTTCAGTGCACAAACCATTAAAGCTCAGTAGCCACCCAAATAAAAAAATGGAAATGAGCAGATGAAGGAAAATCCACCACTGTGTATATTTCCATGTCATGTTTAAGGCCCTTTCATACTTGAAGGAAAGCAGGAGGATGACTAATGGCAATAAATACTTGAGGCTGGCAGCACTAAGACCTTTTGTTTGTTTAGGAAATTCATTCCAAGGTCATCCTCCCTCCACTGCTTTTGCACAGTGGTATGTCCAGGTTGCAAGCTGCCCCAGCTCTGACACACAGGAGCTCTGTGGATTGTCTGACCTTGCCTGAGGAGAAGCTGGACCTCAGAGTGCAGGGGCAGTGGAGCACAGCTACCTGAGGAAGCTCCTGTGGCCCAGAGCAGCTCCACCAGCCCTGCCAGGAGCTTATGAGACCTCCAGCAGCAGATGATGTCTCTGCTGAGCAGAACTGCACGCTGTGGGTCAAGAAGTTGTGCCTTTCTGATGCTTGTGGAGGCTGTGAATGTGACACACTCAAATCATGACTGAATTCCAGGCTCAAAGATCTGCTGAAGTGGCATCACTTCAGTGCCAGCCATAACTGTGGGGTTTATGCTGCAGGTGGTCATCCAGTGGGAGCAGATCTGAAACTCCTGGTTTCGTTTTGAGTTGGATAATCTTACAGATAGTTTCAATGCAGGCTTGGGTTCAGCTCTTCTTATATTAAACCATAATCTTTTCATCTTTCCCAAATGTGATGCTTTAGTTGTTGTGGTTTTTGTTAGTCAAAACAAGTAGAACAAAAACGCATTACACACAGCCCCAGGGGAAGGCACTGAGACCCTCCTCATTCTGCAGACCCCCCAGAAACTCTTCAGTCTGACAATGCTCCCTGGCTATATTCAAGGCCAGAAATATTAGAAATTAAATCTCTCCTTACATCAGTGATCCTGTAGCAATACACAGCTAAAACTACTTTGGCTGCAGTTTCAGGAAGTGTGCAGTTTCAGACTGAGTCTAAAAAAGGATTCAACATCTGGCATGAGAACATACAGATGAGGAAATGCATCTTTGACACATGTAGCTCCATTGTGGGTACATCCCTTCTAAAAGGCTATTTTACAACTGTCTTGGAATGAAAGTGCTGAGACAGCCCAGAGACGGTCACCAGCAGCTCTAGAGGTCACAAAACTCACATTTCTATGCACTGGCACATGTGGGCAGTCTAGTTCTCTCCTCTCTGCTGGCACAAAACTGGTGTGCATGAAGAAAGGCATTGCAAATAGACAAAACTGACATCATAACCTATAAATCTGAAAATCTGGAACTAACATAATTTTGGATTTTTTTACCAGTGAACGTTTTTTATGGGTTTTGGGGGTTTTTGTTTGTTTTGGGGTTTTTGTTTGTTTGTTTGGGTTTTTTTGTTGGTGGTATTGTTTGGTTTGGGGTTTTTTTTTGTTGTTGTTGGTGTTGGTGTTGGTTTTTTTTGGTTGACTTTACTAAAGACCAGATTCTGTTGGGCCTGAGAGATCTTTGTGAGCTTCCATCATTCTGGGCTTTTTAACCCTTGGAAATCTGCCTTCATCACACTGCTGTTGCTTTAGGTGTTCCTCTCTGAGGAGTTATTCCATCTGGAAGGCAGAGGTCCCAGTCCCTCTCTCAGCCCAGACTCACACAGCTGTGGTGCAGGTGGGACGGGGCTGTCTGGGGGTTGTAAGGGGAGGTGCAGTTATTTCAGATGAATTCCATGAAACCATTCTGAGCAATAAGCCTTCCTGTGCAAGCTAGACATAGATTGAGCTTTAAAACCACGAGCAGGGATCGCCTGTCTATAGCTTCTCCAGCCCTAAGGAGATTTAAGAACCCATCTTGGTTAACTCAGAGGATGATAAGGACAGGAACTCACTTTACTTAGTCTGTTGTTTTCACAGAGACAATGATGCCTGTGACTCCTGCAAATTTGCCATTCCTTGTTGTTTAGTTCCTTAAAATAACTATTACCTCATCAGATTACCTGCCAGATCCCTTCCTTATCTGGCATAGTGTCTCTTTTGCTCTTCACCTCCCTCTCTCTGAACTGGGAGCTGCCTGCCAGTCTTTCTCACTGATAAAAACATCCCTATCTTTATTGGCATGCCTTGTTTTCCTAGACAAACTGGGGCCTACATCCCTACAGATAAGTCCCTGTCTTGTTTACTGCTTCCCACATATTCCTTTCTCCAAGTGGTCTGGTCATCTTAGCTGGCTCTTCTGTGTCTACCTGGCTTTTGGCAGTGTGGAACAGGGTTTAGCCTTAACAACACACATCCTATCAGGCTTTAAATCCTATCAAGGATAATATTCCATCTACAACCACGATATGCCATTAAGCACACAATTACAGGTTGTCTTCTTTGCTAATTAGCAATGCAACACCACGATCTGTGTGTAAATCAGCAACAGATTTATTAGCCACCTACCTTGCCTTAGATTGTAATGACTCTGATCTCATTGTTGGAAGCCAAAAGGATAAATCACAGATGTCTTGCAGGTTGTGACTTCAGTTTTTCACTGCATTTAAGGGGTGAAACAGATTTATGAATACTTCAGCAAGGCAGATTGAAAGCTGGAATTCATTGGCAGTAAGTGCTGGTCTGTTGTATAAGGCTGTAATGATCATTGGTATTGATTAGGGAGCTGCACAGTATCTGTATGCTTTCCCATATGTTTTAGCAAAAATATACAGTATATCTCTATAAATATACTACGATATCTCTCTCATCATATTAATAATACATTAGATTCCGAGAATGAACATTTACTCCACTTTACTAGGTAAGTGCCTGCAGATTTTAAGCTTCTCAATTTGAGAGTGGGGATGATTGACTCCTGGAAGAAACAACATATGGTTTATTACAGTAAAGCATATCACTGTGGGTTGTTATTGGGAGGCACTTCTCAACCCCTTTAAATTGTATGCCAGAGGAGCTGCTTTGAATCACTCACCCTATTTAAAGAGAAACTGATGTCTGACTTATTATCTGGCATCTGCACACACAATGTCAATCACAAAGTCCACCAGTGAGAAAAGCTTGTTCCTACCCTTGAACTGCTTTAGCATACCCATTATTTCCTCTAATGTAGTCAAAACATTCTACAGTCCCCACAATCTCAGATTCAAGTAAACACCCCTTCAGAAATAGGTTTCCTCACCAAAAGTTTAAGTTGTCACCCAGTCAAAGAACCCAGCAAAATCAATGAAAAGTGACAGTGACTGGCTTCACAATCAGACCTCAATGAGAGAGACACACTGCCTGGTGGGGAGGGAACATCAGTCCCTCCAAGTGCAACAGATGTTCAGGGTCTCCTGCAAGAATGAGGCAGTGGAATGGCTCCAGCTTTCCTCCATCTGAGTGATTTGAGTTCAGCATCACTTCAGGAAGCACAAGCAGCAGTGACTGCAATCCT
This sequence comes from Euphonia xanthogaster, assembly GCA_034509185.1. Lineage (NCBI taxonomy): Eukaryota > Metazoa > Chordata > Aves > Passeriformes > Fringillidae > Euphonia > Euphonia xanthogaster. The sequence goes on along the minus strand of JAYDZK010000268.1, from coordinate 53,157,957 downwards.
GCCACACTGTCCCAACATGGCTTTTAATGGATGTCTCCATTTACCTTGTGCTTCCAACTCTGCCTGTGTCTTGCTGGCCTCTCAGTCCCAGTTTTAGAACGTAGACTTTTATGGTGGCTGGTAGACTGGGAATGTTTTCAAATACTTTTGACCAGAAAGAGTTCCCTCAGGAAGAAGTTATGTTTGCTTTGAAGTGTATTATTCAGCACCATAACTCTTTTCCTCCACCATCTCTGAACAAGAAAAGGGTAAGCACTATGGTGTAATAGGCTGAACACGTCTGAAAAATCTTCTCACACTCAGAGAGAAAAAGTTCACCATCACAATCCTAAATGATTAAATGGTATTCTTCCCAAGTGGATATGTGAGATTTTAACTACCCAAGAGATGGAAACCCTAATCCCAGTAAAAGTGAAAGGAAGCAGAGTGAGAAGATTCATAACTGTTAATAGTGCTTGTGTGGGCAATCATTCAGTTTTCATTGCTAGAGCTGAATCAACCTTGTGAAGCCATCTTTTGTTGCTAAATCAGTGTAACCTTTTCATGTTATTGCCACCGTCAATGTGTTTGTGACATTTACATAGTGGCTGTACCCCATACACATTTTCTGTTTAATCTTCTCTTGTCACAGTGTCACTCAGGGTGTGGGAGGGTGGTGAGGTGAGCAGTCACACGCTCACCCACGGTATTGGGGTGATGAGAACAGTCTGGCAGTATTTTGTATAAAACTGAAATCCTGGCTGATGCTACCCTGACAGGGGGAAATGCAGCTCTGGGCGTGGACCCCATTTCTACAAGTTCTTGTCACAGATGCAGAGAACAGGGCTGGTAAAACTCACCCAGTGAATCCCCCTGCCTCAAGGCAGGGATAATTGCACCTCAGTCATTTCTGATAGCTGTTTGTCTCATCTACCCTTAAAGACATCCAGTGCTGGAGACTACACAATCTTGTCAGACAATCTGTTGTGTGCCTCACAGTCCTTGCCACTGAAAACATTATATTATCTACTAGACATTTCACAGGGGATGGTTTTTTCCAGTCTTTATCTTTCATTCAGGACATGGGTCAGGGTTGAGAAGTTCATCCCAAAATGTTCATTCCCAGATATTCTGTGTGCTCTGCATGCTGTTCTGCTGCACCTTGGTGAAGCTGGACATATGCTGTTCATTCTGTGAACTCTCACCTACATTACAGGAGGAGCAACAGCACACTCTGCTAGCAGAGCCTCTGGTGTCTTCCAAACATTGCACAAATGAGCCTTGAATAACTAGAAAAATTAGCAGGCTGGGATTACTTCTACAGTGTCCCTTGCTAAGCATGGCAAACCAGGCTCCTCTGCACTCCTCTGTGTCTGGCACCAGATCTTTTTTCCTCAGGATTGCAGTTCCTCCTCACCAAGAGGCTGCAGTTGCTCTGCTGTTTTCTTCCTGCTCTGCACAAACCTTTTCTGCCAAGAGTACATCTTTGACCTCACATAGTTCTGCAGTTCTCCCATGTGAAGCTACCTGACAGGTCTGCTGACTGTGTTTTAACATTTTGGCTGGAGGAAAGTTATGGTCTTGCATGGTGGCTCTAATTCTCTCTTGAACTAAGGTTCAGGCTCATGCATGAATAGAGGGGTAAACCACACTGAGACATGTGAGCACAACTGAGGGGAATTGAGAGGATGACATGCTAGGAGCAGGTCCCTTGCTCAGTATGCAAAGTGCTGCGAGCCATGCACAAACATTAAATTGTATCTGCAGTTGTGGATGATTTAGCCTCTTTATCCTCAGCACAGTGAGGAACACCAGTTTTTCTTGCTGTAAGACATTGTTCCACATTTGTAAGTCAATGACTGTTTGACCCTTTGGTTGTCAGAAGACAGGAAAATAGCCTTGGAAGCTTGACAAGACATAAATACCTTCCTCTTTGTCCAGAATTACTAGGATTATATGCAGGGTTGTGCAGGAAGGATTATCACATGAATGGCTCTGAATTTTGCTGGCTCCATGTGCAATTCTGTCATTTCTCTTCCTGGAACAGAACTGAAATTCTTAAAAAAAGTGTCAAGAGTTTAGAGGTCATAATAAGCAACTGAAAGGTAAAAATCATTTAAAGCCTGTTTCAAAATGCCATGGATGTCATATGACTCAAAAAAATGTTCTTCTATTTTCATTTCCCAGCAGAGGGGTGGGGGGTATTAAATTATGTAAATCAATCACAAATTGCTTAACCTTTCCATGAGTGCACTGAAACTGAGGGGGTCGTGAAATAAGCTCATTATCAGCAACAGAGCAGCAAGCCCTTTTGGGGAGCTCCAGTTGATTCTGCTTACCCCCTCCAGTGCTGCTGTGGAAATTGCTGTTTGGGAACTGTGCCTTTCTCAGCTCAGCTCTTCTCATCCCAGGGCTAAATCTGCACAAAACATCCAAAGTTCTTCAAAGACAGCAGTGTGGAAAGCACCATATTCCCAGCATTCTGTTGCTGCATTAGTAATAACTGATGACAGCCAATAAAATCAAATAAGTACGTGTGCAAACGGTAATGGAGGAAAATAAAACTAAATAATGCCTTAGCAGGCCCTGATTACCTTGATCTTGGCTTGCTGTCACACTAGTCTGTCCTCATTGGGGAAAAGACATGAAGTTCTACAATCTCTTCAGCAGGAAAGATATGCATGAAGGGGTTTTCACAGGTAATTATTTACAAATTCCCTGCAACCATGCTGCCTCTGTTGTTTTTATTAACCTAATAAAATATATTATCTGGAGAAAAGCTTGGTGCATATAGCAGTTAAATTTATATGTGTTATTCTAGTATGACAAATATTTTGTTATAGTTTGCTAGCAATTATTCAGAATAACACAAACAGCTTGGTATGATTGTAGCCTTGCGAATTGACATTTGAAATATTTATAAGTACAGCCATCCTGCCATATGGGCCCTCGTTGGAGTTATCAGTCACCACATCCTACTGCTTCTGCAGCTTCACATTCCAGCTCTTCCTGCTTCTGCAGCTCCAAGGAGCAGAGCCCTGGGCAGCACAATGTTCCCCAAGCCTCAGCCACAGCTGCCAGCCCTGACAGAGGGGGTGAAGGCTGGTGGAGCGCGTCGCTCGCTGAGCGTTCTGCAAACAGCCGCTCAACGCTCGCGCGCCGTGTAGCGCCACGCGGTGGGTGCAGCACAAGGGATCCCCCTGGAAGAGAGTTTTAAATGCAAAAACACCCATCACTGATTGTTCACTTCTGAATGGTGTTATTGTAGATTGAGGAAATGGAGGGCATCTCTCCTTGGCCTACTGGTTTGCCGGGTCTCTCCTTATCATGTAAAATGCATGTGATGGCCCGGCTAGAAAAAGCAAGATATGTCACAGCTTTTTCCCCTAAAATGAATCTTTCCACTCTCACATCCAATAGCTTAGGAAAAAATAGCTGGTATTTACCCTTTCAACAGAGGCTCACATCTGTGCAAAAACTCTTACTGCCCTCAGTCAAAGGGATTGCACTCAAACTGCAAACTGTAGTCAAATTTGACTCAAAGGGATGATGACAGGGAATGTCCCAAGCACAACCAGGCACTAAAACATGTATGCTGCATTCTTTCTTTGACCAATTAGTTGTATGTACTAAATCTTCTGCATCAAAGAATGAGGTGGAAATTCCTCGTGGTTAATTCATTAAAGTCTCGCTTTCAGTCCTGGGAATTTCAATCAAGTGCAATGATCATTGGAAACTCAGGAGGAGAAAAAAAAGTAAAAAAAAAAATAATTCTACACACATAAAGACTCTTGCCATTTTAAAATCTTGTTAACTTAGCTGAGACTGATATTTGGTGACTGGTGCATTTTTTTGTGTGTGTAGGAAAAGAAATCCCAGAGGATTCCCAGGCTAAGTGTATCTACAAAAGAGACAAAATGGGTAGGGAAATATTTTTTTTGCTAGCTCTGGGGAATTACTGCAGCCAAACCAGGTGAACAGCTCAGAGAATTAAGCTCCTAAAAGTATATTTTCTCCTCTGAATGAAAAGTAATTTACCAAGTGACTGGCAACTTCATGATCCTTTTTTCTGCATGGTGTCCAAAAAAGCCCAGAAAAAAAAAAGGATCGGTGAAAGAGAGACAACTTCCTAAATGAGACAATGAAAGTAGACGAAAAATGCTTCATTTGATAACAAATTCTCCTCAAGGTGAGAGGGACAATGAAAGCCTGATCAAAATGTCTTCAGCCAGAGGGAGCAGACCTACGAGGAGCCAGCTCTTCTGTCCTTCTCTTGCTCCCACTTTGCTGATCACCTTACACTCTGCATTCAGAACAGTCTTGGTGAAAAGCCTCCAAAAATTGTCCAAGAAGGGTCCTATTGGACCACAAAGGCCAGGAATATTTGCTTTACAGAATTCATCCTGAGACAAATAATTCTGAAAAGCTTCTGTTGTTATCTGTGCTTTTGGCCTTTGCCCATATTTTGTTAGATGCTTTTACAATTTCTCCATCTCTAATTAAATACACGCCAAACTGAGGGCAGTGAAAGAAAGCAGAGAGGATCTTGTCTTCAGGGAGACTCTCCAGTCTCTCTGGCTAAGCTACAAATCGGAAAGGCCCTGAGCATGTCTCCTGAAATAGAGGAGACAAATGAGAAATATGGGCTTTGTTTAGAATAAAAAGCAGATGAGGCTCAAAGGCACTAAGGCACAAAAGGATTAGGACACAGCACAGCCTTTCATTTGTCATGTGCAGCTCAGCTGGGACCCAAACAACACCTTCGATGCCTCCTGCTCTTTGTCTTAAAGGAAAATCCAGAGACTCCCTCCAATTCATACATAAAATGATGTTGACAGAGAGCCATGTTTGGAGACATAGTGGCTTTTTGTTCCAGATAATTAATCCCCTTGTACAGGCTGACTGTCACCAGAGAAAGGACAAATTGGGCCACGGTGCCTCTTCTGTCCAGGCAAAAGGATCCACTACTTAGATAGGATGCTGGAGGGTTAAGGATAGATGCCATGATGTGACAGGGAAAAGAGGTAAAAAGATGTTGGGTCTGGCTATGTTTCTTCTGTAAATGCCTCTGCTGTGCTGCTGTAAGTCAGAGAGGCTTGTTTGAGTAGAGAACTCCTTTTCAAATTCCCCCTTGCTTTCCCAAATGAGTGCACATGTCAGCCAGCCAGTAGCACCACGGCTCTGCAAACACCAGGGAAACTCCCAGATGGCTCAGACCCTAAGCCTGCTCATTCTGCCCAGCTCCTGGACAATGAAGACTTCTGGAGCTCATTTCACTGGGCAGCCAGAGTGTTCTGTTCTGGTTACACAACAGACTGCACAAAGCATCTTAGTAAAGGAGCATCCCAGGAGGTAATTTTTATAGAAGTGAATCAATCAACAACCTCTAGAAAGATTTTAACCTGGTATAAACGAGCATTTGCCCTGATGAGAAAAAAGCAATTTCTTCCATTTTTATGTGCTGGGGATTGATCCCTTAGTCAGTTATATTTTCAAATCATACAACATGCACAGGAATTTACAAAGCCTATATTTATTAATTGCTCCCCAGACCTTTTAGACTGAAAGGTCTTGATTTTCACCTTGGTTCTCTGCTGCTAGATTGGAACACTCCCTAAGAGCAGGTGAATTTCCAGTGGTGTAAAAGTGGTGGAAGTCAAAGCAGAATTGAGAATCAAGAAGTCTTATTGATCATTGCTCACAGGGATTTTTCAGCTACCTTTATCAAATATTAACAATAATGACTTATTTATACAACAGCAACTGAGAGCTAGGTGTGAGGGGATAGGCATAAGTCCCAGAGAACTAACAAACTAAATAATAAATACATATCAATCTAGAATAATAAATAATAAATCCCATATTCCAGAGTCACTTCATTTTTTTTTCTTCAGAGCTGTTTGCCCTCACTTTCTCTGATCAGCAGGAGGGCTTGGTTAAAAAGATCAGATTAGAAATTAATCTCTTTGATGTTTACAAAGGCAATAGGGCTTTCACACCTTTCTAAGTGCAATCCAGCTGCAGGTAAAGAATTCTGCAGCTTGTGGAAGTGCTAATTAAAGCCAGTAATAACATGATTCACCTTCAACCCTGCTCTGAAACGCCCAGCAGTTTTTTGCCAGAAGGAGAGTTGTATCTCCAGGGCACTACTTTTGAGGAGCTCTCTTGTTTCAGGGATCTGCAATGTAGCAACCATACAGGCTAGAAAGGGAGGAAGCCAAGTTGTGTAAATCAATCCTTGTCATAGGATCCCACTGTTTATTGATATCCTGAAGGTGAAAGGTTAATGCTTTACTCAGGAAACCACTCATCCTCCAAAATACTATTATTGTTTATCTTGCTGAAATCTATTTTTATATTTCCCAAGACATTTTTATTTAATTTCTGTTCCAGGTTGTCTTTACTGTGTTTTCATAGTATCACTGCACAGACTTAATCCTTTTCCAATCTGATACTGCAAGTTGTGATGGAAAATGCCAAGTGTCTGGTATTTTTTGAAATAGAAAGATTAGCAGAAAGAAAAATTATTAACTTGAGGCTACTTGTTTTATCCCAACATGAGTTATCAGGGGGTCCAATCAAGCACTAGAGTTGAAAGTAACAGATCAACTAGAATAAACATTTGTCCCCAGGAATAATATGTCTTGTCACTTTAGTAGCTTGGAACATGTTCTCATTTATCCAGCCATTTTCTTGCCAGAGCAATTATAAATGGCCAGTTTGAAATGAGATCTGCTTTCATTGATTTTATTCTCAACTTTTTTTTTTTTAAGTCTTTGTACCTTCTGGTTAATAAAAGAGCAAGGAAGTGAAAGGTACATAAATCTGCAGCGTACACAAATAGCATTTCATGTGAACAGCTTGGCCTGTGAAATTAGGTGAAGGAACTTCAGGTGAAATATTGACTACCTAGACTGTAAATAACTACTAACATGCATGATAATACCAGTAACTGGATGTGTTGCCTCACAACAGGATGGTGTCTGTGATGCAGATCCAGAAATAATTGTCATGTTCTCCTTTTCTCAGCATTTAGGATCTTCCTCTCCTCAGGGCTGGCTACTGGAAATAGTTAATAAATTCGTGGTCTGATGCAGGTTAGCAAATACTACATAACTACACTCATTAACCTGGAATTAAAATAATATAGTGAAAGGAATCAGAGAACTTGAAGAATATCCTTTCTTTGTTAGGATTGACATAAATCATACACTGTTAAGACCATAGAAAATACCAAGGTCCAACTATAACCAATGAGAAGTTATGGAGAGACTTTCTTTGTATGACCATTTGTATATCATTGTCAAAGCTGAAAAAAACTGTTTCATTTTTCAATGCCTGCTGATTTCCCATGTATTAAAGTAGAGTCTGCAAATGTTATTCTAATCAACTAGCCAAGTTCCTTCTCAAGAGAACTGTTATTTAACATGACAAACTTCCTTGCACCCCAAGTGGTGTTTCTTCCCCATGGTTTAGAGTGAACCCCGGGCCTACTGCTTGACCTTGTCTGTCGGCTCTGTCATCCCATCAGGATGGCCAAGAGTGGCTTTACCAAACAAGCTACATTTCCACATTCAGTCCCAGAGACCTGCCAGACCTCCTGGGAAAGCCTGAGTACTCTGCAATGTGTTTTGCCTGGATAGAACTGTCCGGAAACTCCTCCTCAGAGGTGGCCCTGCTGGCTCCTTCCCTCTGGGAATCACAAGCTCAGCAGTCCTTGGAGACTTTAAGTGAATGGAGAGGGATTATGCAGTTTGCCCTGTAACATTCTAGGCAGCAGCATCTGGCTTAGAAATAGAAGCTGCTATTTAGATCTTCCCCTTAGAAAATAAAACCTTTGTATTTTTATAGGATGCTCAGAATTTGACAAATTCTTGTCAATTTCAGTAAAGCAAAAAATTTGTGATTGCTGATTGTAGTCTCCAAAACATGGGGTCAGACCTCTTTTCATTTAGCACTTTCTTCTTCCTTAATCTGCCCACTCATGGTCTTTGCTCCTTCCCTGGCTGGGAAAGCCATCCTCTGCATGCAGGGGTGCCAGTACTCACCTTCCTGCACATAGTAAATCCTCACAAAGCAGCCTGCAATATATCTGCCTTCTAACAGCCACAGCAGGCAAGGATGTCTTCAGTTTGGGTGCAAAATTGTGGAAAGGAAGGAAAATAAATTTTATTTGCCAAAGGGCAAAATTTTGCCTTCAGGTCACTGACCCTGAACTGAAGATTTATGGAGGGCAGGAATGAAGTGATATAGTCCTTGAACCACATCCTGTTGGCCCCCAGGGGCCCAAAGGTGGGGACCATTTTCTGGACCTCCAAGTTTTTCATTGGATGGCTTTGCTGACAGGCTTAAGCATCCCATGGAAGCCATGCAAGCAATGGTTCCTTGGACAGCTACTGGCAAGTGCAGTCTTTCATGAGTTGTTCATTGATTTCCACTGCTGAGAGCTGGCCATTAGCTCTCCTTTCCTGCAATGTTAGCAATTAAACTTTGCCATTCCTATTTGCATCTTCCCAGTGGTTCTCAGACACTTCCCACTGGGAACAATTCTGTGATGTGAGGCAGATCTCTGCTGCTGTGAATGCAAACCCGTGTCCAAGGCAGACCTGGGAAAAACATCTGTTAAGATGAGATACTTTCCATACTGGCAAGCTGAAAACCCTCCTGCTGCTCTTTCTTGCTCCCAGAGGCTGTCCCATGTATTTCTCAGTTCAACAAAAGCTCTGGCACCTCTTCCTCTTGCTCATCCTCGCATCTGGATGCGTGCACACGTGGCTCCAGGTGCCTTCCCACAGAGCGGAGTGTCAGTAAGGCCAGGTTTAGCTGGACACTCTCCTGGCAGAAATGGCCCTGCCAAAACCCACAGAGATCCTTTAAAGGAGAGTAGAAGTTTTACCTTGTTTGAGGCTCAATTTTAGATAGCTTGCTCCTTTTGATTCTCATTCAGAGATGTCTCATAGGCAGAAAGAAAATGCCTGCATCATTGATCCTTATTGGACACAAGATTTGCTCTCTGTCCTGAGTGAGGCTTTAATCTGCAATACACTCATGGCATAGACAAGGAGGCAGAGAACCTGAGCTACATGCTTTGTCTGTGTTTTGGGAATTTCTCCTTTAAGCCTTTCCTTATAAAAAATCCCAATCACTTTCCACTTCCTCCCTCCATCCACACTGCTGATCTTTCTCATTTACTGCTAAACCTCTCTGTTGCATCACAACATACCTCTCAGCATTTCTTTCTGAGAAAGCAGAACATTTGCATTTCTAAATGGCAGCTCCAAATGCAGGTTTCCAAAAGTTGGATTATTTCAAGAAGGCAAACATGTGCACACATTTTCTCATTAGAGAACTAAAAAGGTAACGATCAACTCCTAAATGCCACACACAGTTGCTACTCCAATTCAAGCACAGCATGTAATACAAGAGGCTGTGGTGGGCTATAACATTATAAATGACACCCCATTGGTGATGGAGACAAATCAGATTATGTGTGAGTAGGTTATTGATTGTGCTTAGATTTCTTAATCTCTCAAATCAATGAAAGAATAGTAAATAAGAGAGACAATGTGTGCTTGGATAGCAAAGCATCTTTTAATACTTCGGTTTTAATGAGCATTTTTTAATGCTCAGTAATATCCTAACTGGAAAGATGCTTAGCCAGCTCAAAGTATAGGTTACTATTTATTACCAAGATGCCTCAGTCTAGATTTCCTCTCTGTTTATACTAGACATCAATTCTGATTTACCTCTTGTTGAGTTAATGAAAACATGTTATGCAGTTTTATTAAAGAAAATAAAGTCTTCAATTGACTGCCTCTGAAACAGTACAACAATTTCTGAGGAGATTAGCATAAGGATTAAACATACAGATTTTGTTGCAGGAGTTGTTTTCATGAATACATTCTTAATTGATTGTAGCAAAACAAATACACACTTTGGTAATGCATGCTGAGTCTCCAATTCAGCATTATTTTAATTAAGTCTTTTGAATGATGAATTTCAGTACAGCAGATGTTCTTGAGTATTCAGGTATATAAATACAACCAGTGTCAGCATCTGATAAGCCTACAATTTGAGAGTTTAAGCACATATGAAACTCGGCCAATTGTCAAGAGCTGAAAATGGAAGGAATTTGCTAAACCACTGCTTGCACCTGTTTTGAATTATGATGTTGTTTCCTCCACACTAACCTCGGGGAAAAGACAGAAAGAGTCTTGTGTGCAGTGCCAGAACATGGGGAAGGAGATGTGTTCACTCCCCATTTGTAGTTTCTCATTAACCAACTGTAGCAGCTGATCTTTGGGAAGAGGGAATTCCAGTATATTTTAAGTACACTAAATAAATGCCAAACCCTGTGATGAAGTGATTTTCAAGTTAAAATTGTTTCTCCTCACAAATAAATATATCTCCTGTATGCTAGGCAGTCATTTGTCTTTCAAATAAAATCTGCTTCAACAGGGAGTGTCTAATGAATTTAAAAATGTTTGATATCACCTTGAGATTTAAATGAGACAATAAACATTATTGGTCATCAAAGTTTTTGGGTGTGTTCTCATTAAATTTTCACATAGGCTTTTAATCAGTGGATACACTTCTGTGCATGGAGCTCTTGAGCCTTAGCTCCAGGCTGTTCAGAGCCATCACCCTTTTTCTGTGGGAAATATGTTGATAAATGGGCTTGGCTTTCTTTGGTAAGTTGACATTTTTATTGCTCTCTGTCTTTAAAGACATATAGGCAGAAAAACTCTCCCTGTTTGGAGCATGTCCAGGCTACCATGGAAAATCAGCAGAGTCTCTCAGCTGTATGTAAGAGACTGGGGAAATGAAGGGTGAAAAAGGAAACTCAAAAGATGCAAAGGTCTCCTATGGAATAATATCTACTTTCAGAGAGCACTTCTGTATCCAGAAAACTTTTGGGCTCTGACACTTGAAAATAAAGATGATTTCAAGTCACCAGCCAATGCAGGCATCTGTGGGGCAGAAATATATCTTAGAGCAGAATCAAACAACACTCTGAAAGAGTATGAGGGGGAAAGTCAGGGAAGATGCTGTATTTGAGTCACTGTAGGAAGGCAGGATGTCCAACTGGAGTTGTGACTGGAGTTTAGGTTGAATTGGATGTAATTGTTCCCAGGTGTTTGGTCTGGCACCTAAAGGGTGATGCCAGGAACTGCCAACCTAGGCTAAAGGTCATGAGGAAGAAAATCACCTCAGCTGTCACCAGCACTGCCACATTCAACACCTTGCATTGCCCAGACAAATTTCTGTGAGCCAAACATTGCCCATGAGATATCACAAAGAACCTAGTGTGAATTCCGGATACTGAGCCTATTCCCTGCCCTTCTGCCCCTCTCCTTGTCCCCTTCAATATCAGAGCCCCAGGCTATATTTAGGGAAGCCCAGTGGTGTGTTTGGTCAAAAGGAACAGCTCTTCACACTTTTCCATGATCCAGAATCCACATTGGCAAGGATTGAGGCAAATGTCCTGGTGCAGCTTGGTGAGACAGTTTCCCAGCCTGGGCTCTCCCCAGGGCTCACATGTGGCTCAGGCCAAGACACGGAGACCATGGCTGTCTTTTCCAGTGCACCAAAGTCATGAAACCAAGCCAACCCTGCAGGCCCCTCAGATTCACAGATTAATGCACACCTTCAATATTTCACTAGAAACACCTCAATGTCTTGTTTTATGTTTATGTCCTCCTTCAGGATGAATTTCAGTACAAGTTCTGTGTGTGTCTGAAAATCTTCCTTTTCAATATCCAATACTCACATTCACACCTTTCTTCCTCCTTCTGTCCCTTTCATTCTCCTCCTGAGCTTTGCTGCCTCTGGAAGCCAAAGACACCCATCCATCACAGCTTGTTTGACACAAAGGCCATTTGCAGTCTCTCAGCTCCTGGCATGTGGACAAATGTGTTGCAGTAACACCTAACATTTAAATAATGATTCACCATTGAATATTATGAGAAATTGGCTGACAATTTCAAGGTAATGCCCTTCCAAAGATATACAGTATTCATTCTTTACTACCATATAACTGTACATTCACTTGGAGAATCTTAAATAAAGTTTACAGTTAGCAATTAATTTAGTGGAATTCTGAGTTAAATTACTTGCTATAAAAATATTAAACATATTATAACTGTCTGTACATGGCCTTCTAAATGAAAGGGAAATTTAATTATTTTAGAAGAGAAATATAAACAGTGTCAAAATTTAACCGCTGCTCAATTTAATGTAACTTCTGCCTAATTTTACAAATCATTATTTATACAGTTAACATGCATAAAAAATTAATAAATGACCTCCATAAGATCGCTTTTGGTATAGTTAGCAGTGTGGGCAATTATTACAGTAATGTTGCAAAAAACCACAAGGGAAATCTGTAGTTGCTTTCCAAACACAAAAATCATGTAAAGAGGAAGAGAGGAGAAAAGGTTCAAAAAGGAACTTCATTGAGCAAAGCTTAGCCATGAAGGCAATTTTACATCTCTCCTCCAAAGAGTGGGGAGAGAACTTGAAAGCAAGGCTTTGAGACAGTGATTTGCAGGATTTTGAGACAGTGATTTGAGACAGGGATTTGCAAGCAGGGAGACAGAAGGGTGAAGATTTCTGCCACCTTCCTGCCATCACAAAGAGCAGCTCCAGGATGGAATGAGGGCAGGAATCTGCTCCGAGCCCAACTGCTGCATTTGTGGCGGTGAAGCCTCCTGGGCACTGAGAGTTCTGGCCAAAACCCAGCCCAAGCATTAGTACTACAAAATGTCTTATACTGGGTGGTGGCATGGGAGGAAGGACCAGAGACCATCAAATTTTCTTTCTGCCTGTGGAGTTTCCATCAGGAGCCATCTGGCATCTCCAGAGAAGTGCAGGCAGTGCACAGGAAGGCCTGGGATACAAAAACTCTTGCTCTCTATTACCATATTCCTGTAGTTTCAATGTGGTCCATGGGCTGTTCCTAAGGATATGAGAAAGCTAATTCAGAACAGCAAGGCTGATGGTAGCAGACTTGCAAATATTCTGAATGTTGCAAATATCTTAATATCCTTTGCTGCAGGGATCCAGAAATTGAGCATGCAAAGGTAAAAAAATCTTTATTAGAGAAATAAGTCCTGCAAGAAAGCTTCAAAGGCAGCTTGCCTGTGTTCAGGGGTTTTATGGGATGGACTGTAAAGGTTTTACCAGGCCACTGATAGGGCCAGATACATCCAAACAGTATGGAGGTAAGCTCAGCCCTCCTGAAGTTAGTGGAGGTCCAGCAAGAACATGTCCCTCAAGCTTTGTTCTGAAATGCACACCAGATTTTCAAATAGAGTAAATTTTCAAGTGTTTATTGCACTTAAAACCTTGGCTTCTGCTGTCAGAGTGCTATCTTCCCTTTCTTCCTTCCTGCTGACCTTTCCCCACCCTGCTGATTTACGTCTGGAAGTGTTGAGCTGCAATATTGGGAGGCACCTACTGCACAGTAATTACTTAATTCCTTTCCAGAAAGAAAGGAAGAAAGAAGCAGGGCTGAATGCAGATAACATTTCTAATGTTTCATTGCAGTAGCACGCTCAAGTGATCTGATCCCACCCTTATTCCCAACAAGAAATGGAGAAAAAGAAGGGGATAAACCTGTTGTACCTCCTTCTGAAGCATGATGTAAAATACAACTTATCAGGAGAGGGTACTGAGCTACCACAGGGCCTGCTTCAATACCACAGTGCTTCAAAGATGCTTGTTTGTCAGAGCCCTAGGTGGCACTTCTCTGTGTTTGCAGGATGAACCTCAGCCAATAAAACAACTGTGCAGCAGTCTTTTTCTCCTTTATTAAAAGGCTCCTGGCAGATAATAGAAAATTATCTCTTCAGATACTGCAGAGGGGCTTTATTGCACTAGACAATATAATAAAATATATTATTTTTTCTGTAAAATTATTGAGGGTATTTTTTAAGCAGTCTTTTGGAGGGTCAGCAGGCTGAGTCCCCAGAATATCTCTCAGCAATGTTATATGCAGATTCACCTCCAAGTCATTTTCAAAAGAGGAAAAACTCTCCACAACCTTTAATATGGAAAAGATTTAAATTATTTCCTCAGGGAAAAAAAAAATCAAGGCTGTTCTTTGGCCTCTACTCTGCAGGTCTCTGCTATGGTGACTGTTTTGTTGGCTGAATGATCTGAACAGACTTGCTGAGTTGTCTCAGGAGCCAGAGCACTGGAGAGGGATGGGGACAGGGAAAAGAAGAAACGGGCAAACAGGGAGTTTGAAATCTCATCTGGAATCAATACATGCTTTACCATTGGTCTTCATGGAGGACAAGAAGGTTCAGAGTCCAGGAATTTTGCAGTTCTGTATGGAGAAAAACAAATTATGAAAGTTCCTGATTTCCCTCCTTTCTCTCCTTTGCCTGATATTAAGTTCCCAGACCCACACACCTGCATTGCTCTCCACTTTTTCTTCATTACTGAAGGCAGGGGAGAAAATCAAGTTGCACTTGCAAGTGTGGATTAGTGAGATTCATCAGGGCTTTGCTTTATTTAACCAGGAATTCAGGCACACGCTGGGCTGTGCCAATTAAGATCCAGTCATTATTCTTAATGGCACCTGGCAATGAAATACCAGGATGATGCCTTCACTCCTGTGTGTCCACATGAGAAAAAACATTTCCTTTTAGAAAACTACTGTGCAAATCCCAAATCATCAGCAGAAGAAATTTATGCACCAAAAAGCCTGTTAGCCTGGAAAACCACAGCTACATGTGGTTGCTCTCTCTATGCAAGCTTATATTTTAGCTCAGAAAGATGTACCATGATTTAGTGAATTGCCTGGTCTCTGGGAAGACCAATATCTCTTTATACTCTAAGTTCAGGAGGGTATTTATTCATTGTAGTCTGTCAGTGCTTTGCATCATGCTATACAATAAGCCAGCTTAACATGGCATTTTCTCTCCTGCCTCTCACACTTCCTGGCACTACAAAGTCTGACACAAAGCCCTGGATCCAGCATGTTTGTGTGACTTGGAATCCAGCTCAGCTCTGCATTATACAATTAATCTCTCACGTCTCAAGTAGCTCAAAGCAGAGCCACAGATCCTCTTAACCCCTAAGCCTTGGCGTGTTTCAAACCCAGATCTTGACCAAGGTGCCAAGACTGTGAGCTGGATGAATCACATATGAGGCACAGCCTGAGAAACCTGGTGGGTGTTGTTAAGGTTATTAGGGGTCCTTCAAATCATTTGAGAGCCAGAGACCATCTGGGTTCATGATATTGAATAAATCCTGACAAAAAGGTGCCAGCTGGACATACTTGCTTTGGATTATTACTGTAAGGATATTTTGCAACTAAGCATCTTATTCTTTTATTAGCTCCAATAGTGATTTTTTTTTTGGTGCTATTCCACATTGCATTGAGTTTCCACGGCGAGGTTTCAGTTGTGAAGAGGCTACAAGGATGGCTTCTGTGAGAAGCTACTAGAAGCTTCTCCCAAATCCAATTGAGCTAATGTCCAGTATGGTATTTACAGGGCACCCTCGACAAAGGAAGGAATGATGCATCTGACTCACTGTTCTCAGAAGGCTAATTTATTACTTTATTATACTATATTATATTAAAGAATGCTATACTATACTATACTAAAGAATACAGAAAAGATACTTACAGAATGCTAAACAGATAACAATGAAAACTTGTGATCTTTCCAGAGTCCTGACACAGCTTGGCCCCAATTGGCCAATGAGTCAAAACAACTCACACCAGAATCCAATCAGGCAATCACCTTCAGATAAACAATCTCCAAACACATTCCAGATGAGCACAACACAGGAGAAGCAAATGAGATACGAATTGTTTTCCTTTTCTCTGAGGCCTCTCAGCTTCCCAGGAGGAAAATCCTGGGTGAAGGAATTTTTTCAGAGAATGTGAATGCCACAGTCCAGCTGCAAGATGGATCCACTGCTGGCCAAGGCTGAGCCAATCAGTGATGGTGGCAGTGCCACTTGGATAATGTATTTAAGAAGGGGGGGAAAGCTGCACAAAAGCAACTGAGGTTGGAGAGAGGAGTGAGTAAAAAACAGCCCTGCAGAGCTCAAGGTCAGTGCAGAAGGAAGGGAGAAGGTGCTCCAGACACAGAGATTCCCCTGCAGCTCCTGGTGCAGACCATTCTGGGTCAGCACACAGAGGTCCAGGCTGGAGCAGATGTCCACCTGCAGGCCCTCAAGGACTCAGCTCTGGAGCAGGTGAAGGCCCAGAGGAGTCTGTGACCTTGTGGGAAGCCTGCGCTGGCACAGGCTCCTGACAGGACCTGTGGCCCCAAGAGACAGGATCCCACTCTTGGAGCAGATTTGCTGCCAGGGCTTGTGACCCTGCAGGGTCCCCTCTGGAGCAGCCTGTTCCTGAAGGACTGCACTCTGTGCAAGGCAACCTTTGTAAAGAATTCCCTCTTCTTGGGAAGATCTCACCTGGGAGAAGTTCATGGAGCACTGTGCCCAGTGGGAGGGACTCACACTGGAGTAGCAGAGTGTGAGAACACCTCCCCTGTCATGGAAGCAGCAACAGAGACAACATGTGAAGAACTGACCACAGCCCCCCTTCCCCATCCACTGGGAGGGAGGAGGTAGAGAAATAAGGAGGAGTAAGGTTAAGCCTGGGTAGAAGGGATGGGTGGGGGAAAGTGTTTCAAAAATTAGTTTTTATTTCTCACTATCCTACTCTGATTTTATTGGTTATAAAGTTATTTTTCCACAAGCTGTGGTTTTTTTGCCCTTGACTTTGTCCTGATCCATAAGCCTTTCATTGTATTTTCTCTCCCCTGTCCAGCAGAGGAGGAATGACAAAGGAGCTTTGGTGGCACCTGTTGTCCTGCCAGGGCCAGTCCACAACATCTATAATGAATATAACTACCAAGTTTTAACATGGCCTTAGAAATAGTATCCTGAAAGCTTCCAAGGTCATTGCTATAGAAGAAGTATCTGATTTTTTGGATGTAAAAAAAATACAGCAATAACAAATTAACCTTCTCTGGCATGGTCTGTTCCTCAGCATTTCTCTTAAATGTGTTATCAAATGCTAATAGCAATGCAGTCTCTGTGTGTGGATGGGGTGGGTTACAGTCCCATCTGCTTTGGATGTTCATGCCTTGGCTGTCTTGAAGAGAAAGGGATTGAAAGAGTTGACCCCAGTAGTCCCTTACACTTCCATGTTCTTTATTTCAAAGATCTGTCTAATCCATGTGTCCTGGAGGAGCCATTTGTTCCAGGAATGTTCTTCCTAAGGACACAACTACTTTCTGCCCAATATTTTCCCCAGCTTGATACTGCTTTTTTCTTTTTTTTTCCCATGAAATCTCCATGTGTGGAAAACCAGATTTTCTGTTTGATCTAGGTGCTTATACTTGCTCCCTCTGCAGCTGACTTGAAGGCTTCATCTTGTGCAGGCTGCTGATAAATGATGATGTAGGCTGGCATTTCTAAGAAGGCAAAAATGTCTGATGTATAAAAAGCCACAAGAGAGTGCACAGAGCAGGTCTGTGTGTGTATGTGCCTACTGGCATGGGAATTCAGCTTTGTCTGCACATGTAAGTGCCAGGATTTGCAGACAGAAGGAATGCAGGAGCCTTTGGGGTACAACTGTCTTATTCTCATCTTCTGCTGCTACCAGGCTGGCCAAGACTTGAACTCAGGAAAAAGCAACGAAGGGTAAGAGTAGTGAAGCAACCCCTCTCCCACATTAGAATTACTTCAGCCTTAACTTGTCAACATTGTATAATTTGTATTGCCACATCACCAGCCAAGTCACAAACAGACCTTCCAACCTATGAGCTCAGCCCACAAATCACACTCATTGGGGCTTCACATTTTTTCAGAGTACAAAAAAAAAGAACTTTTAAACTTCATTTATGCCCGTGTCTGAAATCTCTGCAATTCAGTCATTGTTCCAAAAGTTCTCAGGCAGACTACAGATGTTGGCACCTTTTCTATCCTAAATGAATCACTGAGGATAAAATCTTTATTAAGCTTATACATCTTGGCTCTAAAGTAGCAGTGCTGTGTGTAAAATCAAGGTCTCAGAAAGCAGCAGCAGTGTTTCACTGAGTCCTGCATGATCCAGGTGGAAAGGGTGATCACAATGCAAATAATGTACTTTGGCAATGGCGAAATAAAGAGGAGTCAAAGGAGTTTTAATCTTTAGGAGAGCACATGGCACTATCTCCCCCCGTCAAAAACATTACAAATTCAATGTTTTATTAAACAGGTTTCTGCAGGGAAGATTCTGCGCTGCTAATTTGGAATGAAATATTAACACAGTGCAAGCAAGCTTCGTATAAGTTTCCAAATTCACACTTGCTTAGTAGGAAAGGTTACTTAAAGGATGATAAGTCTAAAGACTGATTAGGTGTGTAATCATGGTGTTATTATGCTAATGATGGATTTGTTTGTTGTCGTGTTACCAACAAAAGATTAAGCAAATCCCTTCGTGAAAGCTTGAGGTGAAACACTCGGCTAGAGAAGGGGTTTGGGCAGCAAATCTGCTCATTATCATCGCTTCTTTGTGGGGTAATTATTGCTGTATGGGGTGCTTTTCTCTCAGTTCTCACAGGTGGCAAACCCACAGACTTTGGTGAGCAATTTTGCTCCCAGTCGTGTTGCTTCTTGGACTGGCTTGGTTTCCCAAGGCTGGGTATTTTGGTGGGGCTCCAGCAGTTAATCCACTGATGGGGCAGCCGGGAGCGTCATCTTTTCACACAGAAAGGCACCTTCGGATAAAGAAACAGCCGGTGGCTATGTAAACTTTTTCTTAATACTTCAAGCCTGAAAGGTCTCCCTAGCATGCTCCTCTTGTGCTGGATTTGATTGACCTGTATGTCTGGGCACATTCGGAACTGATCCTGCCTGGGAGGGTCTCTGCTGTGCCATGGGCATCCTATCCCTGCCAGCAGCCCAGGCTGCTGGGCTCAGCCTGAGCCTCCCGAAACAGGTCATGGAAATGAGGCGGGTGGCCAGAGGGTCTTTGCAATGAATTTTCTCTGCCACAGCAGCATGTGGTCGATAACTCAATCGCGTCTGTGCATCAGTATGCACCGGGCCGGGAGGCGGCAGAAAGGCGGCTTGCATTCTGATGCAAATGCCCTGCTCAGGCTCTGGCTGTGTCTTGCAAACACTGATGGCTTGTGCCTGTTCTATCCTGATATGATCCACTGGGATTCCTCAGGGAATCATAGGGTTTCATTTGTTTGAAACCTTCAGCTTTTATTTTACATATTCCTTGCAGAATACTTCCCGCAGAGTTCTGGCTGAACACACCTGAGCTGAGTATTTCAGTCTACAATGACATAACTTGTCATGACAGCAATGAGTTTGGGGTGGGGCTTGTTCAGTCGCCCCCATGGCTGCCCTAAAGAGCTGAAGGAAGAGGAGGACTCTTTGGCTCTAAAACTCTCTCAACTTTCTTGAAATCCATTCAGTGCCAATGTTTTCAAGATCTGTATCTGATCCTCTGTGCTTACAGTCTAAGCAGCAAAACAACATCCCTCATGACAGTGTTTGGAGTTGGTCATGGATCTTCGAGAGTCATGTCACTGTAATGGAGTTTTCCTTTAGGAATGCTTCACCATTTCATTCTGGGAAAACAACAACAAAAAAATTGGTTTCATTTTAATTTTTCAATGCAGGCATATTTTAGAACATTTGAGGTCTTCATAATAAAATTTATTTCAAAGTGTTTTCTATTTTTCTTTGCAAAAATATCTTGGTCTATATTTTTTTTTTTCATAGAAGAAGAGAACCTAAAGCACTTGTGAAACAAATATCAAGTGACACAAATACCATGTGAAGCAAATACCAAAATTACAGCTGGCCCCTGACAGAATTCTAGCTCAATACATACCAAAGACCTCATTTGTTTATCATGATATGAAAGAGAAACAAATCTATGAAGAGATCACAAACGCTGAAACAATCATGAAGCCAATTATGTTACCTCAGTGGGACATAAATATTGCTAACTTCAAGCATGCTAAGGGCTTTGCTGACTAGGCAAACTAAGTTGATGGATATCTGCAAGCTGAAAATAAAGTAACAACATATTGTAAAGTGTGAAGGCATCACTGAGACCCACTGAAACCTGCGAGTTATCACTGGAGCAGTTGTGCCAACCACAGTATGTTTCGTTTTTCCTTGTCAATAACAGTAATAACTTGAGGGTCTCACAGGTTAATGAACACTATATTGACCAAAAACGGTATTTAGCACAGAATTATCCATAGTGAGCTTAATTTCCAGTCTTTTTCCTGTTCACATCTGTGTTCTAATTATAAGGTTCTTGTCAGCCCAAGCTGGAAACATTTTGGGCAAGGTTTGCATAGATTTTGCTGGATTTAATGTAAAATCAGCCATCAGTTTTGCCCCCTATAGGAATACCAGATATGCAGGGGTGAATTCTGGCTGCCAAACCTGGAAGGTGGACAGGGAGACTGCAAAGGTTGGCTTTGCCACCAGGCCAAGGCAGTCCCAGACCTCTGGGAAAAATTTGAAGAACAGTGCCAAGTGCAATGTGGCTTTTAGTCATCATAATTGTATTTATAAAGCTACCAGGCCACCTGCTCAAGAGCTTGAGCTGCTGCTCAGCCGATTAAAGCACAGTACCCAGGTCATAAAATATGTATTAGAAGAACCAGACGATGTGTTAACTCATGGCAGGAGAGGCAGCAAGCCTCACCCTTGAGGAAACACAAACACAAAACCCAGGGATTGCCCCAAATGTGGCACCGTTGCTGTTTTAGGCCAGGGGATGCCAAATCAAACGGTGACTTGGGGCTGTGGGTGAGCAGAGCTCTCAGATGGTGTCTGCCAGGAGCTGCCAGCCCTCGGGCACTGCTCCAGGGCCTCCTTCAGCAGCAGCTTTGGCTGCTGGTGTTCTGCACTTGCTGCGAAAGGTCTCCTGACATCCCCACCACAGACAGGATTGCAGGATATGTGTGCTGCTCTGCCTCAAAATGGTAACATGTGATCGTCCTCCCCAGTCACCATAGTTACCTTTTCATCTGAAGGAAGGAAATTGTGCTGCTCAGGTTTTTTTTTTTTGTCTGTGGTTGCTTTGTTTTGTTTTGTTTTTTTCAAAGGAAACTCAAGAGGAAGCACTGATTCAGTTCTGAATCAAACACATCTTCCCCGTGCTTCATTAACAGCTTTTCTTTGTATATTTAAGTAACTGAAAACTTGAACAGTTATTCAGGTACAGTGAAGTCTGGAGGTGTGTTCACTAGGTGCCTTAAGTGCAGGGACAGTTGTTCACCAACCTTTTCCTGAGTAACTAAATGACTGTTTTACAGAAAACAGTATCTTAATATTCCCAGATCTACTGTAAGGTCAGAATCAACAATACCCCTCTGCAGTGTCTGGCCTTACACTTTATTTATTGCAAACGTTGGCCAGCATAGAAAATCTGAAAATAAAGTTTAAAAACTGTTAGAACATTAAAAAAACACGAGTAAACAAAAATAAAAACATTTAAATTATTAGGCACTTTGGGTTCCTCACTTGGTGGGAGTACTCATTCTGAAAAAAAAGAAATTCTTGCAAGGGTGTAGCTCCGTTCTTCTTTTGATGCAGGTGAAAATATTGAGAAGGGAAAAGGATATAAGGAATGAAATATAATTAGGAAAGTTCATTATTCATGGTAATAAATGGAAATCTTCCTGTTAAAAGAGAAATTCTTAACACTCACGTAAAGGAAAGGACCCTCTAGGAATGACAGAGCTTATCACAGAAAACATGAAAAATATGCTATAAAAGTAACTCTTATATGGAAGAGGATTGTTCTTGGAAAGAGTATGTGACTCAGTAAGCCAATAGCTGGCATTGTCCTGTGCCCTTTGCTTTGGCAAACCCAGCAAGAGCTACCAGGAGATTTCTATTACATCGGGTCTCGTCTGGAAGCAGAAGGGTGAAACCAGACCCTCTGTCCCCATTCCATACCTGTCCTCCTCTGGGATGAGGGAACGAGGGGATGTAAAAGCATCAAATCGGGGCTGGCAACATAATCCCTGGGATCCAGCTGAGCCTGGCATCATTTACAGTGCCCCTGAGGCTCCTCTCATACATGTGACCAACTCCCTCAGAACCTTGTTTGTCACCTTTGTTTCAAGCATTTCTGTGTTATGCCACTAAACCAGCCCCAGGAAAAGGCATGGAGGTAGGGGGAATGATTAGCATTTTCCATAAGAAAAAATAAAAGGAAAGCATTTTGGCTTTCTACTCAGCAGCATTTTGTTCCATGGCAGCACCCCAAGCTTGCTCGGGAGGCCACAAGGAAGGGATCACAAAGTTCAGTGCAGTAGCAGCAAAGCCTCACTCCAGCTGAGGTGAGCCCTCCTTACACCCTCCAGCCAGCTGTTCCACCTTTCCAAACCAGAGCATTGGCCCCCACACTGAATACCACACTTAGAAAACAAATGGTGAAGTTTTGGTCTGGTTCAGAGCAGCTCCAGATGAGGCAGGGTCACATTAAGCATCTTGAACCAGAACAGTTTGTTCCTAAGACCACCTGCAGGAGCCAGAGGAAGGGAGGCGTTGGACAAATAATTCACCAGCCCAGACAAATGTGATATTTGGGCATCTGTAAGAGTTTCCTACATACCAGTATAGTGACTTTCCTCCTCAGCCTGGTTTGATGGTCCTTGTCCTGATATATACATATACATACATATATATATATATGTGTGTGTGTCTGTGTGTGCCTGTGTATATATATATGTGTGTGTGTGTGTGTGTGTGTATACATATGGCATCCCATTTGAAACTTATCAGAAGTGTTTCGAAATGCAAATATTTACTCTTTAAAGATCTCCTTGCCTCTTTTTTTCTAAAATCATTGTCCTGAAGCAGGACAAGACTTCCCAGTAGAGGTGATCTATTGCTGAACTTGGAGCTTTCATGCAGGCATTTATTGTAAACCTGAAACCATTTGATATAAATTACTGCCAGCTCTGAGCTGGTCCATTTGTGGCAGGGACATTGACAGTGCACACCCAGATCATGCACATGGTCATTCTGCCAGACATCTGTGATTTATGGTTCCAGGAAGGACCAGCCCCTCTCCCTGTAAGTGAATAATGTGCTCCCAGGTCAGAAGTGAGATACCTAACCCTTACTCTCAAAATCCTAAGGAATACAAAAAAAGGTGCTGCTTCTGCCATATACCATCTTGCTTTTTTGTAACATCATTTTACGAGGTGGAATTGAAATGTTCAGGCAGTTTGCATACCTTTCTGTTAATAATAATAGGAAAGCAAAACAAAAGAGAAAAATTAACCTTATTTCACCAGAACAGGATAGGAATAATATGTGGTTTCACACTTCTGGCTTTTTACTTACATGGTTATCTCCTGCACTTCATTGTACAAAGCTGTTTTTGTATTTTGCCATGGTGTTGATAACTATCATTTTCATATTAAAGGCCCTGTTTCTCTGACAGGTTACTTTTCCCAAGCCAGCTGCAGAACCATCAATGTACTTGTTAATGGATGAGATATCAAGCCCCTCGAAAAGGCAGACTGATTTGGATCTTGCCCTGGCTGAACAGAAAATAAATCCCAAACCTGTAGAAATTCTTCTGAGGCTCTTCCTCTATTACAAATAAAGAATCACTTGAGGAACATTCATGTATATGCACATCTGTTCACTCACTTGCTTTATTATGCACAATACAAATAACTGGGGAAAAAAAATCTATTACTCAAGTAGTTTTTTTTTTCCTGGTAAATTGTAGCTGGAATGCATTGCAGCATTTTGATTTGCAGTATGCTAAGCAGAGTATAGAATCATGTTGCATATAGAGTTGAATTCAAACCAGAGGTTTTTCCACTGGATATTATAATCAGAATTGCAAGAGTGAAACAGTGGAGATTTTTGCCCAAAGAGGCTGTGACACCACAGTCTGGTGAAGCTTTCAAGACTTGTTTGGACTGAGCAAGCTGGTCTGATTTCAGAGCTAACTCTGATTTAAGCATGATGTAGGATTGGACTCCTTTCCAATCTGGATTATTCTACAATCCCATGACATGAGATATCTGAAAAGTGTATCAAAGAAGGTGCAGAGACTGGATAACAAAGGAGGCAGAGTTGGAAAACAAGCTGGGTAGAAGACTGTTTAAACACTATTTTAAATAGGAAGGGATTCAATTCATCATGACAACCAGGTGGCACTAATACCCAGTGGTGCCACTTACAGCTTACAGTTGGCTAGGAAGTTGTTTGCAGAAATGTTCTCGTAAATAAGAGGAAAAATTTTGGGGGAAAAAAAAGATCAGTATGTGATTATATAAATATTCAAAACTGGAAACACAAATCTTAGCAACAGAGGAACATAAACTTCTAAACTAGAAATGATGATTGCTCCGGGATTATTCTGCTCATTTCCATGGTTATTAAATGTGGTTCTTTATTCTCTGAGATAATTCCATAAAACTATTAGGCTGGTAGACATACGTGACGCCACATCTGCCTTTACCCTAAGCAACTCGATTGTTTGTTTTTCAACTACAAACATGGTAAAGAAACTGTACAAGTATTCCTTAATGTGATTTACTATCCTACCACCATCTGCTACTTTTGGCACTGAATGTGTAGCTGAAAACCCTTTCATAAGAGTGCCCTGAACCAGGAAGCCTATTCAGACCAGAGCCAATTAACATTCCCAGCCTCTCCCAAGGCACGCGGCAGCAGAAGCGCGCACGCTGACGGTGCCTGCATTTTACAAGGGTTTATGATTTGTGAGCATGAATATGTTGGGTGTTACAGATGGATAATGAGATGATTGGCTCTCGCAATTTAAAGGTAACTATTGTGTGAATATTAAGAAAAGCTTTAGTGATGTATAGTTATGTTATTGTAGTTTAGATGTCCTCGGTTCTCCCCACAGTTCCCTTTCCCCCCCTGTATTGCTGCCATCAGACCACTGGGTTGCCTAGGCCAGGTAAAAAGAAGGCTGCACATGTGTTCCTTGCATGGGGCAGTTGGGAATGGAAAAACTTGGTGCTTAGGGGGTGCACATGGCAACACCTGACCTCCAATCAAGCTACAGGAAAGCAGTTTCTACTGATAAATG
>JAYDZK010000268.1:53103900-53132794 GCA_034509185.1 Euphonia xanthogaster | reverse complement strand
GGCAAAGAAGAGCTGACTGACAGAATTTGGGAGGGGCCAGGACTGGCTGATGCAACCCCCAGGGGTATAAAAGACTGGGCATCCAGCTTGAAGAGGAACTGGCCATGTGGTGTGTGTGAGGGGCAGTTCCCAGTGCTGCAGTTTTTTCCTTATGTAGTCCTTTGTTGTATTTTTGTTAAGGTTTAATAAACCTTTCTAAAATTTTCAAAGTGAGCAGTTGTTTCTCACATTGAGGAACCTGCTTCAGGTACAGCAGATCTGTCTGTTCTGCCCATCCCTGGCACCAGCAATGAGAGGGCAGTGGAGAAGTCCTGCAGGGAACACACAGCTGCTCGCTCGTGGCCGGTCGGAGCGGATGGAGTGACAGCTCCATGGCAGAGTGTGTCCCTGTGCCTGGCACATATGCTGCCCATTGCTGCACCTGAGTGTGAGCCAGACCTCAGGCGAGCACTAAAGGGTTGGTTTAGGATTCAAGGCTGGATCTCCAGCTGCTGCAAATCAATGTGGCTCTCCTGTTTCTTACAGCTCTGCGCCCTCCACCTCAGCAGTCCCCTGCTGGGTGATGGGGTCTTGCCAAGTTCTGCTCCGCTCTGTGAAGCACTTGGCAGCCATGCCCAGCTGATGGCACCTGGGATTTCACAAAATCCATGAATCATGCTTTTGGCAAGTACTTCTAATGAAACTGTAAGTGAAAGCATGTGAATGGGCAGTCACAAACTCACTCCAGCTCCAGTCGTCTTCTGAGTGGTGTGTGAAAGGAGTTCAGGCTCTGGTGTGGCCCTTTGACATAGAAAATCAGAAAGTCTCCTCCTTTCTTGGAGATTTGTTGGAAATTTCTCCTGAGCCTGTGACATAAAAGTTGGGAACGCCCCTGAGGCTGTGGGATGAAAGCAGAAATACACAGAGTTTGTGATGTGATTCCAAAAAATCTTCTGCTGTAAGTCATGCTCCAAACTCCTCTGGATGAGACCAAGGGCTGACTGAACACATACAGGAGGTCAGTGATAACATGGCGATTAAGGAAATCAGTGGCACTATTATTTTGTTTTTAATCTTCTTGACAGATGTTTTGGTTTGGGTGTTTATTTCAGTTCTGCCATACAGTGGCTTATCACCAGTGAATAGGCTTTAGAGTTCTGCCAATTAAATAATTACACCTGGGGACTACACCACTCTATGAGAGGTGAATATCTATTATTGGGAAAAGAAGAAAGGAACCAAAGGGAATATTATTGTTGAAAAAAAAAATAATGTGCAGCTCTCCTATTCAGCAATCAGCATCAGGGCAGAAAGCCAAGATCTTTTTCATCTGCTGATCTTAAAGGAGAAGAAATATTAAGAACAACAGCAATCAAGCCTAAAAACACCAGAGGCTAAAAAAAAGTGTTGACAAAGAAAAGCTGTATTCACATGCTTAGGAGGAGGCATTGGCAACAGAGGGCAGCCTCAACAGCCCAAGTGATTAAACACAGAATTATCACTGTGAATACTGCATGGTGGGCTTTTGGAAAGGGAGGAGAGCTGTCAGGTGTATGAGATATTATGATCTAGACAAAAATCACTACAAAGCTGATACACAAATGCTAGAAAAGCCTTATGTAAGGACTAGTTACAAATAGTCTGCTGTCAAACTGGGAGGTCACACCATGGAAGCTGTCCTCTGTCCATTGTTATTCAATATTTTTATTAAGTATTTGGATCATGGGATGGAGAGTACACATAAAAAAATTGGGGATGACACCTTACTGTAAATCTCATGAGAACACAGGATTAGACTTCAAAGCAATCACAATAAATTGGATAAATGACCTGAAATCAATAAGATTAAATTCAATACACATGCTGTATTTAGGAGGGAAAATTAGGAGACTGTCTCTTAGAGGATATTATAGCAGTAAAGAATCTGAAGGTTTTAGGTAATCAAAAAATTGGAAATTACCAGCAAACTGGAGATCCTGGAAGCGTTGTAGGGTTCATTTTTACTGAGCACTCATGGTATCTCACCAGATCAGTCTGGGTCCTGCATGTAAACAACACCAGAGACCAAGAACAAAAATGACAAGCAGATAAAAAAGCATCATCCCTATGGAAAACAATCAGATCTTGGGTGGTTTCTTTAGCCAAGAAAAGAGAAATATGAGGCCTATAGGGGGATAGTGGAAATAAAAGATCTGTAACAGCTTATCATAACAAAAAGCATTATTCTGGAAGGGGTAGAAATCAGTTGTTTTCTATATTCACAAGGGACTGGACAAAGAAAAAGGTGCTACATTTGCAAGAATGGAGACTTATGTGAGATATCAGGCAAGTATTTTCTAAAAGGTAGCAAGATAAGGGTAGAACAGTCAGTAGAAGATATCCTCAAAAGCGGTAATTGCTAAAGGAAAGGAAAAGTTATTTGCACTAGGAAGGAAGGGAGTTACCTGTAGCTATTTTTGCTTCTGTCTATTCCATTCTAATATAAATGCTGTTATTAGGATTTTACTGTTGGTTTTGCCCTGCCAATTTAAGAGCAGCATCTCCATGCATTTCAAGGGTTTGTGTTGTCTCACATTGGTGGAGCATGGAGTGACAGGTTGGCCCAAGTTTGTGCAGTAACCTGACCACCTCTGACTTCAGGTGGGCTTCCAAGTGCCCCTGTGCTCTGCTCAGTTACTCACAAAGATGAGACACAGATTTCTGCAGGGTCTGGTTACCAGGAAACTCGCTGTGTGGATTTGCTGTTCATGGCACTTCACCATCTCTGCTGAACTGACACTGAAAACTCTCAATTCCTTGGGATTAATGAGACCCAGACATTTTATCTGACCTCATTATCCTCCTATTCTCCACCCAGCAGCCTCCTTTGCTCATTCTTTTATTTGCCTGCACCGCATCTACTGTAACAAATGAGATGCCTTGAATAGGCCACCACCAATTTAGGCACAACTGGCTTTTCCAATATGCAGAGTTTTGTATGCTTATGGGGTGTGGATAAACATTGATAGCCATCCCCTTGTTCAGTTGTCTGGAGGGAGCATTGATCACTGAGATTTATTATCTCATCAATTAAAGAAGTGAATACAGTTTGTCAAATATTTTATCTGGTAAGGGCATCAGAGTTTTACCTGTAGTCCTTTGTGTTGAAAAGCTTCCTGGTCCCATTTCTCCTGCTGCAGTCAGGAATCAAATCCTAAGATTTATTCCTGAAGTCAGTCACCTGAACCTCAAAGAGGTTTGGAAGACAAACCTCAATTTGTATAATGTGTTCTGTACCTTTACGTTGTTTTATCAATATTTTCATCTTACCCTTAATATTTCGTATGCAACTTTTTAAACTTAGGCTTAGTACTCAAGAGCAGTGGGAGCTGAGACATCACTGTCTATTTTAATTTAGGCAGTAGCTCTGAAAGTAATGACGGCGTTTACAGCAGAGATCAAGAGTAATGAGAAGGGTCAGAAGGTAGGGAACATACCATGATTACTTTTAGCATATATGCTCAAACCTGATAAGTCCTGAGTTCTGCCTTATACACTATATAAACTTGGCTCCAACCTCAGATCAGAAAGAGCACAGGGCACCACCCTTTCACTTGGACTTTGCCCTAAATTATCCTATCATCCCCATCAGCCTAATTATTCAATTTCAAAAGTCCTCTCTCAAAAGAGTAAAGTTACTTTCTTGTAACAGAAATACAATGGTAAAAATGTTATCCCTGTTTATAATATTTTCAATCTATCCACTCCTTTTCTCCCTAGTGCAAGCATCATAAAGTAATAATATAAATGTTCACATGCAGATAACAGAATTGTCATTTCAATATCCAGCCTAGTTCTATATTTTCAGTTTTTAAGAAAAAAGAAAAAAGGCAATGCTTTAGAGGCCAGTACAAAGAAAAAGATTGTAAAGACTTATTGCTTCAAATGACTTATGACAACAAACTTTATTATAAATACCCTGTTATTCCTTTAAAGGAGAGAGAGAAAAAGAAGCTTGTTCTCCCCTGAAAAAAGTAGGAGTGCTTGCAAAGGTATTGTACAAATGATGAGTTTCAGGGGCTGTCATTTTAAAAAAGGGTGGGTTTTGACTTTTATCTGAGTGACATTGTTGGCAAGACTTCTTTGATTTTGACAATACTCGAATTAGGCCAGAGGCAAGGGCTTTGCAAAATGTCACCTGAAGGATTGTTTTGTTTGCTGATTTTCAGTAGTATGGAAATGTTGCTGAAGGCAGCTCATTTTAAGGCAGATGAAACCCTCATTTGCCAGGGATGCTGAGCAATACCAACAAAGCTGGGCAGTTCAGTAGAGGTACCTGCATACAAGATACAAGAGCTGATCAGGTCCCCGTGGGTTCAGTAGATGGACTATTGCAGGCTACAGATACTGAGCAGTGTGTGAACCAAGTACACTTTAATTCCCTCTTCAAAGAGCAAGAAAAGTTCTTTCTTGTCTGAATAAAGACTGTCTCTCAGAAGCGAGATGCATTCAGTCCAAATTCAGAATCCAAGCTCTATAAAAGTCTGATCTGTAAGCAGAAGCCAAGCTTGAAGTATGGGAGGAATCTCACACAAGTACCTGGAATTAAAATTCTTGCTTAAAGTTAGATCTCTTCCAAACCACCTGGGGAAGGAAAGCTTTAATATTCAAGTCCAAGAGGCTGAGCAGCATCCTGAGACCTCCACTCTCGTGGCCTCACCAGAGCTGCCAAGCCACTTCTTCAAGGTCTCAGCAGCACTTCTTTGGGGCTGAATTCCTGGTTCCTGTGAATATTCTGTTGGTCTCTCCAGACACTCAGGCTGAGATTGATCCAAGACCTGGTTACCTGGCCTATTTGTGCCTGTTATGATTCATACACCAGGCACCATTCCTTTCCATTCTGTAAGGCATATTACATTTCTGACACTTTATTATGAAATGTGATTCTGAAACTGCAGGGTTTTTTGTTAGAGGATTGCCTACTATATTCCAATTACCATAAAATACACAGTCCCCTGACTAGATTTCCACAGTTGCAGCTTACTGAATAGTTTCAGTTAATGTGCTTCATTTGCTTCAGAATTATTTTATGATTCAGTTGAATGTTTTAATGATATTATGAAGTCTTTGTGACAATCCAAATAGCTGGTCACAGAAAGGATTAAACAAGACCATGCTCAGTGTGTAAAAAAAATAATTGTTTAAGGAATGAGTTCACACGCAGTGATGAGCACTGAAAATTGAAGTGAATGGATGTAGTTACCATGTTATTTTCAGTAGGATTATTCTGGTTTATATCTGCTGAGGAATTTCACTGAAATAACTTAATAAATGTAATCAATGGCACTGCATGAAAATGGAGGTAGTGACAACTTATTGCTTTCACTACTGCTCAGTCCTTTCACAGTCTCTTGTGTGGTAAGGTTTGTTTTAGAAGATTCCAAACTCTGGAGAGAATTGTCAGATTCTCATCAGGTGTAAATCAGCACAGCTCTGCTAAAGTCAACAGAGGCTGCACCAGCTGAAAACCTGACCAGTTATGTTAAGTATGTCTGATGGTTTTAATATTCCTCATCTTGAAGTGAGGTTTATGGCCACTTTGTGATATAAAGTATAAATGGAAGTTTTCTCAGCTGCATGCTATGAATGTCACACAGTGACAGTGCTGTTGAGCTGCACTGTTGTCTTTTACTGCATACATAAGGCAGGGGATTGCTGTAAGTAATTTGTTTTGGAAGGCTGGCAGCCCTAATGGGGCACGCTTGATTGTCTTCAAAGGTCCTGATTAGGCACAGTACACAGAGATGTCCTTTCAACTTGAATCTCCAAAGAAAAAGACTTAATTTTTAACAAATCACTTTCCTCACAGCTTTATCAATTTGGTTTCTTTGAAACTCAGTAGTAAGATGTATCAAAGGAACAGATTGTTTGCCCAAAGCCTATCAAAAAATGCTTTTTGCCTGAACTCAATATACCTAATCTATTTTCACAACTCATTTAGAAATGACTGTAAGGACTATTATTGCTATAGTGGTTTGTGAAGCCCTAAGAAATCAGCAAGGTGCCTCTGTGCAGCTGAGATGATATGAGTATGTCCTGGACAGCTCTTCCAGAAGGACTAAGGGGTAGGAAGGCTCTGGAGAGGTGAGCCCTGGCTGCTCTCTGCAGGCTGGGACAAAGTGGTGGAGAGCCTGCTGGAGCTGATCTGCTTTTCTGTGATGCCATTGACTTTCTGTCAACTACAACATCGCCTCTCCCCCACCCCCCACAATAATCCAGAAATTCACAGTTACCCAGCACTTCACCTGAGCTAATAAAAGCACTGAGGTGGCTTCTTGTCTGGTTTCACAGCATGGACAAAGCATTAGAGGACATTATCTGTACCAGATCGAAATAAGGGGGACCTTTCTGCTGTTAAATCTGTCATTAATCTCCCCAATACTTCCCACTCCCAGAGAGCCAAATCGGGAGAGACGACAGTTGGAAATAGCTTTAAAAGAATATTATCACATTGATTTACAAAAGAGAGAGCTTTGAGCAAGAATATTGTCCTTTCTGTGTGCTCAGGCTCCATCTTTAATGTTTATTCATTTGGCTGCTTCACAGGGCAATGCAAATCAGAGAAATGCAGGGGCTCTACAGGAGCGTGCAAAATGAACACCACGCAGCATTCCAGGCTTCATCCCCTCCTAGCCCAGCTTCTGAGGCTCAGAGCTTTGTGTGCTGTGGATCTTGGGAAGAAAAAGCAGCATAGCAGGGTTATTATAGTCCCTTTTCAGGGAAAAGATGAAATTAATGTGATTTCCTGGGATTTGTGTTTGAGCCACTGCTGTCCATGTGTTTGTTCGTGGCAAAATAATTTATTTATAGTCACTTTGAGAGGCTTCTGCAAGGCAATGCCCCTGACCTTTCTTTTTGAGGCATTGATACTTGTAGGGGAAATCTGTGAACCTTCAAAGCTCTAGTCTATTGTTAGAGGTGTCTTAAACTTTATTTGATAAATAAAGTGGAGAAGCAGCTTTAGGAAAGAGCCAAGATTAAGCATTTACAAGCTGGGAAATTAGTTATGTAGAACTTCCTTGTGCAATTGCTCATCTAGAAAGAGCTGGAAACTGTAACACAATAGGGAAATTCTTCTCCCTCAGCATCAGCTGGCTCAAAATGAGACTTTGGTCAGTGGAAAGGGATGAGCACCACAGGAGGTTTGCTCCCATCTCGGTTTATGAGGCAGGTTGGATTTATCATCCTCTCAAGGCAGATCAGCCTAGGTGAGGCAGGTCCCTCCCAAAATGAGGGCTCCAAAGGCAGTCCCTTGGCACTGCATTTCACAGGCATGTGCACTTACCAGAGTGTAAAGAAGATTCATTGTTCTGTCAGCCTCCACTGCTATTAACTTCTATCTGTCAGTTCAGGTTACAGAATAACTGAACAAATTCCAAAAACAGACATTACCTGCAAAATGATGAAGTCTTTGGCTATTAAAGCAAGCATAGCTGGCTAGCAGTAGTTGTATGGTCAAGTAAATAGGTAATTGTTATGCATTAGACTATTAGTAGTTGTATGGTCAAGTAAATAGGTAATTGTTATGCATTAGACTATTTGGCCATTTATTGTATTACTATATATTGTATACTAGCACAAAAGATTTAAACCAATGTACCAGAGCAAATAGGGAAATTATATTTGCAAGAGGAATTTTAAGGAATGAGAAAAAGTCTCTCTCTTTTGTCCAGAAAAGAGCTACATGCAACCTGTGGTTGATTAATTTGTCCTTGCTTTGTGCCTGTTGAGGACGCAGAGCAGAAATCCACTAAGTTCCATGTGTTCCTCTCCACTCTCCCTCCTTGGACCCACAAGCAGGGGGATGACTGAGGTGGTGTCTGCTCCTGCCAGTTTTGTGTTTGTTGGACATTTCCTCTTACTCAAGGGATCCTCTGCTCTGTCTTTGTGGAAGCAGTTTGTTCCAGTCCATGTACTTGAGTGGCAGATCTGGGCTAAAAACCAAGGTCAAAGCCTATGGTGGTTTTACCTAGGGGTAAAAAAAAATAACATAAATACATTTTTTGTTACAAGGTCAAAAGATTGTTTAAGGTATTGAAAGAAAACACCACAGGCACAAATAGTCTATGAAGTCAAACCTGGTCAATGGGAGGCCCTGGGGTACCAAAATACTGATCTGGTTGTGGGTTAATTCAGTATTTTCATCACTCTAGTGAAATAAGAAAGTGGAGGATGTGTTAATTAAACTTGCAATTGGACACTTCACTAGGAGGTGTCAGAAATACCAAAGAGGACTAAAATAAAAGGGCTTGAAGAAGCTGAAGAAGGATGAAACAGGATTTAGCTAAGAAAAAGCATGTGCTAAATGCTGAAAGCAAAAGTAATAAAATCTAAAAGGAATGGTGCCAAAATGGGTGTATTATTATGGTGCTAGAGAGCTCTGCAGCTCTAATCTCAGAGTGTAGCTTAGATCAAGTGGAAAATTGCCATTTGAGAGAGCTAATTGAGTTGGGCTCTACATAACAAAGGGTTTTACCTTAATTTCATCAATTAGAGAAGAATCTATTTCAAAATGAGCAAAAGTATGTCTCAGATGCTAGCTTCCTTTTTAAAGGAAATCTGGTTTAAAAATGGGATTTATATTAGAATTACTATAAAATATGAGCATGTGAGCACTCTTTTAAAATTACCTGATGGCTAAAATGCTGCCTTACATGGCTGGAGAGTTCATCTTTATTCCCTTACCTGTCACTGAACTTTTAAGGAGGGGACACACTGCAGCACAGTGGAGTTTCTCAGCCTTTTATGCTTTAAATACCACTAAAACTCATTAATGGTATTTAAAAATGCCCATTTCTTAAAAAATGCTGTCAGTGAGGCTGATAATCCCACTCCTCAAGGCTTGACCCTTCACTTGTTGAGATGATGCAAAGGCATCCAATGTGAGTACTTCACTGAACTCAGGGGGAATTTTCACCAGGTATATACCTTTTACATAATACTTTAGGTCTCTGTGTGTGTGAATATGCTATAGCAAATGTACTGTGAATTTTGCTTTCTTAGATTCATAAGATAAGCCTTTGAGTTACTCTTACTGTGAGTTAGAGTTGTGTTGCAGTAAATGCTATAAGAATCTTTTGTTAAATTATTTTAATCAGGCTATTGAGTAAGTGCAGTTACTTTAGGAGCTGTTAAAATCTTTAGGCCTGAATTGTAGACAGGTCTGGGGCTAAGTTTAGCAAAGGAGTCCACTCCTTGTGAGTCCCTGTGACCCAGCAGGAGGGTCTCCCTTATTACTTTTTGTCTTTATCTTTTCCTATCCCTACCCTTTTTTCATCCTCAGCCTGCATGTAGATCATTTTTATTTGATATTTGTTTTAGATTGATTTAGATTTTAGTCCAATGTGCTTTTCCCCATGTGCTTTAGCCATCTACTAAGTAGTGGAGTGAACCTTGCCAATGAACTTTGTTGCACTTCCACCATATTATTAAACCTGCTTTTGCTGATGTCTTTGCTTGAGATTCTTTGAGAGACCTAAGCCATTCATTTTTACAAATTCTAAACTGTATGGAAACTAATATGTGAATTGCAAAATTCCATCAATAAGGAATTGTTGCATTACAACACTGTAAAATTTCTTAAACAGCTCATAGCAAATTAAAAATTTTACCAAGCTTCCATATGCAGAGAAGATTGTGGTTTTGGAGCATACAAATGTATGGGAAACTCTTTAGGAAGCCCACAAACTGTGAATGGTGTTATTCTTATTTTTAAAAGAAACAAGCAAACAAAATAAAACAAACAAACAAACAAAAACCAAAAACAAAACCAAAAAGCCCCACCAAGGCTATTATTCATCTTTTAAATCAGGATTTGCTGGTATTTATGTATGAAAGGCATCCTACCTGTAAGAACTTCCTCCACTCTGCTCTGAAGGGGCAAGCAAATATTTCAGAAAGAGTATTTTTCTTGAAGAAATATTTTGCCTAAAAATGATGGAGTCCAAAGTCACATAGTTATTTCCTAAGGATTTCCTATTCAAATGCTAAACACTATGGTAATGCTCAGCCAGCCTCAAGCTGACCAGAGCTGAACAGTTAATCAGAAAATCTCTTTAGGTTCGGTTGCCACTCAACAAGTGCTGGGTTTAACCCAATATCAAAGTTAATGTACATTACAGTTATGGCCTTTTGCACTCCATCAAAAGCATAAAGGGAAGTGTGCCATTATTGAAAGAAGTCATTTCTGTCTTGTACCATGTCCCAGTTCCCCTGCTGCCATCTGCTATTAACTGTGTACAGAAGAAAGTGAGTAGCTCCTTTGCCTTCCAGGGCCTGCTCTCTTGCCCAGAAATTATGTGAAATGGTCAGCATTCAATACACAGAAGCATCTCCTTTTGCAAGGGCTATGAATTTGTCTCCGGTTACTTTGCGAGTGGTATAGTAATGACAGAAATTGTTTAAAGGTGCTACATAAAGCAGCTTCTCTTCAGCAAGGATACAAGTGTTTGCTGCATGTGGGTGCTCTAAGGGGTTGGTGGCTCAACAAGGTGTCAGAGGGTGAACATGCAGACTGCATTATCAAGACCTTCAGCAAACAGTATTTAATTTCCTCTTCTGCTGTAATCTGCACCTGATGGGTGCTGCACTCTGTGGGGTGATCCTATTTCCAGCCTCAGGCAGGCCACAAGGGCAATGTCCCATATTCTGACATCCCACAGGAGTCAATGATTTAGTGTCCACAAATATCTGAATATACTTACATACATTTGTATAGGTTGTTTTTTGGTTTTTGGTTTTTTTTTTTGCTTTTATTTTCATGATGAATGGCTTCTGCATTATGGATCTTTCAGCAATAAGATCTTTCCTTCTGTGAAATTTCTCCAAGCAACAAGTTTCCTGTCTGGATCCATGCAGTTTTAGGAACAGTGCATGGCAGTGTTGTTACTCAGTGTGGAATCAACTTCTAGCTTGACTTTTTAAAAAAAGCAAACAGAAAGTTTTGTGTTTCCAAGACAATCCCAGTCATTTCTGTTTGCTCTCTTTATAATAATTCTACACCACTTCGCAGGCTGGACTTGGAAACCTCTCATGTAAGGTGAATCTTTCTAATCTTGCATTCTCCATAAAACTGTGAACCCGTGCCCTTCAAGGGTTGAAGCCAAATCAATATGACTTCATGTCTAGAAGTAAAGATCCAGAAAAACCATTTAGCAGCTTCATTGTTGCATTTATAAAGTTGCTCTGGCGTAAAGTTTTGTTATCTCTTTTTACACTTGACAATTTTTAATGATTATATTGCCAGGATGAGTGTACTGTAAGATGTCATTAAACTCCTACCAGGTTTACTTTTGGAAAACTGCCTTGTTAGGTCTATCTAACTCACAGCATATTTAACTACTAACAGGACACAATCAGCATTTTGATGTATGGTTTGGGGAAGAGAGAAAGAAAAAAAATGTCTTCCATCTTGTGATTCAAGGGTGTTCTCCTCCTTTTGTCCTGATGGGCACTGAGATCTTGTGCATGGTTAATGTAAAATGGGTGTGAGTTGTGCCTGCATGTATTCACACACATGCACATGCACTGGCTTAGACACGGCCACGAGGGGCACTGAAGAAAGCAAGTAATTCACATTCTGAGGCTGGTCTTGCTGGCTTTTATCACAGTTTTCATATCAGCACTGCTAGCTTCAGCCCACTTGTAAGACTCTCATTAATCTTAATTCATCCTCCATCTACCTTAAAATGTGCCTTGAAGTAATTTTTTCCCCAGCCCTTTTAAAGCACACTCAATCTCCCAGGCTAAAGACAAATTTATCAAACTTGTGCAGCAAAGTCCGGTGTCCAGGAATATTTCAGCCTTTTGAGAAAATTTCCTTGGGTCTTCACATGGCTTCTTCTTCAGCCTTGTGTTTCTAGCATTCTCCCCAAAACCCAAGATTTTTTCATTAATTACCAGCATTGCCACCACTGCAATATAAATCTCCAGACATGAGGGCTAAGTACAATTGCTTTAGAAAAGATGACTTTTCTTTGCACAGACTATGTCACTTCCTCATTCATCACCCTCAAGTGATCACAACTGAATTACTCCTCACCACTGCCACTCATTTTTCAGGCCTCTTGCTAATTCATGGGGGCTTGTTAAAATGCTGCAAGCAAAGGTGCCCTTCTGATCTTTCCAAACATTCACTAAATGGTTTGAATTTATTCATTGGACTGAGCTCATCCTGGATCATGTCTCTTTTTTGTGTCTGTCTCATTGACTTTTAAATTTCCATTAAGGCTGCAGTGTCTTTTTGTTTGAAGCCAGATCTGTTGAGGAAAGTTACTGCTTTGAAGGGAAAGGGGTGGAAAAAATCTACACTAAATTGCCACAGCAGAAACAAAACATGACAAACAAGCAATTAGCTTTGCACAAAGCCATCAGCATCTTGGACTAGCAGGAGCTTGAATTGGTCATAGAAACATTTGGGGAGCGGCTGGTTCCCCTTGAAAGCAGGGGATGATTCTAGAGAAAGGGTTCCAATAGCAAGACCTGCTGCTTTAACTTGACCTGCGTTTTAAATTCAACCCAAACAGCATTTTCAGATGAATGACAAAAATAAACCCATAGCTCATGATGATGTGTCACAAAGTTCCCACCTGACAACACCTGATTAGTTCAGGCTTCCAAGCCTTCTTGCATTCCTGTTTCTCATATATTGAATTTCAGAGTCTGAGACTGAGAGGAGTCAGAGGAGGAAATGAAGAGGTCTCACAAGTCAATAGAGGTTAGGGCAGATGCCAGCTGATGGAAGGACTGACACAGAACCTGCCTCCACCATTGTGGAGGTGAGACTTTCAAAACCAGTGAGATAAAGCAAACAGTAACAGGAACAAGCTCCTCCTTTCCCGACCATGTCACACTCCCCTCCTGTCATGGTGAAATTGGGAGCTATAATGTTCAATCATCCGTCTCAGAAATACAAGCAATGGAGAAAATTCAGATGTTCCACTGGGAAAGAAAGTTTTCTCATCTTCAGCATTGTTCTGACAGGCTTTCCTCATCTTGTGGTGGCTGCTTGGAAACTATAAACACCTGCCTGGCAATCAAGGCAGCATAGCAACAAGGGCAGCAGGCAGTAAACAGCATCTGAACCCCCCAGGCCAAAATCCTTTTTTTTTTTTTTTTTTTTAATAGTTGATGTTTTGGGCATTTTGCGGCTCTTTCAAAGTAATACAAAATTAAACGAATGCCCATTCTCAACAGCTTTTGTTGGCTGGACTTTTCATGGCCAAGGGAAGACTATTTATAGCAAGTACTTGCATACTTAGTGCCAGCCAAAATCCTTATGTGTCTGACAAATATTTCTAATTAAGCAGACCAGTTAAAACTGGGGTTTTAGGATCTAATTTGTGAGCTGAACCAAAATTGCTGAGGGGTAAGCATTGCAACTCTCCTTAAATCCCACCCCAGCATCCCTGGGTAAAGATGTGTCAGGGTGTGCTTGGTACCCAGCCCCTCCAGACAACCTCAGTGATGGACTGCAGAGCCATTTCCAGGGATCTTCTGGCATCTGCCCTTCAGAAAGCAGATCCACATGGCTTTGAACAAGGTCCCATCCTTCCTAGGCACACTGAGCACTGTTAGAGATGAAAGGGTTACAGCAATGTCCCTATGAAAAAGGGAGTAGCTTCTTTTAACCATGTTAGATGCAAGCTCCAGCTGGTAATAGAGGAGAAAAGTTGTGTATGCAAATACACTGTGGTGTATTTGGTTTTGGAAAACTTGTCATTGTTGAGCGCCCAAAATTCTGGTCCTAAATGAAGTTGAAAACTGGCAGGTTCTGAAAGTCTGAAAACTTCTCATCAAATGAAAAGTTTCAAAGCCTATTGCCTTTTGTAAATAAGAGTAAGGTCTGCTAATACCAACTCCAGAACACTGAAACTTGACTAAACACCAAACCCTTCTCAGGAATGGCACTGACTTGGAAATGATCTAATAATTAAACCAGTGACATTTCCAATGTGAGAAGTCAGAGTGATTTTCCATTTTTGAATGTGTCCCACTTTAACTCAATATTTATTTAGGTGACACTCCTCTGAGTTAAACAAGATGATTCCTTTAGGATTCTTTCTCTTCTCCAGGGTAAAAAAGTCAAGACCTGCTCTAACCTCTTTGAACATTCATGCAGTGTTTATAATATGCAAACACACCCTTATTCCATTATTTGGCACTAACAATGTTTCTACAGCTCATTATTTCCTGCATGAAATAATGCTTAATTAGTGCTGAATTACAAGGGAATTGCTGTGGAACTACATAAGCCATCCTTGCAAATCCTCTAATTAATTCAATGTGATTGCTGCTATTGCATTGAATTCTAAATGGATTCATAATGATTAGAAACCTGAGGCATACCAGCCTCTTATTGATCAGTGTGTGACAACAGGATTTCTTTATAGAGAGATCATGTGGCCAGTATATTGATACCAGTATCTGAAGATTTTTAGTGCCTCTTGGGAGAAAGCTGGTAAATGTGGCATTTAAATCCAAGGCTACAGTGATAAATGAATCAAATTTCATCAGTTTTCCCCAGTCCTTCTGGGGTTGCAAAGTTACTAACCCTGCTGAGTGCAAAAATAAATTGAATTTAGGTTTTGGTGCTGAAGACTATAAATTCAGGTGATCCTGAATTTAATCAGAGAGACACAACACCTGGGTTCTCAGCTCAGGTACAGTGCATGTGTTTACAAGACTATATTTCAATGAGTGTCATGCGTCTGCCATAGAAATTTCTCCCTGGTTTTGCTGGATGTTGGGCAAGATCCTACATTCACAAAGTTGCTCTGTAGACATGACTTCATCCCTGAGATGGGAGCAACTCTGCAATTCACCATTGCCACTCTAAACAGGAATGTGGGCAGCAGGGGTGCCTGCAATCCCACACCATTCAGCCCCAGCTCTCACCTCTGCACCAGGAAGTTCTACAAGCCTGGTGATGCCTGGGAAACCATCACCAATCCCACAGTTTGGACATTGCCTTCAGTGTAAGCTGGGAAGCAATTTGGCCTGTTGTTTCAATATTCTCATTCCCTATTTGTCCAGTTGTGTTTATGATCTTGGGGGAAGCATGTTGAGACTCAGCTCTACCTTCTTTCACTTGCAGGTTATTGGCTTTCCCTTTCTAAAATTCCTGTTATCACAGTCTCCTATGCATTGAATCCTGCACCCCTGGAAGCCAATGCCAAAACCACTGCTGATTTCAGTAGGAGCTCTTTCAGGCACATTTGGTAGGTTATTTTATTTTTACCTTTTTTTTAGCCTGTCTTGTAACAGATCCTCCCAGTAGTATCTTCCAGACTCTGACGTTTGGAACAGGTTAGGCTGACACGAACATTTCACTTTTATACCCCCTGTGTAAGATTTATTCCCACAGACTTATATTGGTCAGTGTTCAAATTAGCAGTGGTTCCAGGCAGTCTGCTTCCTTGGGCTATGCTGGCATAAATCTACTGACTTTGAGGGAGTTACTTTTGATTTTCACTGATAAATACAAGAAAGAACTCAGCACTCTCCACCTAAAAGGCTTAGATTAGATTCCTCCTGGCCCCATTATTATTGCCACTGGTATTCTTTCTGTATTTCTTTCTCTATGTACGTCAGTAAGTGCTTTCTCCCCACCTTTAAAATTCCTGTAACTATTGAGATAACTGAAACTCCTTTCCTTAAAGAGTTCCTAACTGATCTCTCAGTCTGAGATACACTTGAATGCACCTTGGCAAAAACTCTCTGTTCCTGAACTACATCAAATGCTGGAGTTAGAGAGGACAGTCTGGGTCATTGAGTCTCATTCTTCACAATCCCAGCAAAACATGTAAGGGATGCTTAGTCCAGACTGGCCTCAGAACATCCCCTCCCAACAGATCCCAAGCCGAGAGAAGGTGCTCTATTCAAAAATGAACACAGGATCACTAATGAACCACTTCTTTCCACAAAGTAAAATCTACCTGAATTATTATAAACATCAGAGGACACATATTGTGCTTACAAGGCACTGTACTTTAGTGGAGCCAGGATGAAGGAATTGGGCCCACAGGGGGATGTTTAACACAGCTGAGTCCAACCACCAGCGTGTGCTGCTGTGGTGACAGCCTCGGAGGCAGTGTATGGCTGCAATCCATCCATCTCAGGGACAGGGGACAAGAATGGGTACAAAGTTCCTACACCTCCTCTGTCACTCTTACATGAGGAATTTGCAATAGGGTCTCAAGCAAAGAAAACTTCCCCACACCTCCTGCTGTAAAGTTGGAAGTGGGCCTTGAATTTCAGTGCTGTAGGACTATCTCTGTTTATAATCCACACTCCCAGCTCTGGGCTGTGTTTGCACAGGTTGGCCTTGGCAAGATGCAGATGGCAATCTTCCTGGCTTCAGATGGGAACTCGCATCTGACATGCAATTGTGAGAACCAGCAGCTGGGTGGAGAATCCTTTCCATTCTCTTGAACCAGGTTGAGATGCAGACATGTGCTGTGTGTCCCCACAGGCAAAGTTTGAGGCAATCATACTCCCATGTAACTTCTGGAGGATTTGATCTGTTCCTCAGTCTCATTAAAATTGTTTGCTTCAGACATGTTCTGGTTTGCACTATGTATTCGGTACTTTAAAGCTAATAACCTGATGGAATATCCTTCCCACAAGATACTCCACTCTCCTTCCAAGAGATGTAATCTGAGGCTGAGGCCAGGAAGCATTTTGAGCCTCCTGAGCACCCTGCTGCTCAGTCCACATGCCCAGCAGCACCAGAGAAGTTCTGTAACCAGGCACATCCCAGAGATAAGCTGTGAAGACATCAGGAACTCTGCAGCATTTCACAGAGAGCACTGCCACTCTCTTGCTCTGCTGCAGATGCTGCTGCTCCCTCCTTGACAGCACTGAGTGTTTGACCCTGACCAAATGTCTCTGCACATTTGACCCTCCCATGAGAGGTGGAAAAGGTTGAAAATGCAAGTCTAATTCCTCACTGTGCCAGGTCTCAGCAATGGCAGGCAGTGACTTTAAGTGGCATGCATGCAAAATATGCTGCCACATTAACCAGTCAGACAAGGAAGCAGAGACATTTCCTGAGGTGGGAAATATATTGAAATGCTAATAGACCCCGGCAGGTATTGTTGGTCCTTTGGGGAAAGATACCTAGGAGGAACTTCTTAATTGTATGTTCACCAGATCCTTTCAACAGATCAAAAGAGAGTACTGATATGAGCAAATAAACCTTGATATCTGCCTTTCTCTATTGGTACTAATTGGAAGGAAATTCCCCGGCCTGTGGACCAAGGCTTAATTTAAAAACATTGGAAATGTTAATTGAATAAGGGGGCAAGGTTGATTAGAAGCATGACCTCATGTCTAAAATGTTAATGAGGGCTCTTGACATGCGAACAACAAAAGGTCATGATAGTATAAACAATGAGATGAGAAAGAACCACCAGCTAGAGCCTGACAGTGACATACGAGTCTGGTGTGACAAAGAGCTTTGGGCAGAGAGGAAACTGCCAGCTTCAGAGTTGAGATAGATATAACACAATCTAAAACAGAAAACCCATATTCTATACTCATGGACTGCCCCTCACCTTTATTAGTTTCAGGGCTACAATTCAGGCAGAGTTTTGGCCAAGTGCTTAGTTTTCTCTTCATCAAGGACCATTGGGTCCTTTCTTGTGCAACCTTGGACCTGATTTACTGGGCAATGTGCAGGTCAGAGAAGATTACCCCATGATGAGGAGTTAGGGAGGCTGACAGATAACCCTTGGATAACTGTCTGGAAGGGGTTTGCAGAGGTATGCCATATTTTCCTGCTAAGGAAAGGTCATTCCTTTGCCTTCAGCAAGGAGAGTCACATAATTAGGTCAATAGCTGGATTTCTGCTGCTGGGAGACCAAGACTTGGGGGTATATCTCATCTCCTTAACAGATTGTAGTGTGTCTTGTACACCAACATGCAGCTGGAGAAAATCTGAAGAGAAGAAAAACAATCACAAAATCAGAATATCCTGAGTTAGAAGGAACCCACAAGGATCATCAAGTCCAACTCTTAGTCCTTTACAGGACATTTCCAAGAGTTACGTCATTTTTGGAAATAATTTTCTGCATAGAACCTGTTTGCAAACTGGTGAATTTGTATCTTTTTAGATTTCATGTCATCTCTCCTTAGATATTTCTGTAAAACTATTTAGAAAGCGTGTTTACAATGTATAAAAAAAGATCATGTGGGAATATGTTTTTGGGTTTTTTGGCTCAGAAAATGGTTCCAAGACCAGGCAAGGGCTGTATCCTAAATTTCAAGATTTGCCGTAATTTCTTTTATTTTTTTTTTTAATTGTTAGGGCATGTATAAATAACCCTAGAAACTCAAACAGGGTCGAAGTAGTGAAAAGGATATAACTTATAAGCCAACATTATTCCATCTGAGAGTCTGTCTGTGAGATGACAAGTTTGTATGAATCCAATATAACTGGATTTTCCAGTCTCATTTTCAGTACCGAAGGAGCAATCCAGTGTTGTGAGAGGAAGGTTCACTAGGTGGAGAGATGATGTGTGGATGTGCTTTGAGATTTGTGTTTCGTTAGTAATTTCCCACACAGATTTTGTTTGCAAACTGCTGAACCTCTATTGAGTATATATTCCCTCTAGACTTCCGCTCTACATCTCTTCTGAAGTCTCTGTTATTATATTCTCAATCCTGTTTGCAGTCTTCAGATTCTATTTACAAATTCTGCCAACCTCTTTCTTCCTTTATTCCCAAAACCTATTAATATCTGACCTAGAGTGCATTTAAGTCTTACTTTTTCCTTTATACACACCTTACCATCGCGGCTTTTCAATCTGGTGGCTATGCAAGAAAGTTTTCTTATCTGTCTTGCTTTTCTTTATGCAGCCAATCAAGTTACTTCCCCTGATAATTCTGGTTTACTGTTGTATTCCAGTGAAAATTATTTGTTTGTTTGTTTGTTTGTTTTTTTTGTCTCCATTCTGATGATCCATAGTCCTGCATTGCCAACGCCTCTCCTATTTCTTGGCAGGTTTCTGTGTATATGGAATTAATTTCACAAAATACACTGTATGTCTCTGATTCTTCTTCAAAAAGCAAAAAGAGAGAGGAAGGAGTGAGGAAAACTAGAAGGAACTTGATTAAATGTGACATCAGATACACTTAGAGTAATCAGCCTATAAAGCTTAGTACAACTGTCCTCTTTTTTTCTTAGCTTCCTTAGAAGAGGATGTCATTGGAGCATATTATTTTAATAGGAAAAAAAAAAAAAAAAGGTATTCTGCTTCTGCTACTCCAATGGAATCTCAGAGAACTCAATACTTTCCCAATGCAGAACACCCTGAAGGACAGTGTTGCTCAGGGTGGCTCCACGACTCATTTTTAAGCTGAACCCATGCTGGTTTATACTTGGCCCCCAAAGCTACAGCAGGCAGCCAAAGTGGGGTCGTATCTGAGCCCTCAAAAGTGTGTATTGTCAGCAGGAAATCTGTCACTCACATGTCAGAGCTGAGGCAGCCAGGAAACGCTCTCCCAACATTGACGTCCCACTCACACAAGTGCCCAGAAGTCCCCCATGTGAATTTGGATAATCTGGGAAAATGGAAGGAATGAGCAAAACAGAGCAGAATGAGCAGTGACAGTGACATAAGACAATTAGCACTGTCAGTATCTCTCTGTGCCATTCTGGTTCCTAATTGATTTGCCATGTCTCAAAAATG
Source organism: Euphonia xanthogaster (assembly GCA_034509185.1). Classification (NCBI taxonomy): domain Eukaryota; kingdom Metazoa; phylum Chordata; class Aves; order Passeriformes; family Fringillidae; genus Euphonia; species Euphonia xanthogaster. The sequence continues at coordinate 53,113,085 of JAYDZK010000268.1, read as the reverse complement.
TAATTGCTGAGTGTACCTGTACCATGGATGGATGTTTAAATTATTGCACTCAACAAAGATGTAAGCAGAGAGCTGTTCATGTAGCCACTAGAAACTACCCCAATATGATGAGCTGAGAGTGGGAACAATGATGCTGTGAAAGTAGATATCATGAACCTCTCTCCTCATGGGTCTGGATTCATTAGGTATGGTGTATTTCAGAGGATGCCAAATGCCAGAATTCCTAGCTTATTTTAGAAGACTTGAAGGTCAGAGGACTCAAGACCTCATGCTTTATAATAATAAATTATAATAAAACACGCATTTCCAAATGGGAAAAGGCTGTCTTAGAAGAGGGATAATTTGTTTGAACTAGAAGCTAAGAGTAGGCTGGGTTTCCTTGTGGAATGGCATTTTGTTTTTCACCCACCCATTCAATCTCATGCCATACTGCCCTTCTGCAAAAACTAGATACCAAATCCGATACTGGACAGGGAAGAACTCCATGCTCAGCTGGGTGTGGATGTGGATGCCCAGTTCTGAGCTGAGATGCTGGGGTAACATGACACTGTAGCACCCTTGAAAAGAGGAAAGCAGAATCAGGAAAGTACATTAAGGATCAGTTTTCCAACATGTTAACTCCTACTTTTGTTTCAAGGCAAAAAAGCCAAGATATCTGGTCTAGACAGTTCCAGAAAGTGTTTTCCTTTCAAACTCAGCAGCTGCGACTGTGGCATGTTGCTAACGATAATCATTGACATCTGCCAGTTCCATTCAGAAGACTCTTCTGCTCAGGACCCCTCAATGCTACAGCTATATTAATCAGCCACAGTAGGAGGTGGGGTTGCCCTCCTTAACACATCCCAAATCCAACAGCAGTGCTACCTGAACCCCCACCAAGCTGCCTCCCCTCTCCTCCTCCTTTGCCCCTGTAAATCTGAACTACCACTGGGGAAATAACCGTGCTGAGGTCTCTTTCAGCTGCTGAAATAGCTCACTCACCACTGAATCCTTCACACCGTGGAGAGGACCCTCTTGGCACATCAGCCCTACAACCCTCAGAGGACTCTGAGAGGATCCCATTTTCACAGGCTCTCCTTCCAGTGGGAAGGATGCTCCTGATGCTCCTCAGCAATGCTATTGATGTTATCATCTCCTTCCTCCCATCAGCACTTGCAAACAATCTGGTCTTTTTACTCCTTAATCTGTCCCTGATAATCAACTGACATTTTTACAAGAAAATTTTTCTGCTGACTGTTGTGGTAAGGTTCTCTCTCTCCAGGAAGAGTGGCATTGGTGAGATGTCTAAAATTAGACAGTAGACTGCTCAATGTACAAATAAGGAGGAATTCCTGTCCCAGCATGGAAATGGGTTAAATGATGGAAAATCTTCTGCCTGTAACTTCTCTAAATCTGCCCAGTGCTCTGTTCCCCTAGACAGTGCATCCTCCCAGATGGTGATCAGACACAAAGCTGCCAACAGCTGCAAAATGGATTAACCAAGGTCTTAAATTATTTTTGTCTCTCACATTACTCACTGCTTTGTAAAAGACTGAGTGGGTAATGACACTAAAAGTTAGATAATCCAGCCTCTTCCAGAACATTTCATGGGGTAGGAGCATTTGCAAATAACTGCAACCACAAAAAAACCCCAAAACAACAACCCGTTATGGGTTTGGGGAAGTCCCAAATATATTCCTTTTGCCCTCATGATCTGCATCATCTTCAGACTTCTTTGTTCTGGTTTTCCTTTCAGTGCTTTCCAGGATCTCTGTGCTGACATGCCCTGTGGCAGGGAAGGGAGGCACAGAGCAGGAAGGGGGAGGATTTCTGAAGAGCCTGTGTACTCGTTATGGGCTTGCTCTTCAGCAGCACTGTCTGCAAAGGGTAATGACAGTACTGGAGTTACACTGCAAAAGCAGCAAAGATCCTGAATGGCAATCAGAAGATTTTTGTTTTGTTTAAATAAATGGCTTTGGGTTAATGTTACCATACCCGTTCAGGTATTTTCCTTCAAAGAAGAAGTAAATTCCGTTAGGAAATTAGCCCAGGTGCCAGTCACATCATCTTTCTTGTTGACATGGTTATGCTTGGTTTCATTTTTACCTAACCAGTCTGGTGATTTACCATTGGTTGGATCCTATGAGATCACCTTATGATTTCATTGCAGTTCAGCACAGGAATCCATCCTGTACACCACAGGCTGTTTCTACCTTACCTGCATTTTAATGGCTCTTCCAGTTCCGTGGCTTGGACTCTGCAGCCCTTCCCACCAGACATAAGCACGTTTTGACCTCAATTTGAGAGGAAACAAAGTGCTGCAAATCACTTTTCCACGAGTGAAGCACCAGATAAGGTTTTACAAATGGAAAGGTGAGCCGCAGAGCACCATCTATGTTAACCCTCTGTTTAAAATAAGAAAAAGAAAAGGAAGCAGCCAGCTGTCCTACCCCTTCTGACACTGTCAGACATTACTTTGCAGGATTTGCCTTCTTCCAGGAGTAATGATTAAAATTTACCAGTCAGTCCCTTCAGATGACACAGTTAAAAAAAGCAGCCAATACATTACAGAGGATATTCTCATCAGCAGGCAGGTTTTCTGTATAATTGAACACTTCTTGATACACAACCACTATGTTGTTGCCATCCCAAACTCACAGACTGCCTTTTTCTAGACACAAATTAACGTGAATCTTATTCCTCCTGCAGTTTTGCCACTGACTCCATGCGCAGGCTGAGCACAGAAGCAGCAGCATTTTGCTGTTGGTGGCAGTTTTGGAGGCTGTATTTAAAACTGAACAGATTTGATGACTTGTGTGGACATTTACATTCACAGCAAATCCAAAGATATTCCCAGGAGGAACAATAGTTAGCTCCAGTGTCCTTGACAAGTATGAGCAACAGCATGTTTGTGGCAGGGTAAAATTCTCCCTGTGGCATTCTCTGCTTCCAGTCCTCCTGTGTTGTATAGTCTGACTTGTTCTCTATTAAAGTGGAGTCAGGCAAGAAATTCAGAACTTCTTAAGATTTTTTATTATTTTTCCTCTTAGTTAACTGAAATATTTGTAAATTTTCTGTGGAAAACAAAGGAGTGAAAATAGACCTGTCACAATGCTTTGTTCTTATTCACATTCTGGGTTTTAATCTAAGATCCAATTTAGTATCTCACTTCCAGAAAGGAGGTTGTACCAAGGTTGGGCAGCCTCTTTTCTACAGTAACATGGCAGGAAATGGCTTCAAGTTTTGCCAGGGGAGGTTTGGATTGGATGTGAGGAAGTGAGGAACAGTTTTTTCATGGAAAAGGTGGCCAAGCATTGGAACGGGCTGCCCAGGGAAGAGGTGGAGTCACCATCCCAGGTATTTAAAAGATGTGTAGATGTGCAACTTAGGGACATGGTTTAGTGGTGACTTTAGCAATGCTGGGTTAATGGTTGGTCTTGATGATCTTAAGGTTCTTTTCCAAGAAGAAAGTCATTCTATGATTCTTTTGACAAGTAAGATCATGTGCTCCTGAAAAACTTCCAGAAGGAAAATTTCATCAAATATTGCACGTGCCTGTGAAAAGAAGCTTCAGTGAGTTTGCATTTTCATCAGAGGCACCCTTCAATAAGAAGTAAAATGATGCTCCATTGTGGTTTTTAAAGCTGGTAGAGTGGTTATACAGATTTTGGATTTATGATGCTTTCAAAAATCTGAAGTACCATTCTTTCATGATTTCTAGGTGACAATTTCAGGGGTTCCTCCACTTGCTTGTCAGCTGTAGTGAATCATTTGCTATGAATGAATTGCATTTTATGTGTTCTAAGTGCTAACATCCAACCAAATGTCAATGAAAGAGTTGAATTTCTATTCTTGAGAGGCTTTTCCCCCCTTAGATTTCAAGAAAAAAAAATCAATTTCAGACTATGCAAAGACCAGTTTACTTAAGTTTTTGTCAAAGTACAAGACAAGACTGAATAATGATCACTGGATTTGGGTGAATGTGGGCTGGCTTCTCTCACTGCTGACAATCGCTCCACTACTTTGGCTTTGGATTTGCAATTCTTTGCTAAAGAAAGAAACTGAAGAAACCCCCAGGCCTCCATTGCTCACTATTGTTCTCCCAAGCCAGCAATGAAAGCAAAACTTCAAAGCTCTATAAATCTGGTATTAGTTAAGAAGATAATGATAATCATGAATATTACAGAAGTGCCTGTGGGATGACTCTGACGTGGCCTGACACTGCTGTGGAGCAGCAGATGGCCATAGCCTTGGAAAGTCTGTAGCCCGAGTTGGTGTCAGAAAACCACATTGTTATTCCAAGCTTTCTTTAGAGATGTGTCTTTGTGTTAAGAAGTAAATCAATCATTGCAGGAGCTGCTTCTGAACCAAGAGCATAGCACAGACAGCCACAAGTACATCCAGATTTTTTGAGGTAAAATTCAAGCTTTGTGGGGAAATATTTGTTTCTTGAAACAATGCAGATTAACAAAGCTTTCTGGGCTTGATGAACTTTGATCAAGTCCAGTTTTTGCCAGAGTCCTGGCAGCCCATCCTAGTGCAACCATTACAGAAGGGAGAATCAAATGCTGCACATCACCTGCTCCATGCCGTCCACTGATGGATCACGCTCACATCAGAGACATGGATGATCTCTCTGAAGCTGCCTTTACCCATCTTGTTTTGGTGCTTCAAGGCTCATGAGTGGTTTTTATTTGATGTTTTTTAACTTCAATCTGATTCAAAATGCAAGGAGAAAGCATTGGTTTTCTACTCACCCTAGCCATGAACTCTGGTGAAGAGGTTGAGGCAGCAGCTGCTTCTCACTGATCCTGACGCAAAAAAAACAAGCCTCTGCAAATGGCAACACATCAGACAATGTTTATTCACCATCCTGAATTGAAATGGACGTGAGCATATGCTGTCATTCTTCTTGAAGAAATGTATTGTTATTAAAGAACCTAGGAAAAAAAAATCCACAATTCTATAGGCATTTGCTATTCTCATCTAGAGCCAAATCCAGTGGTTGGACTCTGAGTCATCTGTAATTTATCCATAGTAGCCTGAAGCAATTTGTTTCATTTGAAATATATGAGGATGTTTCTCTATAATAGAGGTGAGGTACCTGAGTCAGAATAAAGATTATCCAGGTCAGGAAAAAGGAGGAGTAGTGACAGGAAGGGACTGAGGAGGAACAGGACTGTGCTATCTCTCCTGGTTTGTTTACAAGTCTTGCTATCTCTCATCAGTGCCTGAAGCCAGAGAAGCGTGGGCTTCACCCAGCTCTTTAAAGTGTAGATTGAGTTACTCCTGTTGTTGATGTTCGATGTGGATCATTTAATTCATTCTGCAGAAAATGTGAAAATCATGTGGCTGCAGCAAGTTAGCCCAGAAGCAAGATGTCTTGGGAGCTTAGTTTTCTCTCTTTTATTGGGAAGCACTGGAACATATCCCAGTGGCTGCATCAGTGGCCCCACTAACATTTCTGGCAGAAAAGGAGTAACTGGTGCTTCATGCTGCAGGGGTTTCAGATGGTACATTCAGTCATTCCAGATGAGACACAGATGACACCCAGTCTGTCTGTGAAAGTGCTTAGAGGCACTCAATGCCAAGTAAAAATAAATGCTTATCACTATTTCTACATGCTGTTTAAGAAATTTAACCATTCTGTCTAGAGATTAGGTTTACAGCTGGTATTGCCCAGTATGGCTTGAATAACTTAAGTAAATATATCAAAGTCCTCCTGTTAAAACAGTTCCATCTCTCCTCCCCAAAGCAGCTAAAGATCCATTCAAAACAAGGAATTTGAATCATATGCACGACAAGCATGTTTTTTACCAGAAGAAAGAAAAAGTCTTTACTACTTCCTTTCCTTCCTTTAGATGCCACAGGATTGGCATTATTTGTGTTCCTGATTCATCTGTCAATGACCTTCAGTGCAGCAACGGAGTACCCAGGGTCACCTCTGCAGCGAAGGAAGGGCAGGAGATGAGGCTAATTGGGAAGGTAAAGCCCTTCTGGTGGCTATTGCAAGGAACAGGACATGGGTCTAGTTACTGCAGGACAACAAGAAATCACTTTAGCCTGTGCTAAAGTTATTTCCTTTTGGCAAAAGAGATGAATAAGATATGCCACCCTGACCCTCAATGGGGAATTCAATACTCTCAGCACGGTGTTCTGATATATCACACACAGTACGCTTTTCCAAATTTCAGGTAGACTCTCATTCAGATTTATTTTTCTGCCTCAGTGCAAAGGTCAATCTGAGCTACAGAGGTTCTGGAGCTCTCAGCTCCATGTGCACTTGGTCTAGCATATTGTCGATATTTATTGGTCTAGCAAAATGTGCTGTCCAGCATTAGGGGAAAAAATAATAGGGTTCCAGTACTGCCATCTAATATGTTCCCAGATGCTCAAAAATAGTATGCAAATCCTTGTTTTGATCCCTGGATTCCATTTTCTGGTGGAAAATCACATCAAATTATCATTTTTGTGGAATACGGAAAGTTCCACCTGCCATACGTGTGTTATGTTATTGTGGAGGAGGGAAATCCCTGATACTGTTTACAGAGACAGGCAGCTTGTTTGCTCAGCATTGGCTAGACCTGGCCAACCAACCTTAAAATAAAACTGCATGTGAAATGCTTGCAGGAAACAAAATTATTTATTGTCAAAAATATCCACTCATTCAATGAGTTCAGCTAAACCTTCCAAATACATCCTGCAGCTTGATTAATGGAAGAAGCTAGAGAGCTGTGCTTTAGCTGGGATTCAGGATATTGCTGAGCACTTATTTTTGGTGGATGGGAAGGATGGGATGCCTCTTCCAAAGGAGGAGAAGGCAAAGCACCCTCTTTGGTAGTTCCATAATGGAACTACCTTCCATCCTCTTTGGATGTTGCAGAACATCCCAGGACAGGGTCATTTCTGGTGTGACACGAAGCTCTCTGTGAGGCCTGCTGCTTTCAACAAACTCAGTAACTTCATACCTGTGGAAGGTAGAGAGCAACATTAATTTGATTATACAGCTAGCCAGAACTCTGCTGTCAGGTTATAGGAACTGACAACCAGAGCACATGAACTCTCATGGACTCTGCTGGAGTCACTCACCTAAGGTTTCATCTCACAAAACATTTAGCTTTTGCTTTATGACTGTCACATCTAACACTCCTAAGAAGGAGTTTTTTCTCACCTTTATTTTTAAAATCTCTCCCTCTCTCCCTTGTTTTATTATCCTCTTCATTGTCTTCTCATCCATTCAAAACTTTTAGCTGTAAATGTCCTTCAGTGACCCTTTTCACTTGGCCACATGCCTTCCATTTGGTGTTTCAAGATCCCATGAAAGGGGGGGCCATCTCACCTTTTTGCTTATTCATTTATCATTTTTTGATAAAAACAAAACAAAACCAACACATTCTCAAGGTGTTAGACAATTTTTCAGTTTAAATCATGATTTAACCTCATTATGCTGCAGAGGTGTCAGGACCAGAGCAAGATACTCTTGAAATCCTCAATACTCTGGCGCAGCATTCAGAATCTGGCCTTTATAAATAAACATGTATTGAAAAAAAATCAAGGTTGATGTGGGACCATTATTTGCCAGGTTTGGAAAGATAAAGTCTAGAAAATTGAGCTTGCTCCTCCCCTGGACATAAGGACAATCCTGCTGGGAGAGTGTAAAGTTGCTTTACATTTACTCCTTAGAAATTTCATCTTTGTGAGGGAGACTGAAGAGAATATGAATCTCTGAAGTATTGCAGATACATTGTTTAAGATTTTTTTTCTTTCTGTCTGACCTAGTGAGAAAGCCTCGAGTGAATTTTTCCTTTGCTGCTTCCCTGTTGGAAGGAGCCAGTGGAGGAGCTTTACACAGACCCCACTTACAAATGGCAGAGTGGCTTGCAGCATTAACACACAATTCATTAAAAAGTGTTCTGCCCTGTATTTAGCATGCAGAAGGGGTGCACCTCAGCAGTTGTACAGGGGCTCTTTGTGACTCAGGCAATAGGCAGGCTACACATGAGCTACCCACCCAAAATACCCCAGGGTAATGTTCTCAATTTCTGGCAACTCAGAAGGACTCAGCCCCTGGCATGCCTGTCCATATACCACAGCGGAGTTCAAAGGGTGTGATGTCTCATATTTTGGGGGCTAGAGCCAATTTTTTCCTTATTATGGGGTATTTGTATCAGCTGGGATTTTCATCAACAGCCAGGCAAGGGCAGAGCAGGTCCCTATAGCAACTGCCAAAACAGCACTAACTTAAAAACTTTGTCATTTTTATATTTCCTGTGTTTCCCTCTGTGTTCCTGTATTTAAATCTTGCTGAAGACTCTTTTCAGGCTCTGAATGGGCTTCTCTCCTGGTGCAAAGCCCAACCATTGCCAAGGACTTGGGGAGGTGGAATCAGCCCCTGGGCAGATGCAGGTACCCCAAAAGGGCAAGTTTTGTTCATGCGAACCTGGCTGCTGAGGGGGAAATTTGGATGTGCTGGTGTGGAGGCTACTCTGGAAGGCAAAGGGATGCCCAATCACTTCATGTCTGTCTCCTGATCATAAAAGTAATCTCTCTCTTTGGCTTTTCCTATTACCAAAGCATCTCTTCAGGCAGAAGAACTGTTTTGCCTCCATCCCGGAACAGCTCAGGTCAAGTTTTGCCCTCAGGCTTCCAACAGGAGCAAGTCAGGCACCTCCTGAAGTTGAATTGCTGGTCAAGGCAGTCATTCTCCCAGCACTGATGCCAGCCAGCCTGATTAATTCTGAGAAATTCTGTGTGTACACAGCAAGTCAGTCCACTGTAGTTGCAGGAGGAAATCATCTTTGTGCCATTGCTTTCAAGGTCCAGCTACAAAATCTGCTGGTGCTGAGTCATTGGTCACCCAAGAGCAGCAGTGGGCAGAGTGGTCTGATTCTTACACACAGTCCATGCACATTTAACAAATTGCATGTTTCCTGTTATGTGCTAGCAGCTGATAACTCATTCCTGTCTCTGAAAGAGCATTGTAATTGTTGCAGTGTGAAGCTCCAGCCAAGATGCAGGGAAGGACAAAAACAAAAGGCAGCTGGGCTCCAAATATCTCGCTCATGGAAATTGCCTTGTCAGAATTGTGAAACAATCAGCATTTCCACCTGGAAGTCAAAATGCTGGACTTTCCTTCAAAAGTGAAGATGTTAGATATTTAGGAAGGCCAAAGAGGTGATGGGCAGTGTAAAAGATCGGAAGAGCGT